>ML685822.1:772778-964276 GCA_007922175.1 Pelusios castaneus
AAAGTATAGTGTAGACGCAGGGCAGATTAAGTCGACTTAAGCCAAGCTTAAGTCAACTTAATTTACCAGTGTAGACACAGCCTTTGTGAGCATTTCAGGCACCAAGGCGATGTTCTTCCATAATGGAGGCGCGAAGCTGCCCATGTCTCGTCCTGTAAGTGAGCTGAGGAGAACGGCCGGCACAGCATCCTGGCCTGGATGCAGGCGCCTTCTCCTTCCAAAGCATCAGACTTTACTTGCAGCACTGTCGAAGAGCAGGCAGGACATTCTGGCAGGTAGGGCCACAGAAAAGTAGGCCAAGTAGAGCAAAATCAGGGCACCCTGCAGTTCTTGATCCAAACTCCCAGGTGCCTGTGCAAACTGCAGGTTCCAGCCTGTGATGCTCTGGAATTCAAATGACTTTGTGGAGTCTGAATCCCAGCTGACTGTTGCACTAAAGAGACTATTGGCAGAAAGAGAAAAAGCAGTGTTAGGATAGTTCAGTCTGGTACAGTCTAGTATCTGTCCCATGATGCACTGCAGTACCAGAATTTCTATGCCACAGAGCAGAGGTTCCCAACCTTTGCTCTGCTGTGGCATACCTTGATCCCTTTAATTATTTCAAGGCACACCACCATCTAGCTTCCAAATGAACTCATGAATATTTGTGAGCCAATTCAGAATTCTTCAAGTAGTTGTTCAAAAAAATGTGTGGCACACCTGCTCAGGCCTGGGGGCACACCCGTGCGCCCTGGCACACTAGTTGGAAACTTCCATGGAGTGCTGTCATTCACTTCTAAACTGAGAGGCGAGGGTAGGTAGACACACCTCCAATGTGTTGCTGTCACAAGGCCTTGACAGATCCTGGGTGCCAGGTCGCCATGGTACCCAGAAATATGACCATGGTGCCTAATTGCGCCACAGTTCTTAAGACGGTGAACGCCCCCCGGGGCCTTAAAAAGCTGCCAGTGCTGCAGCCGCGTCTCTCCCCCCCCGCCTTAGATTTGGGGCTGGCCCCTGGGCGTGTGGCACGTCTGTCAAGGCCTGTGTGATCAGCTATTTCTGCGTACAATGCTTTCCCTTGGTCTGAACAGCATGCAAGTAATCCCCAGCACAAATAAGTAGCAGGTTGCTTGAGCTAATTAAATAGCTTTGGGGCTTGGCCACGGTTGCAGGCTGTGTATGTGGCTAGCTGGGGGGGACACTATACGACTTGCACATGATTGGCCTTGCGGTGTAAATAGATGAGTCCCACAGTGCCATCTTCCATCTCAAATCCAAGTGTTCTTGGCCTATTCATCTGTGTGAGAATAACGTGAATAGTTCAGGGGAAAATTATTCCGTTTTTAGATATTTTTGCCACTTCCAAAGGCAAAGTGTGGTCAGTAATAGTGTGGGACTGAGAGTCAGGAAATCTGGGATCTATTCCCCTAGCTCCACCGCAGATTTCCTCTACTTCATTTCCCCATCTGTACACTGGTGATGATGGGGAAATGTTGTATTTTGGTGGCAAGGTTTCATTGTTTACCTAGCAGTAGACGTGGAGTACCCATCTATGCTATTCTTGGCATTCGCTGGTGCTGTCAGTCTCATTCCGTATAAACTGCCCTAATAGAGGAGGAAAACATAGTTGTGAGGCTGAGCCATAACTATTAAAATGCATCCTTCCCTATTATTACAACAGATTGGGGGAACAAGCCGTCATCTCTTCCCGCATCATGTCTGTTTCAACAGCTGCATTTCCTGCCAAAACCGAGCGGTGTTTTGGATTGGCAGCAGCAGATCAGTAGATGGCGATAGTTCTTCTCAAAACCGATGTGTTGCAGCTTTGAGACACATGTTTGGGAGCGGTCTGCATAGGGAATCGGTTTCATTTCTGCAGCTCTGTCTGTATTCTGGGACGGCTCAACAAAAGCAATGTGTGGGGGAAGCTCATTGTTCAATCTGCAGTTGTGTGTGTGACATCTGTGTGAAATTGGCACTCTTCTGACTGAAGTCTTGGTTTTCACGCCCACTGCTGGAGGGGCACAGTGATATTTGAGTTATGAGGTGGTTTGGTGTCCACGTAAGACTTTTTTCCATGTTCAAGGGAAAATGCCCTTCTGCAGGCAGCCTAGAATGACACACCAGCCTTGAGCTAGCCAGGCTTATCAGATAGTACCATATATGCCTTGAACGTTCAGGAAGACGAAACATAGCCCCAAAGAGCTTCCACGCTGAACTATATGGCTAATGCCAGGAAGAGGCTACAAATCAAGGAAAGGCGAAGGAGGGGAACCAGGAGACATGCGATAAAGGAGACATAAAGGTTTGGCAATATGGAGAGAGGTATCGATGTAAAACTGGGCGACAAGGAAGAGAACTGAATACTCAGTGGTGAGAGACTGAGCTGGGGAAAGAGGACTGAGAGGGACGAAGGGCAGTTTAGGTTTCATAGCATTGTGACATCTGGGGGATGATGTTTGAGAAATGAGGTGGGCAGAGAAAGAGGGTATGGGAGGAATCTCCCACGAAACAGATTTGTATTCAGCTGCTAGGGAGTCGTCGCACACAGATGTGAGCGGTGTTACGCTGCTCCCTTGAAGAGCCGTCGCTGGTAACGTCTGACTGCAGCCGTAGGTTCCTTTCTCAGAAAGATGAATGCTACTGGAAAAATGGTTCCCGAGCTGGAAAATGCCAGAAACCATTTGGGGGAAGAGAAGTAAAGGACTTGGGCTGCTGTCAGGTTGAGTCCTCGCTTCCATGAAAGAAGTGGATCAGCGGGGTGCTGTGTGGTAGCAGCCTCCTTCGCTTACCATGCAGTAGCTGAACATCCCCCTACAGGAACAGACGGCATCCGGTGTTTGCTTCTAGTCCAGCAGACTGAAGAAGGTTGCGGTGGTGGGGAAAGTGCCTGCGAAGTGTGGGGAGCAGCTGTGCATGCAGATTATGGTGGCCCACAGAGTGCAGCACGTGTACGGCCTGGATGCCCACGTTAGCTCATCACTCCCTGCTTCTGAACATGCCGGGCATTTGAATGAGCCTCTCTGCTTATATTGTGCCAATAATGTGGTATTTCGGTGCCAGTCTAGTCGTGTTGTTTGGATTGTTTAAACCCTCCATCAGAGTCCATACCTACGGGCAGAGTGCCTTCCCCCTCCAGACTAGACACTGGGTTAAACCTGCATGTGATCAGAATTCACCTCCCTGAAAGCATCTGACCCTATATAGAGCCGTACTTGGGCTACTGACCTTTTTCTGGGGAAGGGCTGTACCAGCTGTGCCCCCTAGTGAAGGTGCAGCGTAACCTACAGGAGGAGGTTTTTCTGCTTCTGCGTACAACTGCCCTGAGCAATATTAACTCAGCCATCAGAAGCATTCAGGATTTGCTAGTGCCGTCAGCTAGGGATGCATGATTACTTTGTTGTATAGCTCAAACCTTAGACTCTGTGTGTGTCAGGAGAATTTCTGATCAGGCAGCGTGAGGGCTGCCTTTACAGCTGGCTTCCCGTGGGAATCTCATTTTGAGCTCACAATGAATTTTTCACCCCCCTGTTCTCTAGGCCCTGGATGAGGATGCCTTGACGATGCTAGCAGAGACTCTGAAGCAGCACAGCATTGATCACAGCGTGTGGATAGAGCAGCCAGAGAACATAGTTACTTGCATTGCACTCAGACCCTATCCCAAGGAAGAAGTGCACCAACATCTGAAGAAGTTCAAATTGCTCAAATGACTTCATGCTGGCTTCCTGTTACACCTCACCTTTATCGGGCCATACAGACTGAACTGAAACATGCAGCTTTCCTGGGGGTATGTGGCTGTAAAAATGGTACAGATACACATGGAGACAATAAAAGCTGCACGTGTCCTAGAACGGGGTGGACAAAATTGGCTCAAAGCTAGGCGCCAGCAATTTTACTTATGGTTGCCAGAGGGTGCGTCTCCATTACATTTCTGCAGGGGAGCTAGGCGACAGGCTGCTAAGACTTGTCGCCGTGGCGCCCAGGAACATTATTTGCTGAGGCCTGTCCTAGAAGCATCATTTTAAGATGCATCTTCTGAAGAATGTATAACCTTTTTCCTGCATGTTGCTGGCACTAATAAGTTAAAGCCAGTGCTTTTCAGTGGAGATGATTAAACACTCACCTCTCACTTCCATGGAAAGGGATTTTGGTGGAATATGTGAATGAAACTTAGTCCAGTATAAATATTCACTGGATCAGCCTTGAGCAGGAAACAAAGATAGCTGGAAAAGATCTAATGGGACACAGTCTGTCCCAGGGAAAGTGGGCCTTTTCCCTACAGCAAATTCCCTAGGCGCCATTCTCTCTTTTTAGAAATTGTCAGGAATGGAGCTTCACAGTTTCCACAGGGGAATTATTCCTTCCACTAACAGATCTTGCTTCCTGCAGCAGAGTTTTCTCTGACATTCAGCTTAAGCTTCAGCATTCTATCTCTGATGCTAAATTCCTCTCCTGCCATGGCCTGTAGAGAACAGATAGTGAGAAGTCCTTTCGTTTGTCCTTCAGACAGTCCTGCTGTAGCTGGTTTAGATCTGTCTTCTCTTAAGTCAGCTCCTTCAGGCTCTCATCCTCCCCTCTGAACTCCCTCCAGTTTGTCTGGATCTTTCTAATAACGAGGCACGCATGTGCGGTCTGCCCTCTGACAGCTGGGCTGGTTCCTCTGTCCACGCAGCCCAGAACTAGAGCTGCTGCATCACATTGCAGACCTGTAAGTGCTCTGTCCTGTTCTCTCTCCACACTACGGCTGCCTGGGTTTCTCCCTTCCATTGCTCCCCTGTCCAGCGCTGTTTGCTAGTTAGCCAGAGTTTGTTTTGTGGGGAGCAGCTACAGGGCATCATTAAATAACTCACCACAAGCTATAATGTGGGCCCTGGTGTAAGATCCAGCAGCTATTCCACTGCCAGCAATTCCCTTTTCCCATAATATAGCTGGCTGGTTAACAAGGGTAAGGAGGTCGCTGTTACTGGGATTTGAAAGGAGCGAATGGGAAGACAGGACGTCGCAGTATGGAACCAAGACAGGGTAAGATGTACAAGGAACACTGTCCATGGAGCTGCGGGAAGCCTGGTGACTTAATATCTATCCAGCATGCACTAGAGGGAGCGTCCCTACATCAGGAGCCGGGGGATGGAGTGGGTGAGCTAACTGATCTCTGACCTCTCTGTAGAGAGTGTAACTGTCAAATAACTCGGCCCTCTGTGACATTGCCATGTCCGCTGCTCAGTCCTGGTAACTTTCCTTAGCTGCTTTCTACCTCCAGCGCCTCACTGCCCTTTGATTCACCTCCACACCGCCCCTCTCGGGGAGTCCCAGCCCTGCTAGCGCCACCGAATAACCTTGCTGTCGGTCAAATTCCTAGCCTCAGCTCTTATGCTCTTCCTCCCCCACCCAGCACCAGCCAAGGGAAAGGTTAACAATCTGTTCTTTTAAATGTGAGTGTGATGGGGAGGGGAGAGGGTCTACAGTGAGATTGCTCAGGCAGGGCAAACGGCAAAGAATGGGGCAGATGATTCTCAGAACTGGTGACTATTGTTAAACAACCTTTATATCAACTTTGGTCCACCATGTCTGTCTGTATTCCCTGTGCTTCCCACCTTTCTCCAGCAGATGGGGCAATGTTCATAGGTTTCACCGGCAAGTGCTGCTCATAGGTTTCATTCATAGCGTTCAATGGCAAGCAGCACCCCGGCGATGCCTCCTCACCTTCTGGTCTTCAAAAAAAGAAGAAAATTTATGTATAAAACCAAAATTTTCTAGATGAGACACCCTTAAGGGAATGCACTAAAAGGGGAAAACCCAAGCACTTCTCGTTGGTAAGACTTCTTACGAGGATTTTTAAAACCCTTTGTTTGCGAAAGGTTGGATTGCCAGGGTAGGGAGGGTAATGTTGTCTACTGGCCACCCGACCTTTTGCAAACACATGGAAGTGTTTTACAGATCCTCGTACAGGAAGTCTTACCAATGTGAAGTACTTGTTTTCCTTTTACTGCATTCCTGTAAGGGCGTCCCGTTTAGAAAGTTTGGGTTCTTTATATAATTTTTTTTCCTCTTAGATTCTAAGCCAGCAACAAAACATCTACAAAACCTTGCTGGTTACCCACAACCACAGCTTCCTTAAAGTAATCCAGCTATGGGATCCCACCCAGACAGCCGTGTCCAGTATGGTGAGGATTACTTAAAATCTTATTCACCATAGCGACAGGTCTGAGTCCCAAGAGATTGGATTCATTACCCAGAAGGTCAATGAATATTTACCCAAGTACATGCTGACGGCCAATTCTTATTCACTAAACTAAGGTGTGAGTTGGTTAAATGATGGTTATTCAGACAGACATGACTAAAGTTCTTAGGTCAGTTTCATAGTAGAGGGCGTGAGCTGCTGACTTCAGCGTCCGTTCCTGAGGTTATAAGCCAATATCCAATACGGAGAGAGTGTTCACATTTGTCCGTGAGAATGAGCAGGGTCATCCAGGCTGGACGTGGAGGCCTCAGTCTTGCAACTCAAGTCTCCCCTGGCCAAGCTTAAGCAGCTCTTAGATGCCAGGATCAGGGTTCTAGAGTCCTTTTCTAGCTCTTAGGACAGCAGGTTTTCCTAAGGGGAAGGACAGGGGTAATCCACTGTGGCTGTGATGTAAACCTTCCTATTTCCTGTGCGTAAACAGGTTAAGCAATTCACTGACAGTGTAACTTCAGAGAGACATACAGACAATGATCTCATTACTCCCAAGTTCCATCTAAATGTTAACGTCCCCTTTTGATCTTTGAATCAACAGCATACAACACCCAGGAACCAGCTGCTTACATTGTAAACTGCTAACGAGGCAGTCGTCTTCTGAGTCTCTAACAGCACAAGTCTACATTTAACAGCTCTAGCTGAGCTGACGTGGCTTTAACTGTTTAAAGACTGAATTTGGGTAAAGCCTATCTGGCTCAGCGTCAGTGAGTAAACACACATGGCTGCTGGAGGGAAAAGGGACTGGTATTAACAATACAGCTTTTCCCTCTGGGGCAACTGGTCAAGGCTCCTGGGGTTAAGTGTTTATGCGTTTTTCCTTAGGCTGCCTTGTTGGCGATTTCTGACGCTACAGGCTCTAAGGGGGAGTTTTAAAGAAGGCCAGGCGTCTAGGGTCAAGCCAAGCACTTAGCTTGTGTCACCTCAAGGGCTGTGTCTACACTGGCAAATTAAGTCGACTTAAGGAGGCTTAAGTCGATTTAAATTAAGCCGCGTCCACACTCGGCTTTCATTAAGTCAACTTAAGAAATTCCTTAAGCCACCCATTAGGTTGACTTAAGCCTGCTTAGGTGGACCTAAGCCCAGTGTGGACATTTAAGTCCACTTTAAGTCGACCTAAAGGCAGTTAGATCGACTTAAAGTGGACTTAGTCCACGTCTATGGACACCACTTTAAGTCGACTTAATAAAGTTGATTTTAAGTTGACTTAAGAAAGTTGACCTAACTTTTTGGGGTGTAGACATAGCCAAGGGGTTCCCATGTTATGGGTAGAAATAGTTAATGATGCTCTTGGAAGAGGTGGTTAGTGAAACTTTTTGGGCAGGGTTTAGATTTCCCCCAGGTTGTTACAAAGCCAGCAGTCCTGGGCTAACGGCCCACAGGTAGGGCTAGTCTACGCTAGAATGCGGGTACGTTCCCCCATTGCACAGCTGGTGAACATGCTCTGTGCTGACGGCAAAATAAAACCACCTCTGAGAGAGGCGGTGGCTATAGCAGGGGGAGAAACTCTCCCACACAAGCACGTAGGTTGGTGCCTTGCTCAGCGTTGTGGCTGAGTCGCACGCCAGAGTGCGTACAAGCCCCTGCAAAGTGAAAGAGATCTAACAGCACGGTCCAAGCCAAAGGAAATGCAAAAAAATAAGCTGCCAGCGGTGCTCGTGAGAGAGGGGGAGATGCCCAATTCAGCAAGCCCTCCATCTGCCAAGTGTGCAGCCGTGATTCCCCATGGAGAAGGCTTAGCTTAGTTTTCCTAAACTGGGTTGGGGCTTTATGCAGGTAGGTCTCATTTGCTTGCGAACCAGCAGTTCCTATTTATGTCAACGGAACAGGGTTGAAAATAATCATTTTCTTTCACCAGTCTCCTGTTCTCACTGGCTTCGGCTTGCTGGGCTTGGATACCGAGCGTTTTGGTCTGGGCTGAGGGGGCATAGAGCCCAAACATGCAGCTACCCGTGAAAGCTGGAGCATGTGTGCCCCAGGGGATCACCTTCAAACCGCATATCCTCTTTCCTCTAGGAGGCAACAGGGCCGGCCCCTGCGTTTGCCATGCACGTGGGAGGGGCTGTATCCCGGGATAGGCATGCTTCCAGGAGACTGCAGACCAGCCACATTATTAAACAGAAAGCGACCGCCCGAGTAACATTGCCCCACAAAAGTCACCCTGCTCTTTAGCACGGCTGCCACCACAGAATAACGTTACATGGGGTGAGGAAAAATGACTATTCTACACAAATGGGCTGGAACGTGCCACGCCACCCGCGTAAATCCTGCAGCCAGCTATTCACACAGGACTGTGTTGGGCTTTTTCAAAAGGCCGCCTCGGTGTGGGCTGAACAGCAAAGAAATGCATTCCCTGGAATGACCCCAGCGGTGATGTTGCAGCTGGGGGGAAGGGGATCACCTGGGTCAAAATACTTTTGTGGTGTGGCTTTCAGCCAAGGACGATGAAGCAGGGGGCCAGCCCTCAAACGCCTGAGACACACTGCTCTGGTGTGGGAAGAGCCTGATGTGGGGAAGAGAGATAGAGGGACACACTCGAGGCATTCCAGCGTCAGTGGAGGTGTTGGGGTGTGGAAGCTGGGTGTCTTGACCTTCAGCCCCTTGCTCCACACGGCACAATGCTGTTCCCATTCACTAGTGGCGTATGTGCACAGCTGTACTTATTTTCATCGTGGGCTGGCACACCCTAGCCCCTCAGAAGAGAACAGGGAGCCTCAGGAGAGAAGGGCATTGCTGAGTTCTCGCCCCATAGGGTGGCTGGTGTTTTCATTTCATTCCTCCTTTATAACCCATTGACACGTGCCCCTTGCGTTTCCCGTTTAATTTAAATTCACTGGTCGAGCGGGTGACCCTTGTAAGGACCAGAGTAAGGAAGCCCTTTTTTAAATGACTTTATTTACAATAAGCAGGATAATTCATTACTGAATAAAGCAATTCTGTAACAGCCGAAAGCAATAGGAGTCAAGCAGCTGAAGAAATATGCCTCATTTTAAATAGCGGAAAAATATTCAAAACGAGTCACACTGTTGAAAAGAGCATTTATTTTAAGACAAAAGTGCTCTTTAAATGCCTCCTTGTAAATTAGAGCTGTTAAATGCAAAATTGATCAATTTTCCATCTCTCAGTGCACTTTCCCCATTTTCCCTAAGCAGGTGAAATCTGCTGATGGTTTCTTTTTTCCCCCCCAAAACTCAATATGAGTTCAACTTTAAGTAGGATCAGTCAGGAGAAAATGGTTTTCTAGCCCAATCAAAGTACAAATTCATTCCTTGGGGGGGAAGAGGAGGGGGTGGTCTTGCGGGATAATTTTTTAAAACAACAAAATTGCTTTCCTTTGTTGGAAGGAGGTGGGAAGTTTGGGTTTTTTTTAAAAAACAAACATTTTAAAGACGTGTTTCATGTTTGTTACAGCATCGATTTGGCGATACAGTGTCTGATTCGCTCATTACCATACCTGACGAGGAACTTTACTAGAGGCACTAGCTCAGATTGGTCGGGGTGCATTCTTTCTGACTCGTTTTTCAGGATTCCTCCTCCTCCCCCCC
The DNA here is from genome assembly GCA_007922175.1 of Pelusios castaneus. NCBI lineage: Eukaryota > Metazoa > Chordata > Testudines > Pelomedusidae > Pelusios > Pelusios castaneus. Next base: position 782,538 of record ML685822.1, read on the forward strand.
TTTTTTTTAATGGGGGGAAATAATGACTTCTCTAAAGTTGAGTCTAACCCAGCAGAAGAAACAGTGACTGGTGGGTACTGACCCCCGTGCCAGCTTCAAACTGTTAGTTATTTAATTCCTGGAGGGAAAGCTGTGACGATGATGTAGCCTAAAGCTATCCATGTTTCAGTGACCCGAGTTGCAGGCCATACCTCAGTGCTCCTACTGAAGCCATTGAATAAACACGGCCCCAGCTTTCATCCATGCATGTGTTGCCATTTGATCACGATGCACGTTAAAGCTTGAGATGTTTGGGGCTGGCTCAGAAGTGCTGCTAAAGAACAGAACTAGCGTCACTGGCTCATCTTAGCCAGGGCTCGACAAAATTGGTGGGCAGCTAGGTGCCCAGCTTCAAAGGAAGGTTCCTAGCTGCCCTGCTGCCGAAACCACCCACTGCCTACTAAAGGCACCTACAATTTTATTTTTGGACACTAGAGAGCACTCCGCTGCAGTTCCCCAGCAGAGCTAGGTGCCAGGCTACAAATTTTGGTCACCATGGTGACCTGGTGCTTGGGATTTGTCAAGGCCTGGTCTTAGGTCAGGGCAGCTGGGGGCAGAGGTGGACACCATCCCAGTAGGTTTGGGGGCAGGGAAAGTCATCTTGAAGTTCTTCCCCCTGAATTAATGCCAAAGCCGAGGCAGGGAACTAAACAAGATGAACCACCACTATCCCTACCACTCAGATCTTTTAATACGGTGGCGTGGTTGATTGCAGAGAGCAGAAGTGATCTTCCACAAACGAGACGAGCTTTGAGCAGCCTTAACTCAGAGCCAGCAGAACACAGCTTCCAGACCCTGGACATTTCTTCTGAGTCCCAAATAGAGAACATGCTTTGGGGTCTTCTCCCGGGTTGTTTTTTTCCTTTAAAGTTAGGGCCCTGGCAGAAGATGGCCAGAGACAGACACAGCCAGAATTACAAGCTCACCCTTCACACTGGTGTAAATCCAGAATCACTTCACTACAGTGGTGTTACTCCAGTTTTACATGTGGTGCGACAGAGTGAACGAAGCCCAGGAGGAGTCAGTACGGCAAACAGGCAGCTCCACCCCTAAGAGCAACGGTGGAAGCCTCAGGACAGCAGATTCTGGTGTGATGCCCCATGCCACACCCTGTCTACACTATGGTTTCCTCTGCCAGCCCCTCCGTGGGGGCTGAACTCGAACCATGGCATCTCCTAGTACAAGGCCTCAGTCTCCAGTACCAAGCACTTGTTTCCTCCTAAGCTTGAAGACAGGTTTTCCTCAGAGCCTGAGCACTAAAATCAATATTTATTAGACGACCTTTATATTAACTTGGCTTAATCTGTCTGTATTCCCTGTGCTTCTCACCTTTCTCCAGCAGATGGCATAATGTTTATAGGTTTGAATGGCAACCTGCGCCCAGCAAAAAGCCTGCCAGGCATCTAGCCCTGTGGTACAGGCGTTAGGGCAGGAGCCTAGGAACCCCATGGTTTGAATCCCAGGGGGGCTGGAAAAGCTGCTGTCCATAAATTTTGATTTGATCTACTTTTAGTCTTGATTGAGAAATAAGACACGTTTTTAGAGCAGCCGACCTTAAAACCAATGCGCTAAAAGGAGAAAAGTACGGAAGTAATTCACAGTGGTCAGACTTCTTGTAGGAGGCATTTTAAGCACCGTGACGGCATTTGTTTGCAGAAGGTCGGCTGGCCAGTGTAGCAGTACAGTGGTCACCCAACCGTTTGCAAACATTCATTCTCGGTGCTTAAAATGCCTCGTACAAGAAGCCTGACCAATCTGAATTACTTCCATACCTTTAGTGCATTGGTTTTAAGGACGGCTGCTCTAAAAAGCTGGTTTTTTTACCCTTGGTTAAGGGGAAGTGAGGGACGCGACGAGCCGGTCATTACATGGCACCGCTGTGCGGCCTCAATGTGTGTATAGCACTTCGGAGCTGGACTCATTAAAGGATGGGCTGTGAAATAGTTCTCCAGCCGGCCGTGGAGCAAGTCTAGGAATTTGTGGGGTTTTACAAGTTTTTCCATGCAGGCCCAGCTACTCTTTTCTGGTGGTCTTCCGTGGAGGATTAAGCCCTGCGTCTTAGGAACTCTCTGAGCCCTTAGTTAAAGGGCTGGGAAAGACTCGTGTGTGTGCGCGTGCTTTTCTTCCAATTCTTTCTTATAGGGAGTTAAATGAAATCAATTTTGAACAAACAGTCTCATTAAAAATAATTCCCCCTCTTTATCGAATTGCATCTGCATCTGCATAATTTCTTACATAATCCCGTAAACTCTCCAGTCTTCTGCAGTGTTGCTCAGGAAAAACAAGCCAAACAAGACCTGAATGCATAATGTAAACAAAGAACAGCCAAGAAAATTAAATCTAAAAGCGATCCAGACCAGCAATCTTTTAGGCCTCTCACCCCAGGATCTGGGCTTTGGTGTTTGAGTTAACAGAATTGGCCAAGTTGGGGGCAGGGGAGGAATGTTTGGGAGGGGGCAGAGGTAAAGAATTATATGCAAATATACTCAAGAAATAACTACTGACTGGGGGAGAGTGTGTGATTTTAACCAGCTAATGACACTAGTGAAAATATCCCTAGCCATTTTTGTTCATTGCTCATTATTCAAGGACTGGGATATTAAATCCAGCATGTCTCTGTCAGTTCTGATACTCTCCTGCTCCGAAGCTGAACCGCTATTCAGAAGGTGCCAGCAATGAAAACTGGGCTTTCTAGAAAGGAGCTGTTATTGTCGGGAACCTCCTCTGAAGCAAAGAAGTCCCACCGACGGGCGCAACACAAGATGCCAATGATCTCTAAGGCCTCCGATTCTGCAGATTTGCCCACTTGTATGGGTCTGCCTGCCCAGATCTCACTCTGTTGGTGCTGTGAAGGGGCAAGGAGCTGTATTGGCTCGTTATCATGGGCCAGGCAGGGGTGTGTTTCTTGGTGTGACTGCCGGATCCAGTCCCAATGCACAAACGTGTTGCGATGACTGAATACTCGAGTGATCCTTGCAGAATAGCACCTACGTAGCTGGAATCCAAGTGTGTCCTTTGCATCTTCACATCCCAGAACTCGACCAGACAGGTTCTGGGAGCCGTCCCAAGCATCTGTTGAGTTTTTGCATTTATACCCTTCCTCTGGGCCGCAGTCTTCATCTCCTGGCTCACACGCTAGGGGCCCTAAGAAACCTTTTTAGCTGTCTGGAGAGGTTTTGGCATTAGTGTTTTTTGCAGCACGGCTCTGCACGTGGACGAGTGTCATCACGTGCCAAACCACATGGAACTTTTGAAAAACCAGCTGACTGGCCTGGAAATGAGAGTCACTGCTCTGAACGGGGAAGATTGGCACATATCATGTGCGCGGGGCCCTGCAGACAGTGGGTTCTGGTTGACTGCCTCCTGCGTTGGTCAGTAAAACAGCCGGGGCTGGAATGCACGAGTCCTGACCCTCCCGCAAACAGACTGATGATTAGACCAGGCTGCTTTCTGGGGCATGACTCCAGCAGAGGGACCAGGCAGCGAAGAATCGCACCATGCGTGCGCATCACTGCGATGCTGATGACATAGCTGTGTTAAAAGACAAGCCAGCCCCACCCACATTGCTGCTCTGTTATCTCAAAGAATTGCTGCTCACAGCTCATTTTAATTAACAAGCTGGCTTTCCCCTGCTACGCTCCAAGGGGGGTTTTGCACACGGGACACAGAACCCAGCAAGCACCCGGCTGCCCTACAGGAAATGTTCACACCGTAACAGCTCAAGACAGAAGTAGGGAAGGAAATAAGCCGAGGGGCACTTACATGACACACACCCCGCCCCTGCAGTCCCACAGACGACACCACAGCGTAGGAGTCTAGAAAGTGTTTGGATTTTGCCTTTAGTCACGAGGTTTTGGCCATGCCAGAAAAATGGAGGAGTGGGGAAAGCGTGCACTGATTAACTTCACACACACCGGTGCAGGCGGCAAACCCTTTCACGGGGCAGCGGCAACTGACGGCAACATCTAAAAGGCAAGCGTAGCATTTTACTTGGAGATTGGACGGGAAGCCCCTAATCCAGCCACCGTATCATCTCCCATCTCACACAGCCACCAACAGTCGCAGGACTTCTTGGGTTCACTCCTCCACCCCCTCTTCTCCAGTTGAGATCTTCCTTAGACTTATGAAGGAGGAAAAGAAAGGGAAAAATTCATCTCTGTCCCCTCTGGCTTGTTCACTAGTAACTAAACCTAGGACCAGGGTTCTGGATCGGGAGCCCGGGTTCCAGAAACACTAGGGTTTTACTAGGCATGTTCTTGCTGGGAATCTGAGTTGAGACAGATGGGTTCTAGGCACAAGGGCAGCAACCTATAGTAAGAAGAGAGGTAAGAGGGGTAGAACTGTGTTAACAGCCACTGTAGGTTGACGATGATCATCCTTTCGTTCTATAGCACCTTCCAACCAAGGATGACAGATCTTGAGCCTGACCAGTGTAGCTTCACAACATGCTGGAGAAACAGGTATCGCGTCAACACTCCGATAGATCCTCAAGACCAATTCCTGCCACGTGGTCTGCGAGTCAGCCAGTTGAGGGACACACTCGGGATTGGTGGTTTTTATCTTGGTTGTGGGTTTTTTTTTTTAAATCCATCTCCCCCACTCCTAAGAATGTTCCTTGACTCCTTGGGTTGGGAGTTTATTAGGGCGGGGATCTGGGTATTGACAGCCCCAGCACACTGTGATTGCTACTGCAACACAAAGACGACATTTGCCACTAAGAGATGGGGAATCTGAGGCAGAGATTAAAGGTCCCCATTTCCAAAAAGTGGCCTCCGATTTTGGGTGTGTCCCTCTTATAGATATCCAGGGTGCTGAAAACCTCCCCTAGGAAGCGCACCATCCAGACATCCAGCATTAGGGGCTGCTTTTGAAAACTGGGGCCTGAGTGATTTCAGACTCATAGGTTCTACATAGCAGAGGTCATTCCACTGCACCCGCTAACCTCTGCACTGAGCGTAACTTCTGTTTGGTTAAAGCAAATCTTCCAGAAAGGCGCCAGTCCTGATTTGAGGACATCAAGAGATGGAGAGTCAACCACATTCCTTGCTAGTTTTGTTCCAATGGCTTCGCCAGTACAAATCAGTACCTTATTTTTAATTTGAATTTGTCTGGCTTCCACGTCCAGCCTTTTTCTCTGCTAAATTAAAAGGGTATTTTCTCCCTGGGAAGGTACTCACACACCGTAATCCACAGGAAACCTGTAGCAGAATCCAGAATCTAGGTCTGTGTGTTTAACCACACAGCCATCCTTTCTCAGCATTAGGTGAAGCTGGGTATGGAAATCCTTAGCTGCCCAACCGTGAGACTTTCCCCCTAATATGGGAGCCCTGATTTGCATCGGGCGTTACACCCAGTCAGGCTCTGTAACTTCAATTCAAACTAAAAGCCACTCGCCTCCATGCATGCATGGAAATTTCATGGACTTGTTTTCTTCCTCAACCTGAAAACTTGGCAAGGAGATTTCTTGTGCTAAATGAAGCTTGGAGGCTATGTGAGGAAAAGGCCTGTGGGAAACTAAAAAGGCTAGTCCTCTACCGTTAGTGTTGAGGTTGTGGCCGCTATGAAAGTGGTTTTGATGGGTGGGTGAGGAAGGGCTGTAGGTTCCTGTATTTCATATACAGCAGGGATGAGTTTAGTGTCTGCATTTGTGTAACATCAAGTTTCGGCTCCGCAGGGGAGTTCAGAAATTGACCCTTGGTCTCATGTTTGGATTGGGCTGACAAAGAACCCTACCAGGCTCTTAGCTGGGATTCCTTGCTCTTCCCACAGAACACAATCCAAACTGCCGTGAGCGTTTGTCAGGATCCCAGCATGTGGGTTTTTGCATAGTTTAAGGCTTGTCTGAATATCTTCTGCAGTTCTGGACAGGGCACACCCTGCGTGAGGACTGGCAAGCGTTCGGTATAGACTGCCTTGGACTACGCAGCACTGCCTCTTTAGGTTTGCTGTCCAACGACAAGCAGTACGGGAAATGGAGGGATGGGAAGTCCTTGGTTTAACGAGTTGACAGGGCAGCAGTCATAGCTCTACGAAAGGAGGGTCCCCATTGAAATACATCTTGGCTCCGCAAAGCTCCCTGGACACAGAGAAGACAATGTACATGTTGCACCAGCCATTTGAACGGCATTGGCTTTGCATGGTGCTGCGTCTCATAGGCGCTCCATCTTCAAAAGCTTGCCTCGGTGATCAGAGTGAAGGGGAATGGATCCAAAAGGAATTTGCTCCTGTCAGCTCTTCCCCTGCACAGTCGGAGCCTCATATTTATTTCAGCAGAGTGCGTCTGTCTTGGGCTTTGCCGTGTGTTGCTGTAGCATCAATACAGCCCACGGTGGGGTAGGGTGCTAACACCCAGCAGGGCTCACACATAGACATAGTGAAGATGGGAGTGTTGGGCTGGGTCTCTCATCAGATCCTTGATTCTGAGACACCTCTCCTGGCCCAAAGCATTTCTTCCTTCAGGCATTGGCAGAAACCCTTGCAATTTGGAAGACTTCTAGAGTCCTGGATGGGGCTGCCATTTCTGCTCCAGATTTTATTAGCCAGTCTCCCCCATGGGCTATCATGACAGATCCCATCTTGTCTAAGGTGCCTTTCTTCATCACGCGCAGCTTGGTGAGGCTGCGAAGTGTTGATGTTAAGATGAACGTGGTTGCATTGAACCAGATGTGCAGTTTGCCATCTGGGATCAGTAAAATCCTGCATGGAGCGGGGATGTGGAGATTTGGATCTCGAGTCAAACGTGGCGAAGAAATCCTCTGAACTATCGCAAAGGCTGGCTGGTTTCAAAGTCTCCACCGCTGGGGGCAGACGATGGTTCTGGTGGTGCAGCCACTGACAAGGCCCATGGAACGTTGTGCGGGAGTAGAACGTCAACCCTGGCGCGTGAGCCAAACGGCAGCCCGGAAAACAGTCGTCTTCCTGTAGCTCCTCCCCCAGCAATTTCAGCCGAGCATGGGATTCGCTCCATTTCCTCCACCGTTGTGTAGTGTTGCTGTGCACAGAACGAAATAGCTGTTATGTGACACTCCAGAGGCAGCTTCATTTCCGTACCTCGTCCTTTGGGATTCAAGGCAAAGCGTCTGACGAAGTGGGATTTTCTCCCACAAAAGCTCATGCGATAAATAAATCTGTTAGTCACCAAAAGTGCCCCAGGACTCTGTTGTTTTTCTGCAATAGGCTAACACGGCCATGTATTTCATACTGTTTAACAGATTTAGTTGTAATGTCCAGTTGCACACTGTTGTGTAACAAACCTACCACAACTGAAACAACCCCACTGCCGACGGGAGGTGGGGACGGACGATTTTGGAACCTTCTTCCAGCTGGGTCGAGCTCAGGTGATGAGCGGGAACGGTAAAGACAAAGCAACAGCACCACCTACTGGTCTGGAGGACAACAGCCTCTGGTGTGCTGGGAGGGAGAATTTGGCAGCAGCCTGCCGAAGGCCTGGAGGAATTTTATCCCGCTGGATCCTGGCTGCGGACACTGAGCTGGCACAGAACGCCGTCATGCCTCCAGCAGCACCTTTAGGAAAGGCAGCCCCCCCCGGAGGCCGTAGGGATCTCTGTAACGTCAGGGCAGATGCTGACCATTCGAATTTGAGCTCCTGCCCTTCATTTCTTACTGGTCATGCTCACACTGAATTGATGGTTGTTCCCAGGGAGCGAGAGTGTCATGGCTGGGGCTTTCCTGGCACTGTACGGAAAACTCTGTTCCTTTCCCAAGGCACACTGACTGACTTAGAGCCCTTTGGGCTCAAGCGCCGAGCTATGCAGACCTGCCGTGTCTCTAGCTACCGGCTGTTCTTCCATCTCCCCCTTCCAGGGGAAGAGCTAACTGAGCCTACACCTCCTGTAGGAAGCGCACAGGCTCCGACAGAAGAGAGACTGTTACATGCCAGCAAGCTGCCTTTCTAGCAGAGAGTGAGTAGCTTCACTCTACATCCTGACGTTTGGCTGGGCCTGGCTCAAGTTGGGTGTTTATCCTCTATTCCAGCCCAGCTGGGGCTCCAGAGCTGTCTCCCTCTGCACTCAGAGAGGATCCGGGCGGTTTCTGAATGCCTTTTCCCCATGAGATAGGGCCTGACGGACCCAGCCACAGAGAGCTGATTGGTGCATAGCTCACCCATCCCTCCTGCCAGGCCTCCATCTCAGCAGCCTTGTTTTCCATGGTTCCTTCCCGAGGTGGATCTCCTGCAGGGGGATGTAGCTGGGAGCGAACACTAGAGACGAGAGGGAAGCAGACGGTGCTGGATATTACTCTGCTCTGCTGGTGGCTCTGCCTTAGTGGCCGGTCAGGGCAGGAACCCGTCCCTCTCTCGAGTGGTGGCAGCTACAACATACCCCATAGACTTTTTGGCAATGCAAAGCCTCCCACTGGAGTCTGACCAGGCTGTTCTGTGGCCCTTCAAAGCCGGAGCGCTTCTGCAGTGCCCATTGACTAGTGGGAGCTACAAGAGCCCCTGGCCATCCACCTTTAACCCCAAGAGAGGGAAAATCCACACACCGCAGAGCGCACTCACTACAGAAAGCCAGATAACGTTAGCGATCAGCTCTTCTTGGGTTTTAACCCTCATAAATTCAGTCAACAGAGCTACACATTTCCCACACACCAGCACAATTTTAGAAAGGGGAAAAATCATAAATCAAAAAAAGCAGCAGGCCCCACTAAAGGAAAAAAACCCAAATTCATACAAGAGATCAGAGCTATGCACAGTGACAGGTTTGAGGGGAAAAAATAAGCTATCTCCCATCAGAGAGTTGAATTTTTATTATTTTTATTATTATTTTAAATAGTTTAAGCTACCTCAGCTGTTAAACACAATCAAAGCAGAAAAAGACAACTGCTTAATTTTATTTAATATTTAATCAGAAAATTTGTATCTACAATAATTGACAGAGCCCTCCCCTCCTCCCCATCCTTCCCCCTAAAAATTATTGCAGCTTTTTCCCCCCAAACTGTTCTTTTTTTTTTTTGTCTTTTTATTATTTATTTTCCCCGATGTAATATACACATTGTGGCCTCTCTCACTCTGAGGCTTTAAACACCAGCATAAAACATGGAAAAAATGGTGGGTCAAAATACTCTGTTTTTCTTTAAAACTGACAAACTCACGATTGCTAGAAAAAGCTGATTGTACGCACAAGCGGACTGGGGCAGAGGGGAGAGAGAAGGTGTTTGGGTTTTTTTAAGCATGAATAAAAACAGCCTTTCTGCTAGAAGTCCGGCGTCAATTCCCCCACCTTCCACTGGGCTGAGACGTGAATCAGTGACAGATCCAGCTGAAACTGAGATGATGTTCCTCTTTCCAACCGTCCTTTTCAACGCGCTTCTTTCCCCATCCCCTCCCCCGCGTCCCCGACAAACCTTCATCTGGAGTAAGATGCCAGCAACTGATTACAAAAATAAGAATCATCTGTAATTTTGGCTCAAGAAACCGACTGTCCTGTCTCGTCACTTTGCCAACATCCAAAGCCTTTTACAAAAAAACGAGAAAGAAAAAAAAAAGACAAAAAAACCCCAAACCCACGAAACAAAACAAAAAAACCCTTTTTTGCTCCAAACACTACGAGCTGAAGAATGGCTGCAGTTTGAGATATCAAAAATCTCAGAAAAATATATAATATATATATATATTTATAGATCTCTGTACGTCTTATTATTGAAACTTCACATTCCTTTAAACGCGGTCATTCAGTCAATAGCTGCTGAAGGAGGCTCTTCTGCTGGGCCTGGGGGGTCTGAGGACCTGCTGTGGTTTTCTGTGAGCCCACTGGACCAGGCTGGTTCAGGTAAGGGTCTCCGCCTACCAGATTCACTGTACATTGCACGTCAGCAAACACCTGAACCTGTTGTACCTGCTGGGACACAAAAGACAAGAAAGATTTTTAGAGGGAAAAAGGAACAGGTCCCTTGGCTTATGGACTGGGTACTACATGAAGTGGAAACTCACTAGAGAATTCCTCTAGTCTGTAGTCACCACAGAGAAGAACTCTTCTGTCTTCTTTTCCTATAAAAAGAAAACTACTGCACTCATTTGGATCAGAGCTCTGAAAGGTTCACATGTTTTTCATTAAAAAAATGGCATTCCCATGTCTCCAGCTGCCGGCCAGCCTTCGCTGTGTGCTGAGAGCCACCTCCTCTGTGACACCTGCTCTAAGTGGAGCACAGCATCAGCGGCCGGAAACCAATCTCCATCCTGCTTTAATTCCGCTGAAACCCCTTCGGCTGCAGTCAGAGGGCCAGACGCGCCAGGTAGAAGGCTCATGCTATGCTGCTGACTTGGGGGCATCGCGGCATGCCATGTGTCAAGGACAATACCTAGGGAGAGTCAGGTCTAAAGTGGTGTGTCTCAGAATCTAAAGGGAGGACAAATTTTCCTTCTCTGCTTGTTGCAGTAAAAAGAGGCTGTGGTTTATTTGTATGTTTCGCTACAGTCTTTGCTAACCAGACATTGCAGTAGCCTGCTAACAGTGAAACTGAGTAGGAAATTTAAAAAGTGAAATTGACTAGTTGATTTTCATGGTCCAAATTGAGCAAAATGCAGAAACAAAACCCAAACAGCATCAGTGGTGATGAGTACAAACGGTTCGTAATAATCGGTGGGTTAGTCATGAAATGCAAGGAGGCCCGGACTTGAATTGTAAGTACGTATTACTTACCTGGTCTGACAAACGGTAACCGACTCAGGGCAAACACCGACTCCCCCATTCTCTTTACGGACAGTGCTATTTTATAAGCCCATAAAAAGCCCCAAATCCCTTGCTCTCAACAAGCCGAATTTTCCAAGACTGACTGAACACAAGAGCTGCACAGAGTTCACCAGCACACGGGGGACAGAGGACTTCATCCGGAGCCAGAACAAGTCATCTCTAACCGAACGGGTGAAAGCTGGGTCTTTCCAGACCGCGGGGCAGAATGGGAACACTTGGCCCAAGACACTCAACCTTGCTTGTGATTTTGGGTTCCCAAACCACGCCATGTGAAAAGGGCCTGAGTGGAAGAAAGTGCTGGGTCCCGTTCTCTGACCCTCGTTGCGCTGGAACTACACCCAGCGCGGCGCAAAGCGCTCCCTGATGTGTTACGAATGGCCTCGTGACCAGCACACTGCGTTGCCGGCTGCGAATGTTCCCACGGACATAGTTCTAAGAGAAAACCCGACCCTTCGAAAGCAAAACCGCCTCTCGCTTGTGGCTGAGGAGCCAATGAGGGTTTTAGCGCCTCAGCTCAACTCACTGGACCGCCCATGCGCCACACGCAGCTGGGAACACGGACCCTCCCTGCCAGAGCAACGAGCTTTGATCCCTGCAGGCTTAAACCAGAGGAGGAGAATAAAGATTTCCCAGGCAGGCCTCTACCTCTAGCACTACACTACAAAACACAGCAGCCTTTGGGGTAATGGCCCCGCTGGCCTGAGCCCTGCAATTCATTCGCTGCCGCTCCAGAAACCTTCCCGGATGTCAAACTTGCTGATAAACCGCGTGCAAGAAAGTTTCTCGTTACTGAGGTGACCAAGCCAGACGTGAAACGTCTCCTCAGACGGGTCTGGTTAGGAGTGTCTTACTGACCTGCGCCCCATCTGCTTCTGCTTTCAAAAGGTCAGTGGAGGAAAGCTGGTTGCAGTAAAGGCCCGTGGATCTCAGCGCCGGCTCATTTACCTGTTAAAGCAAGGTCAAGACTCAGTGATGGTTCAGGTGCTTTCAGAGGACAGGTCTCCCCATGCCCTGCCCTGCAGGATGTGAGGATCCCAGGGAGAGGGAGCGCTGGGTTGTGTACGTGGGGCCACACATTGGCACGCTGAGCGGGACAGGCTGGACTGGCCTTGAGGAAGTAGCTGAGTGGGATGTTGTTGAACTAACCCTGTTTATTAGTGTTTTCTTGCTTTGCCTCACAACAGGCGAACACAGAACTTCTGAGCCATTTAGATCCTGGGTTCCTTCTCTCCATCGCTGCTTCTCCGATCCTTTCCCACTACCTACCCCCCCAAACCTGTGCCATTTTAACCCTCTAGGAGCAGGGAGCACAGCTGTCAACGTCCTATGGGGAGAGCAGTGAAGGAAGCGTGGATTCCCAGGGCAGAGCTGCAGACCTGGTTCTGGTGTGGACAGAGTGTGACCAGCACAATCCCGACTCCACAGCAGGCAGCGGCTTACTCCCTGCTGCCAGGGGCCAGGCAGAGAATCCTAGAACGGGAAGGGACCATGAGAGGTCATCGAGTCCAGTCCCCGGCACTCAGGGCAGGACCAAGTTCCCTCTTACACCATCCCTGACAGGTGTTTGTCTGACCGGCTCTTAAAAACCTCCAATGATGGAGACTCCACAACCTGCCTAGGCCACTTATTCCAGTGGTTAATCACCTTGACAGTTGGGAATTTCCTCCTAATGTCCAACCCAAACCTCCCATGCCGTAATTTAAGCCCATTGCTTCCTGTCCTATCATCAGAGGTTAAAGAGAACAATTTTTCACCCTCCTCCTGGTGACAACCTTTCGAGCCTATCTCAGAACAGGACTAATCCGGGGCCTGACGCACCAGGCCTCAAACCAGAGATAAGCTACAATTGTTGGTGTCAATGTAGTGAGAGAGGCCTCAGCCTTTTTCGCTGGAGTGTCACTCCCCAGGTCACCCTGCCTCCTACCTGCACTGCTGGGAACAGGTCCCGGCCGCTCGAGCACAAAGAGATAACCTGAAGGTAAATATCCCAGAGAGGGGAGATGATAAAGGAGAGTTTGTAAGTCTGCACAAAAGCACCAAGCCAGGATTTCTGGGTGTCCAGCATGCTAGGCAGGCGACAGAGGTAGGGGGTAGGCATGGCGTGGGGTCGGGGGGAGAAGCGATGTGTATAAGTTATAGAAGTGAGAATCTGGTTTGCAAAATCTGGAACATGAAGCTTAAACACATGAAATCCATTAGCTCCTTGGCTCAGGGAGTCAGGCGACTCCCAGGGAGAACACCAAAGGGTTAGTGTGGGACGCGCCTTCCTCACCAGTGGAGAAAGCTACAGAAACAGCTTCACCAAACGAGGTCGGGACCCGGTAAGGGACCCCTGCCCCAAGGGAACTGGGTTTGCCAGTGGTGTGGCGTCCTCGCTGCGCGCTCTCGGGTGCCTGGCGCTCGCATGCGGATAACGACACTGACCTGCTCAGAGCACATGGAGTTCATCCCCGGCATTTGCAGTGAGCTCATCTGCATCTGTCCAGACATTGGGTTCATGTTCTGGACACTGGTGTTTCCTCCGGCCATGGACACAGTGATGCTCATGTTATTGTACATTCCCTGCTGTGCAGGCGTGGGCTGGGTCTGCCCAGCTTGGCTGAATACACTGTTAACCCAGACAAGAGAACAAAACAGGCGTTACCTGGAGTCGGCAGTTCAGAAAGGCCATGGCCAGGGCTGTTTCCAGGTGTAACATGGCGAACGTGGTGTTCTCCAGAGGATGGGAATTCCCAGCACATGGGGTGGGACTTAACCACCCCCTGCCACCACACACACCAGACACCAGGTGAGCTGGCACTTGCTAGACACCCACATACGCGATAACCCCACCTCCAGCAACAGGCATCCTTGTCGAAGTGGGGCCTATAACGGGGAGGGAGGCGAGATAATGGGACTGGAGTGAGAAAGGCTGTTTTAAAAATAGCTGCTGCAATGGTTTATGGCTTATTTTCCCTGGGGGGGGAATTTCATGTCTTCCTGCTGCTTTCCACTGAAGAAAATACCTGTGTTCTGGAAGTGGCCTACAGAATTTAACACAGACCGACCAGAAAGCTTTTAACCCACCGAATTCTACAGCAGGGACACCACTGACCTCCATCAGCTGCTTTAAAAGTTCTCTAGGAAGGATCTCATTCTCTTAAGAGCAGTGTCTCAAAAACCTCACTTAGTTTCTGAAGAACCCTTTAAATCCCACCCATATGAGGGCCATATTCTGCCCTCAGAGATCTGTGGTGAAGTCTCTGGGGGTTGGAAGTGTTTCCCTGCAAAGGGAACCCTAAAAACACAGCTGTCCATTCATAGAAGTCCAGATGGAAAGTATCACACGGTTGCTGGATGGTCGCAGACCCCGGCCCAAGGAATGCACTGGAGTAATGAGGAAAGTGAGGCAGGATCATACCTGCAGGGTTATATTTTTTTCTACTGATCTGTATTTCTGGGGTTATTAAGTAAAGAGCGATGGCGCAGAGCTCTGGGCATCCTGCCCGTGCGTGTTACGTGCCAGACATACCGCATGACCCCCAGGACGTCGGCCACTCACAAGCCACAAACACGTGGTGTCCCCCTTTCGCCAACGATGGCGTCCAGTCACATCACCCTCACCCCATCGGCCCCCGACGCACGTCTCGCTGCGCACACTCCAGCCCCGCGCGCCCAGATTCAGCCACCCTCCCACGCAACGTTTCAACGTCTCTGGCTCCGAGGCCACGAAGCATGTGCGAAAGGGCACTAGAGAATCTAAGAGCCGCCGCCTCATTCAGCTGCCTCCCTCAGACCGCCGCTAGCCCAGGAACTTTGGCCCAGGTGTCCTGCCAGCCCCCTTTGTCGTTTGTGCCACCCACCATCACATATTGGCGACTGTGACGCTAATCGTAGGCTGGAGAGCGAGTCTGTCTTCCTAGCGTTGGGTGTTCCAGTGGGCTCGCAGCACTGCTCAGGCTTGGCCCAGCCGCCCCTCCCCTCATGGCCGAACTTGGGTGGTACTAAACCCCACGTGGCCGGTCACAACTCCCCTCACTGGAATTTGTCCCAGCCGGCCCTCTGCCACGAGCGAGGAGTGGCCAGGCCAAACCTGAGTGATCCCATGTGTCACGTCGTAAGGTCCGGAGTCGGGGGCCAGGCCCAACCTCAGGACAGATGCTGCACTGGTGGGTGAGCACAGAGCAGGATTGCTCTCCAGCCCCAGCTGGGGACCTCCCCGCCACACCTGGGTGGGGAAAAGTCTCGGTTTGCCTAGGGCCTGTGACGCACTTCTGGGTAGGGCCTGACCATTTGGGAAACGCTGCTATATGGTTTGCTCCTGGAAAACCTGTCAGCAACGATCCCTGAAGAGAGAGAGGGAAAAGTGCCATGCCTGAGGTGGCCCTTCATCCAGACTAGCCCCTCCAAGTCAGCTGGTGGGTGTTAGCTCAGGCCACGCCTGTCTACCCTGACCAGACGCCCATCCGCGGGCTGTGGGAAATCCAAAAGGCAGCTCAGCTCTTGCGGGAGGAGAGAGAATACAGTAAAGAAATGCCCTGCTCCAGTTTGCTAACAGCCAGAGCGGTACGGCTTTGCAGCACCAGAACAAACAGCCTCTGAGATCGATGAAAGGCCCAAGTGCGGCCCTGCACTTCGTCAATTTGGGCAGCTGTTTATTGCTTTGTACGGAACAAAGAGACTGAAATTATCCCCTAATTGGAGCCACTGCTCTGGAGCTGTTCTGCACGTACCAGCCTGAAACCAAATCAATGAAGCGATTTTTCTTCCGGCCTGGCCGATTCACTAAGCAAATAAAACAAGCACGCAGGCTTGCTGGGGATTCATGGCGGAGAGCATAAAAACCAGCCGTGAGACTAGTTCCTTGGACTCCCAGGATATGTCTGGGGTAAGTCGTCCAACATCCCTAAAAACCAGTCAACAAGCAGAGCTGCCCTTCCAAATGCTTTTCTGAGCGACGAAAGAGCCCTGAAGTATCCGACATTTCTTGGGGAGGTATTGCACTTCCAGACTCGAATTAAGATACCTCTTTGCTTCCCCTTCAACCAACTAACCAGATGGAGCTCCTTTCGTCTCTCACTGGAAGGCAAGTTTTCACTCTTCTCTGAGCCCTCTTCCGTTTTCCCAACCTCCTTTTCAAGGAGAGGGCACCAGATCCGGATACAGGATTTCAGCAGGGGTCTCCCCTGTCGTATCCAGAGGTAATATCCCCTCCCTCGTCCAGTTCTGTATTCCCTGTGAATTGCTGTGCCCCTCGATCCCATTTCCTCCCTACTGCTTGTCTTGTGTGTCACGTCACAAATTTAGTTTGTTGCTCTTTGAAGCAGGGACATCATCTAATGTCTTGTGTTGCTGTAGAATAATAAACAGCAATATTAATAGTACGGCTGTAACTGTACGGGGCCTTGGGGTACGGCCCCACCCCATTTCGGTCCTTGGCCCTTTAAGAGCAGATATTCTGGGGCATTCACTTCCATGGGATGGGCTGAGATTCCAGAGGTTTTGTGGCCGGGGAATGAGAACTAGCTAACCCTGAGCTCTGTAGATGGGAGATGAGGGGCCGCTGAGAGTGTTTTGATTTGCCTGCTCTGTTTCGGAACAAAGCTAGCCCTGAAGAAAAGACCATGAAGTGATTTACTGGGAGTTCACGCATTCCCTGGGAATCTTGAGTAGGGGTCGAGAGGTCATTTCACCTCTGTACTGAGCACCGGGCAACCGCTGCTGGATCATGTGTCCCGTTCTGGTGCCATGGCTCAAGCAGGTTGTTGATAAATTGGGGAGCCATGAGAATGATTGAAAGATTAGAGAACGCGCCTTACAGAACTCAGCCTGCTTAGCGTAGTAAGCACAGTGAAAGGGTGACTCCACGGCTGTCTGTAAATACCTACATGGGGAGCAAATATTTCACAATGGGCTCCTCAGTCTAGCAGAGAAAGTAGAACATGAGCCAATGGCTGGAAGCTGAAGTGGACAAATTCAGCCACAAATAAGGGATACACTTTTAGCAATGAGAGTTATTAACCGCTGGATCGATTCTCCCAGGGTCGTGGTGACGGTTTTTAAATCCAGATCGGATGTTTGTCTGAAAGCTCTGCTCTAGAGTTATTGTGGGGACGATCTCTGGCTGTGTGAAACAGGGCCAAACCAGAGGATCCCAATGGTCCTGGAATCCATGAATCTATATTTAGTTTCACCAGCTGGGGAATCTGCCCTTCAGTTTACAGCACTGGAACCCAGTCACCCAAACTACAGCCCACATGGAGTGCAGCAGGTTAGAAACCCAAAGGATGGCCTGGAGGATCCCTGCTAGCAGCCAAAAGCCCTGCCGTAGATGCGAATCCAGCAGGGAATGCCCTCCTTTCCATGTGCATGAAGGGGAGTTTACCCTCAGTCTGAGTCCTGTACATCCTTCGCGGGCTGGACACACTGAAAAGGCCCTCACTGGTCTCTGGAGTGACTGCTGGTGGGAGAGGCCAGGCTGATGGGAGCCGGGGGCATTGTGTTACCTGACAGCAATGGGGGGAGACGGACATTCTCCTTGCCCCCGTCACCACACTGATGGACCCATCGCTCTTTCATTCACGCGATGCAGTGCAGTGCTAGCTGGGCCCACTGCACACTGTATGCGGTCACACCATTCGAGGCACGTTTCCTGCTTGTCCTGACGTTGCCTTCATGATCAGAGTTTGCGTTAGACCAAGCGAGGACACCGCCTTAGTTACATGCATTTCTCGGGGGCTTGGCACTGCCGTGTCTGAAGGGCTACGGACATAGGCCAGGGAAGGGAAATCCCAGGTGAAAACCTTGTAGTGAAAACGGTCACGTTCCCCACGCGTTACGGCACAACCTCCTCTCGGCTGTGCGATCAGAGAGAAACTTGTTAGAAATGGTTTTAGCTGGTTATCCACCAGCTTCAACCATGGTTCTGGGGAGTGTTTCTGTCCACACGGGAAGAACATTACCGTGAAGACGGGCCGCAGCCACACTTCCAAACTGCGTTTAGAAATGGTTATTTCTGTAGCGTAGCTGGGGGAAACAAGCCACGAGAAACACATCACACAGGGCATGAATTCAGACCGTCTACCTGGGGACAACAGATTGACAACAGAGTCCTGTGGCACTTTTAAAGACTTTTAAAGACTAACAGATTTATATAACGCATGAGCTTTCGTGGGAGAAAATCCCACTCTTGTCTTTCTACAATAGACTAACACGGCTACCCCTTTGGAATTTGACTACCTGGGGATTGGCACAGTTCAGCAACTGGTGGCCAGGAGCCAGAACAAACCCCCAAGGCAGGCGGGCAAAGCCATGACTGGCGTTTAAGAGCATTTCCAGCAGAGGGAAATGGAACTGGTGTATATCCCAGCTTTTCCCATCTACACTCGGGGTATGCACTGGTGCAGGAACATCAACTGCTCCTACCAATGGCTGGATGGCTCACAGAGACAAAGCCACAGAAAACAAGAACCCGACTTTTCTTCCCCTGGCTGTCCTAGGCAGTCTAAAACAGCCCAGTCACATACAGCACTCAGCGTCTTGCTAGTGCACAGTGGCAAACCTACACCAGGCTACCGATGTCCAACTCCGAGTAAGTACCAGCCATGATGAAAACCGGTGCATACAAGGAGGAACAGACCTCACTTTCCCCCTCCGAACCGGAAGAAATTCTAAAATACAGTTTATAAGCACAGGGTCCGAGAAATCAGAAACATGGCTGACAAGGACTGACAAAAACCCGCTGGGACAACGGTCAAACAGCACTGAAAACGAGAATGTCCCCTCCCAAAACACGTGCTTTGCAGACTAGAACTCCCTTCCGCAGCATCCGTGGTGCCATGCGAGTCTTGGAAACGTCTGCCGCAATCTGTACTGTGCCAAGCATTTGGGACAAGTCTCAGAAAGGAAGCAAAGCTGTAGCCCACACGGTACATGGCACCGTGCAGAAATTCATTCTAATTCCTCTCCAGACTGTCTAACCCATCCCTTTTCCCATTCTAAAGACTGACCCAACTTTCCATCAAAGGCAGGTCAGAGCGATACGGCTTCGTTCCAAGCAGCCGTGTTTTCTGGGCTCCCTTCCGTCATCAGAATTAGTGCAACAACTTCATACTGGAGCAGTTAATCCAGGGACAGGACAGCCTGTTCCAAAGGATTATGGCCAAGCTGCGAAGTCAATTCACACAGTAGTAGCTTTTTGTCTCTGGAGACCTGCGGTCAAAGCCTTGCTAAGACAACAGGAACAGGAGTTGACGCTACTCGGCTTTGACATGGATTGGCAAGTCTCTTCTCAGAGACATCCAGCACCAAAGTAACGGGCGTTCCGGATCAGATCAATAGTATACACCTGAGCTGGGCAGCTGGCCAGACGGCAGGGAAAACAGGAGAACGGGCTGCAGGTCAGGACTGATGTGTAGTGGTCAAGTTAGTGCTTGCACACGTCCTTTGCTTTCATGAAGACCTAATCCAATCCTTTCTTTAATGAAAGCGAAGGAATTGCTTGGTGGGCTTGTTTAGAAAAGCAATTTGCTGTGGGCTTCTGCCAGTCTGATGGTCCAAGGGCAAAATACAAACATAATGGCCTAGGAGAAGCTCATGGTGATGGGGATTGGCAAACAGCTGGGAATCTACCTCCGCAGGGAGCTCAGGAGGTGACGGCCTAGGGTGAGTCTCTATAAAGCATCTGTCGCCGCTGTGCCTTCTTGGTGGTATCTCCCCTACATGCACCTCAGCATTCACAAGCCCCAGTGTGGATTATTCCACTCACAAACAGCAGGAAGGTCACTGCTTTTACAAGCAAGAGAAAGGTTTGGGTTTTTACAGTGTAATTATACAGTTAAAGGTCATGGCAGGATAGATGGTCTACAGGCAACTCACAGGGAGAGCAGCTAGGAGATGGGCTGGCGGATGACACCGGCATAGTGCATGTGTGACCATGTCTCCCTCTAGACTCAGAGAACTGGAAGGACCAGGAAAGGTTGAGTCCAGTCCCCGGCACTCATGGCAGGACCAAGGACCCTCTAAACCATCCCTGACAGGTGTTTGTCTGACCGGCTCTTAAAAACCTCCAATGATGGAGACTCCACACCCTGCCTAGGCAACTTATTCCAGTGTCAGGGCCCCGCAGCAACGGCGATCTACTATGAACGCAGAGCTGAAAGAGCTCTGCTCTGCAGCTGGTGGCAGAAGCCTGTGGATTTGTATTCTGTTCCCCAAAGACTGACGGGTTTTGTTATCCTTGGTCCCTGGTACTTCCAGACCAGTTGGGGAAGCAGCACAGGTCACAAGAGTTATTGCTCCAGGTGTCGGGGAGGTTAACTAACCCACCTATCTTACTCTAACCTGAGGACAGACTTACTTATTACTCCCCATTGTTCCTTGCTGCCAAGTCTTCATGTCTGGGGACTGGTACCCAGGGGTTGGCGGAGCTGGCTGGAGCATGGGGCTCTGCGAAGGAGGAATCTGCGGCGACATCAAAGGGCTGCTGGGGCTGAGTGACGGAGTGAATGCTGGTTCGCTTTGCTGACCCATGCCTGGAAACAACACAGAGATTGCTTCGCTGCAGACTATGCAAATGACCACCCCATCACTTTACAAGCTCCCCTCAATTCCTTGGGACCCAATTCTGCCAAAATTGCTCACACAGAGAACTACTTTCATTCCCCAGGAGCAGACAGGCATCTTGGGAGGATTTCCCCCCCTGCAAGGGCTTGAAGCATTAGCTGGGGCCCTTCCCTGTCCCCTTTTTTGTTGCTCTCGTATTAGTCCACAGAGCGTTTTGTAGCCAAATGGGGGGGAAATCCCCGAAGTCTTGTCATAAACAGAGGGGTCTTAGTTCAGAACACAGCTGCGGGGGGAATGGCTGAAGTGACTGTACCGGAGAACAAGGCGATCTCACTGAGGACTAGTGTAGCTGGTTAGCTGTGTGCTGATTGTCTCTATTGGTTCGTTAGAGGAACCAGCTAGACCGGGCCAGACTCCAGCTGGATTCCTTTTAAACTCTGGAAAAATGCTGCGTACGTGTAAAACCAGACTGAGCAGGTGTGGTACGAAGATGTCCATCTGCAGTCTGTTCTGGACAAACTCACTTATTTAATCTGAGCCATCCGCATAATCTGTACAGAGAACACAATGTCCATCTGCAGCTGGCGCCCGGGTTTGGCCATTTTCAGACATTTGGCTTGTCAATGTAAAATGAAGGTAGTTTAATTAAAATGCCCACCCTGCATCTCTCTTTTTAATGGGCAATGCAATCATTTACCCAAATGGTATCAACTTCCAGAGCGCTCTACTTTGTATGAGGGGTACATTTGGAGCATGAAGCTGGAAGAATGAGGAACCTTCAATAAGCATGGCGAGAGCCTCAGGGGAATGGCACTAATGAATGCAAAGGACGCATGGTCCAGTGGACGCAGAGCTGGACGGGCAGTCAGAAGAACTGGGCTAGTCACACGGTGTCTCTGTGCCTCAGTTTCCCCATGTGTAACGTGGCCTGTGACGTGCTGCACCCCACGTACACCCTTGTGGTGCGATGTGTGTATCACTGCTGATCACCCCACAGTGTAACTGCGTACGATCTGATGCAAAGAATGTCATGGAAGATGTTTTAGGAACGCTCATGACATACGGAACGTTACTGTTATGGTGGCATGTTTAATGCAATGTCATACATGCGTACAGACAGGAAACTGCCGTGTCATGTCCCCAAATGTGTCTCTCACGTGGCTTGAATGGATGCAGACACATAGAGCTGTGTTTCCACACCCAGCAGAGACAGGAACAATGGGCTGGCCTAAGTACCTGTGAGCACTTCAGCTCAAACGGAAGGAATCACGCCCATTGCCGGACATGGACAATCACCTGCCCAGGGATGTCAGGGCACCTTGTTAAAAGCTGAGGCATCTTTGTCTGGGGCTGTTCCCTGGAATCTCGCTCCCAAGCGACATCAAGGACTGGCGCCTACCCACAGGAAGGGGGAACTGGGCTGCAAGATGCATCCCAGCCGGCCTGTGGGGTAAACTGACATCATGGATTGAAAGAGACTGGATTATTATTATGAGTTATCTTCCCGTTAATTGTGATTAACTCTATGACTTACTGATAACCTGACTTGTATTCCCCTAAAATCTTGCTGTCCTATTTGTTTGATCTGAAGCAGTGCATGTGGATTGGGTGCATGCAGAGACCTCGCCTGCAGCGACAGGGCTGGTGCACGTCACTGTCTTTGATAAACTGGCGGATGAGTGTAAATGAGCTGGCAGGGTGCAGTGGGCAGCATTGGATCCTGTAAGACAGCAGTTCCCGGGGTTGCTTCTGGGACTGGGGGTGTCTGCTGGGGGTCAATCCCATGAGTGGCTGGTCAGGGACCAATTACACACAGGAAGTTGGGTGTGAGCTGACCCAGGAGTGGGGGTTCACACAGCAAAGCGGGGTTAGTTGTGGCCAGGAGCGAAGAATTGGGGGGACCCAGCTGCACACCAGGCCAGACTGCAGGGGGCGAATGTCACACCACCTCAGTGAATGAAAAGCACTAGTAATTATCACTTGAATTTCCTCCACTTAGGGCTGGGGGTACGTGGAAGTCACTACGGTGGCCGGCAATATCTTTCTTTACGTGCATCATTTGTTCCTGCCACTCAAACCTCACCCATTTAAAGCGTCCCAGGGTGAAGCAGACCCTGAATGCGAACGCCACTTCCAGGGGCCCTGCCAAAGACGTACCTGACCCCGAGTACTGGAAGATGTTCTGCTGCATCTGAGGGGTCATCCCAGCGCCGAACTGCCCTGCAACGTTCCCCATCATCCCTCTGTTCACCATGTTGTTGCGATTGGCCAGTGCTGCCTCAGGGTTGGACGCCAGCTGCGAAAATGGGCTGGTGGAAGCGGGAGGGTTTCCTGGATTCGTACCGTAGTTGGGGGGATAGGGGAACTGCTGTGGGGGTGCCTGGGGGAGGCGAGCTGCCCCCATCTGCACTGGGAGTCCAGCCGAGGGAGGAAGGTTGTTCCCGAAGCTCTGCTGTCTCATTAATAGGGTTCGTTGCTGCATTAGCTGCCTCTGCCGATGCTGCTGGCTGTACAGCTCTCGTTGGCGCTGGGCGAGCATCTGTGCATTCAGAGGGGGCTGTGGAGGAGGAGGAAGGGGTTAAAGTGCTGACACCTCTGCCCGTGTCAGGGCAGTAGCACCGCACGAGGGCATGTGACCTTTCCGGCTGCCCGTGGGATCAATCGTCGTTTGTCAGGAAAGCTAAAAACCCCAAAGAGCGACTGGGGAAGCTCTGTGATCTGCCAGCCGGTCCAATCAAACACAGAGCAGACTGGAAATATTACATCCATGCGAGTTCCTCTCAGCGACGGGAAAATCTCACATGCTCAGCCCATAAAAGCCTGAAAGACCTCGGAGAGCTGGGATTTGGAACATGTGTTCTCAGCCTGGCTATGGATGGACCATTGCAAGGGGCTCCCCGCTGGGGAGGGCAGCTACTGGAAAAACTGCAGCGCTGTCATCTCACGCAGCTGCAGATGAGAACAACGCCCGTCCATTTCTGGCAGTGCCAGATCCCCTCCCTGTCCCCAGCCTGGCCTGTGACAACTGTTACTGCTGGACTGTCTCAGCGCAGGGCCATTAGGAACGATTCACTGGAGACCGCCACCCATTACTGAGGGACCCTTCTCAATGAATCCCAAGCCAGCACCACTCAAGAATTTCCAGAGGGAAAAGCTGTATCGAGGTAGCCACCATCAGCTCCAGAGGAAATGCAGCTGGAGCCGTATTCTACCCCCCTTATATTGCGTTGGACCTCCCCTGCACTTAGAGAGTGAGCTACAGGCATTCATTTCTGCTGGAGAAAGGTGCCCGTACGTGGCTTCCTCCCATTACCTGCGGCGTCATCTGCTGCTGCATGCCTGGCCTCATACCGATGCCGACCGGGGAATTCGCAGCAAACTGGTTCAGGATGGCCTGCCGATTCTGGTGCATCAGCTGGAGCGGAGGAAAGCAGAAAGACATTTTAGCTGTACCCGTCTTTCGTCCAATACTGCACATCTACAAACCCTCCAGCGGCACCTGACCTCCAGCCACGTTTCTCCTCCCTGCATTTGCGACCTGGCTGGGGAGTGGGTAATTCAACTTGTTTCCCCCCAGTCTCTTCTAATTGCACAATGGTTTCCTTTCCATTGTACTTGGGCTGCTCTATGACGTGGGGCATCTCAGTGGTGGGGGGCTTCTGTGACCTGCGCAGCCCCCCTAGAGGTGAGAGGCTGGCGCTGGGCAGCTCTAGCCGAGGGCGATGGGCTCCCCAGGAAACCGACGGGAATATTCACCTGCTGCTGGCCCTGGAGACGCTGCTGAAGCTGCAGCCTCAGTTGGTTGGGAGCTGTCGGAGGCCTGGCCAGCGTCTGCCGCGGCTGCATTCCCATGTTGGTGGGGAAAGCCCCTCGGGGCGGCGAGACCTGGACCGGCATGGGCCCGAAGGAAGGTTTCTGCCTGACCATGCCTGGGAAAGGGGTGGGGAGAGTGGCAGTCGGCGAAGCAGAGGAATATGGCTGGGGATACATGCCAGGCTTCTGATCCATTAGCAAAGACGGCGTCGCAGGCTGTGGCTGGAATCGCTCAGTCAGTACTTCCAGCCCGCCTCCCTGGTTGAAAAGGGGGACAAAAGTGAGTTTCTACATCACCACCAGCTGCCGCCTGCTCCACGCCTGGCAGAAGGAAGCAAACCCAGCCCTCACTTCGCAGGCTCCTCAAGCACACGCCAGAAGGACCGTCCCTAGGCTGAACCCCACTGCGGGCCCCAGCATTCACTACCCCGATGTAGCAGACTATGCTCCAGGGTCTAGTCCAAAAAGCAGCTGAAGGGAGGTCATTCAGCACCTCTTTCCTCAGGGCCAGAGGCCTTAAAACCTTCCCGAGAAGGAAAAGGGATTTTTGCTCGGCCATGGACAGAGACAAGGCCCCGGTGTTCAGAAGGCCTCAGCACATACAGCTGGGTCCGAGCTGAGCTCCCGTCGTTCTCCAGGGACAGTTCTCAGGTGTGCTGCCGGGGGAGGCGGGCCGTGGGGCTGATTTTCTGGCTTTCAATATGAGCTGAGCTGTCTGGAAACCCCAGCCATTTCCTTAGCCTAAATAGGAGCCCTCTCTCGGAATGCGCTGTGAGAGTGGAGGATCAACTCAAGCGCAGGCGAACAGCACGGGTTCCTACTGCAGGCTGTAAAGGGGAGACGGTGAGCAGAAACGGATAGCAGCAGGGGCTTCTCTGCACGCCGGCGACCCCCGGCTATCACAGCAGCCGCAGAGGGCTGCAGTAATTGCCTTCAGTCTGCTTTAACTTACACAGGGGACCAGGCTGATGCACAGCCTCACGGGAGTGGGGCTCCTGAGCCGCAGTACAGGATTGGGGCCAGTATATGCAAAGGAGCCGAATCCGACTACTCTGAGGAAGCTTCCGCAGGGGTAACAGGAGACACACTGCCTCTGCTTTAGCTTTACTCCACGTAGAGCGAAAGAACTGGGCCCCAGCAGAGACTGAACGGCTATGCTTGCAGCATTGAGTTCCACAAGTGAACTGTGTGCTGTGTCTAAAAGCCATCTGCCACTCAAAGGGAGAGGTAAATTCCACAGTGGAGAGCAGCTCACTGAAAATCCCCTGACTCCAGCTGTTCCTGATTCCACTGGGGTGTGAACTCCAGCCCCTCCCCGATCACAATCCCGTTTGATGCTAAAGCAGAGAGGTGGTCTTAGACCAAACCGGTTACTGTCTTAGGGGCCCTATTCCATCTGGTGATCAAAACCCAGCTGCAACCTTCAGCGTCGGGTGGGGGGGCGGTAGCCGGCAACTAGCTCAGGTTTAGCTACTCTCTAACCAATGGTTTTCAAACCCTCAGGCACTGTGTCGCGGCCCGAAGACGGGACTGCATTGCTCCAAGATGTCATTGTTGGGTCGCGGTGTCAATGATTTTTTCAATGGGTCCCGAGGAAAAAGGTTTGACAACCACCCCTCTAAGGGTACATCGTCACGAAGATGATGGGTGTGAGCACCACCATCCTGACTCACTGCCCCCGTCTGCAGCCTTTCCCCATCTGCCTCTCTAGGACTTCTGGGAGCAATCCATGGCTCTGCACTCTACAGTTAGCCGAGCCACTCTGTGATCCTTTCCTTGTGGGAGAACTCGTCTGTCTTTCTAGGCATATGGGGGGAATTATGGGGAGACGCAGGAGGACTGCATCCTCACCCAGCCGTGCCAGGTAGTTCAAGCTGGAGAGGAGGTGGGCTAGGGAAAAACACGTGAGGAAGAGCCCAGTGAAGATATATCCCAAAGGCTTTGAGTTGGTTCCAGGTAGGTCTGAAATACTGGGGCCTAATTAGAAACAACTTGAAAGCAAGAGTATGGGTAAATCCAAAGAACATACCCAAGGAAATATAAGCTCATTTAGGAGGATGGGATACATTTGAGGGGAAATTATCAAAATGAGCTTCTTCCCAAAGATGCCTGAATTCTGAATGTCGTTCCCATAAGTATTTAGTTCCAGGCCGTATTTTTTAGCATTACACAAAGCTATTACAGAGATTCATCTGGAGCCCTGGAAAAAACCCAAGACTGATATTAAAGAAACGAAACTTGGTGGGAAGAAAAGCTGGATTTCAATTCCAAACATGAGATAATGCTCTGAGCCTTCGACTAGTAGACAGGGAATTTGCTGACTCAAGGGGAAGATGAGTGGCATTCTCACCTCACTCTGGGCCCCACGCTCCGTGTGCCCAGGCCACTTAGGAAGTCCAATGCCCACTGTCCTCACCAGGACGGGCACTGGGTGCGAGCTGGTGTGGTTATGACTGTTAGATGGCCTCTATGAAATGAGTTTGTAGATCGATATCCGTGGAGAAGGGACTACGGTACAAAAACCGCCATGCCACAACAGACAGAGGACGCAGTGACTGAATGTGCCACGGAGGCCGACCTCCCCCACCCAGACCTACATTTTTAAATCAGTTAGTGACTGGGGTGCCCCAATGAGATGCTGTAAAAGGGCCTGCTCCTGAGAGGGCAGATGCTCTGCATTTTCGGAAAACCAACGGCCCTTTAAACTGTCTCAGGTTGACACCCCAAATCTTTCGTTGCTTATGAAAACCTGCGCTTGTCTCTAGATAAGGCCGAGGCGTATTGAAGGGACAATATAAAGAAGTTGCATGGTTACTGTATGGAGGCTCAATCCGCCAATGGCAGAAATCCCCTTCCATTCAATGATAAAGGAGCAGGTCTTGGAAGAGAGGAGAGGAATTTACTCTCTAGGGCTCCCTTTCTAGGTCCGTTCCAAGAAGCACTAAAATTAATTACAGATTTTTGGTACTAAGAATTTTTTGGAAACAAACACTTGCGTGTAAGTATTGTCTCAACTGGAGAAGTCAATTATTATAAAAATACCCTGCGCGAACTATATCGTTACATCTATGTCTCTGTTCCTTCCATCTTTCTGACGATCAGAATTTCTTCAAGCGGTGCCATTCTTCATTGGTTTTGAAAACCCAGCGTGTTCTCAGAGGCCCACATCCTGCCATTACCTTTGCGTGCACCCAGGCGGAACCCCGTTGGGATCAAACTCTGTTTGTGCAGCTCCAAGACAGGATCTGGGCCGCACAGCATGGGCCGCACAATGGCAATATGGAAAAAGCAAACCAACACGAGCCTGTGGTTAAACTGGAGACAGGCTGCTGCAACGAATGCTAGGCGTGGTGGTAAAGGCTGCGCATTCTCGTATCACAAGGCCATTAGGCACGTATTAATGGAGCGTAAAATAAGGCTCTGGAATCTTTCCCTGTGAGATCCCGGCTGGCGTTCTCTTCTGCAATCTAACCCCAAAGTACGCCTGCCAGCTTCCCCCACTTCCCACTGCAGGAGCCTCTCCGAGAGGCTGATGTTTCTCAGCGGCGATCACATTTTAAGAGCTGGGAGCACATTATTATGTTTCATGGGGATATTTCCCAACCCTTTGGTAGAGCACTCTGGAAAATGGCATGGTATTAAGTATCCTCTGAACCAAATGTGCTCTTGTGTTCCCATCCACATGTGGCAAGCAAGCTCCAGATGTTGGAAGCCCGTCTTTGCACCCACTATCAGGTCTCAGCATCTGGCCATATATGCTCTGTCTCCCAGCCCCAGCACTCCCCAAATACACTGCTTGCTACCTGGACCAATTTGTCAATCCCAAGAGCTCGATCCAGTTCTGCCAACTCTGTTTCATCTTTGCCACTCAGGAAGGACACAAGCTGCTCGAGGAGGGCTTTCTCATCGTTCCGGCCCTCCGGCGTGGTGGGTGGGCACAGGAGTTCGTCGAGCTGCGAAGTGATGCACTGGCTGTAGGGACGACAAGGCAAATGGAAGTGTTAAGTGCAGAAAAGGGAGAGCTGATGCTGCAGGATTACTGGCTGACATGCTCACTGGCCTCCATTTCCGGGTCCTCGCTACCTCCCTCTATGATCTAAGCAAGCAAACCCCTCAGCACAGGGTGAATTTCGCCCCTGCACCAGGTTTAGGCAAAACTCCTCGACCTGTGCACGCGCAGGGGTGAATTTCACTCCCACTCCGATGTAGCAAGGACAGAGCCTCAACAAGGTTCTTATCCGAACTTCCTGGTTTTTCCAGGTTTTGCGCCTGCAAAATCTCGTTTGTTGGGAAGGACACCAGGTGTTCAGTAATGAGAAGCTTCCGGAAACACAAAGCCAGAGAGGTTTGGGAAAAGTCAGAACAGCTGGAACTAAAGCTGCTGAAGGCAAAGGGAACCTTTTAGGCACAAAAATAAAAAGCCAGAAGAAGTCCCCCTCTCAGTATTCCTGGGGAATAAGGTTAATATGCAATGAGAGACGTTCCACTGACATGACTAATTGGCGTCAATGGGATTTGCTGGGTGTGACAATGAAAGGAGCCATGGCACTTCACGCTGCTCGCGAAGCACAAAGGAGAGAACTCGAGCATGCCAGCAGTTCCCAAGGAATAGACATGTTTATCCTTTTAGCTCCAGATGAGGACCAGATGTACAGTGAGTAACTGAAACCAATCTGATCAGGAACATGCAGCCAAGACACACAGTTTAATCCAGGGAATGAAATATACGGCACTGGAATTTCTCAGGCTGCAGGACAGGAGCAGAGGAAGAAGGGGAGACAGAGATGAAGAATGGGGCTAGCTTCCGTCTATAATGCAGTTTCCTGCTGCTTGTAGCTTTGTATCAAGGCAAATTTGTGTGAGAGAGCTACAGCCCCCCCACCCAGCTATACTGGCTCCCGGACGCACAGACATCCATCCATCCATCATTCCATGGGAAGAGCCTCCAAGGGCTGGACTCCAGGTTACATTGTGGGCTGAAGGCTGGCAAAGTGCCCTTGATGCACATCGGAGACGTTCCCGAAGAGATCAAACAAACGATTCAGACTTTACTAGTAACGACTTATTTATTCGTTCACTGCAGCAACTGCCAACGTGTACCTCTGAGGGCTGCACTTCTACCCGCTGGAATAGTTACTACATGCTGACCCTGCAGTGGCCTCACCAGATCTCACGGCGGATGCTCCAGCCAGATTAGCATGGGCAGGGAGGGTCACCCTCTCCCTCTGGCAGGCTCTCTGCACCCAGGAGGAGTAGAAACGTCAGTTTCTCGAACTGACAGCTGAGATGCTGCACAACGGGAGCACGCCAAGTGGCCCACATAAACACACTGTGCGGGCCAGACCCATTCTGCAGGCACTGTCAGACACGCCTGCGCTGTGGCTTATGTTGAGGCCCCTCCTGACTCCATTGTGCTGGGCACTGTGCAAATGCGGGGAGAGGGGGGCCGTGCCCTGAGGAGCTCGCAGTCCAGTATCCCCATTTCAGGCAGGGAAAAGGGACAAAGATAATCCATGACGCATCCAAGGTCACTCAGGGAGTCTAGGCACTGACCCTGGAAGCCCACGCTCCCAACCTACTGCTTATTGACGGCACTGATGCCCTCCTATGTACAGCCCTCAGAGTGCCCCTGGGTTCGCATGCCATTTTCCCGTTTTCTGGCCAGGACCCTGAATCTGCAGGGTGGGCCCGGCCAAGGGACCAGAAGCTGCCCTGAGATGCTCCAGTCGCTAGGTAACAAGGGAAGCTGTGGGAAGAGGACGACGGGAGAGGCGGCATGCTGCTGATGCAGGGCGCTGCGGTGGGTGAGCCTCATCAAGTAGGTGGGCCCCGACCCACCCGTGGCTATGCCCTGGTTTCTTGCAGGTCATCTCTTAAAGATAGGTCGATGTTTGGGAAGATCAGCACAAATCCCTACTCTGTCAGGGCAATTATTCCTCAGAAAAATCACAGTCCCCACGCCCATTTCTAACAATCTGCTGATATGTTCCAGCAAAATGGTTCATGGGAGGAGCCTGGCCAAACAGAAACAAGCCAGTCAGGAACTGAAACCTCTTAGCCTCTATAGCTTCCTCACGTGTGCAGAAGAGCACAGAAAGAAACCCCAGATCATCTAAAGACCTGCAGCCCAGAGAGACCACAAACTGCTACGCATGTGTCCAGAGACCCACCAGCTTTCTAACGTGAAGAGAGGAACGCTGGCAGCGTGTGTGTAGAGTAACGCTTGCGTATCTCAAGGGAAAGCCATGTTACTAACAAACAACCCAAGAAGCTTCACGTATGAAGTCCGATTTGAGCTTTAATAGGGCCTGTCAAATTGAAAACTGGAGCGCACACATTCTGTCACTCACTGCTCCAGCATTCACTTTCCTCTGGCTTAAGAGTCTCTATAGACGTTTTGTTTTATTTAACACTTTGCTGAGGGTTGGAGTGAGGCCTTAGATTATATATTTTTTGACCCAGAAAAGCCTTGGGACTAGGCAAAACGCTCGCCGCTTTGGCTCTGATGGCCCTGGGGATTGGTCTTCCGCCCATTCAAGTTCAGGACCATCTTACTAGCGATGGCAAAAAATCTCTCTCGTCATCTAAATGGGTTAAATGCAAGCTCGTGGCTTGCCTACTCTCCACGTTTCCTGGTGGCGCTTTCACAGACCAGGAGGTAACACTGCGGACAGCCATTTCACCCCCTGCTCCCTTCTGACACCCCCTGCGAGGCGCCCTCACCTTGGTATCTGAGCAACAAACGAAGCATGCCTGACAGGCGGGCGCTTTTGAGCCCCAGGATTGCTTTGTGAGATTACATATGATGAAATTTTGAATGAATACTTTTATTTTATTTATGGCCACTGCTCCTGGGGACAGGCCTTATCGAGACTATTTCTTTCGCTCCTAATTACATGCTAAGAGCTCCATCTTGTTCTTTATGTTCTGTTCTCCTTCATTTAGCAAACTCTTTACTTCCTCACTGCAAGCCTTGGTGTATTCCCCGCTGATGAAGCCCAACTGCAGCTATTTTAATAGCTATGTGTATAAACCCGGCAGAGATTTTGCCTTCCTTCTGCCTGAATTCAGGTCAAAGCCAAGTTTTGGCAGTCTATCCCCCTAGGTGGGCAGTATTTTAAATTAATGGACTATGCACGATCCTAGATTATTTGGAAAAATCTTTTTCTCTCTCGCTGTCTTAATAACCGTTTCAGTGTATCTGGTCTGTGAGGCACCTTCCATCGCTGACTGCACGAATGTTATCCAAACTGTCGGAGGGACATTCACGCTTGTGCAAAGGGCCAGCACAAAGCCTATGCCTTCGTGCTGCAGACTTTGCGCTGGTTGGCCCCTCCATACAGGTGTGAATTTCACCCTGATGCCACTGCGTTGCCTCCAGGCTATTTACGACTCTATTTAAATAGCTATTGTGACACTATTCCTCTCCCTCTACTCTCACCAAGTGCATCTGAGTAGAGAACATTGGGATGTCTTATCAGGACCGACATTTGACTGGTCTGGTCACTTACCACGTGTCCCGTACGTTTCCGTGTCTCGGGTTATACCTACACAGCCAGTGGGAGCACGTCTCAGGGCTCAGTTGGATAGACTTGGGCTCATGCTATGGCATTAAATTAGCTGTGTAGACCTTCGGCGTCAGGCTAAAGCTTGGGCTCTGAAGCCCATCCGCCTGCCCATCTCCTTAGGGTTCAGAACTGAAGCTCCAATCTGGGCCTGAACGTCTGCACTTCTATTTTTAGCTCCGAGACGAACCTCACACTGTCTGCCTGGGCTGCCATGGACTGACCCTTGCTGTTTGGACACTTTCACAGGGGCCTAAAGCTGACTTTAACCCAAGGATTCGCATAGCAATCTTTATCCCCAGAACTACAACAAGCCTTAAACCGCCTAAAAGTCTAGTAGGTGGGGGTGGGGTATGGGGAGGAGGATGGGAAGGCAGATTATCCAAAGCCACAGTACTTACTCATCTGGTTTAGTCAAAGTTCCTCGGTTCATGGAGGTCATGGTGGTGTTGGCCCATGGAATCTGGTCACCCATTCCTGGCTGACCAAACTGGTGATCTGAGACGCCCAGCTCCAGGTCCGCCAACCCTGATTGGGAAAAGCAAGGATGGGGGAGAGTAAGGGTCACAGAACATAAGAGGCGTCATAAATCACCATACACAGGGAGCTACCCACGTCCTTCCCCATTCATCAGCCTATGTGCCCATGTGTGAAAACCTGCAGTGTGCAGGTGGAGGAAGAGTTGGGAAAATGCAAACGAAACCAGTTCAGAGAAATGTTAATGCCTGCTTAGACCAGAAATCCTTTTGGAGTCAGCTGCGATAATCCCTGGTTCACAGAGATAGTTCCTCATCCTCAAAAGCATTCTGACATGAAAGTCTGAGCTGATTTTGTGGACAAGCTCTACCACTAATAAAGGATTAAGAAAGGGGGCTCCTTAGCTCTTACACAGAACACACACCAAAAGCAGCGATTAAACAGAAACACGAAGACTCATCTAGCCCCCTTTACTGCTCCCTCAGACCAAGAATAGAGAGCGGCACCTAATTGAAGCAGGGTCAATTTCTTGCTCCACACCGATGTCCGAGAACTATATGAGCAGAGATCTAATCAGGCCGAGTCCGTGAAATCTCACCAAAGGAATGGGAACTCACAGCTGACTCCCTTCACAGTGCACCACCCTCCGAAACCCCAGCAGCCCAGTTTAACTGCAACTCGGCTGCATTGCCTACATTTATAGATCGTAGCTGGACAGTGACTGGATCCTGGAGGTAATGATTTGCGAGCAGGGGAAAAACGATTAAGAAAAGGGGTACGTGCATTAAGATTCCACAACAAATGACATGAGTTTTCAGAAAACAGACAGTCCGTCTCTCCGAGTTTGTGACAGATGCACCAACACCCAAAGCAAGACTATTAAATGGCTGTTCTTTGCAGCCCCTAAAGTGCAGACATCAGCCGTAGCTTTCCTGATACGAGCAGGTCTCTCAATGGGTATACGTGGCAACCTTGTCTGCAGAGATCTACGTATGTTTTCAAAATAGAGCCGGTTAAATGGTTCTACTGAAAGTTATGTTGCCACTGGAGAGTTTGCCTAAAAAACAAACCCAAAATAAAGTGCAAACATATTCATGCCTTTTGATGTTCTATTGTTATAAAGAAATCTGTTTTACAGGGGAAAAGGCCAATTCCAGCAATCTACATTCAGCAGAAGTTTGAGGCCCAGCCCAGAAGACAGCAATTATGAGATCTGGAGACCATACACCATCATCTTATTTGAAATATGAATTGATCTTTAGGATGAAATGGCATCTTGGCTGAACTAACTAGTGGACAGAGTGTGGATACGGAACTGAAAGGGATAAGAAAATCTCCAGCCACAGAGATAACCCTCCTCCTGGACAAGTACTTATAAGACAGTTCCTGAAAATGAAAAGACTTTGGGGGTTTTTGACCATACTTAGCTGTCCTTTGACAATAAAACGGGTTACCCACAGGAGTGATTACAGAGGTATGCATCCCTATTGATAGGAACTAAGCGTTTGGCAGAGTCCAGTCTTTCCCTTCCTGTAGCAGCTGGATCTGATAAGAGATTCTCAATCTGCTGCTGCTTCGTACTAAACGGACCCGCTCCTTTAGCTGACGCACTAGAGCAGAGGTGCACAACCTGCGGCTCCCGGGCTGCATGCGCCCGCAAACATGTTCTGTGCGGCCCTCTGGGAGCGGAGCAAGCATGGGGATCATGTGATGTGACCCCCCCCCCCCCCGCACGTTGCATTTGTGGCCCTCGAGTGGCCTTAGAAGATACAATATGGCCCTTGGCCAAAAAAGGTTGTGCCCCTCTGCCCTAGCGGTTCATGCTTTCAGATCTAGGAATCGTCTCAGCTTCCATCCCCAGCACTGCCCCGAACGAGGGCATCATTACAAAGTGGCCATTACTCACTGATGACCCTGTCATTATTGCAGGTTCCTGCAAACCTAGCCCGAAAATCTAAGTCTGCCTGGATCTAGATCTGGGCAACACTCTCCAAAAATACGATTCCCAGCCAGCTATAAGCAGACCTCCTCTTCAGGAGGACAAGGGACCTTAATCCAATGCTCCGATACATGGGTGAGCGCCGCCACGGGTTGTCCAATCAGGTAATCGGATCATAGCCGTGCGTCAGCGAGTAAAGTCAACTTGAAGTGTTTCTTTTCCTCGTGAAATTATTGTACAGCAGGCAACGCTCTTAAGATTGCTTGGCAACAAAAGAATAAAAGAAATTCTAGCAGCAGCAACATCAGCTCCAGCTGGGCAAGAGAAGGCAGCCTGCACAATTGCTCTGCAGCCTAATTCAGTTTCCTCAGAGGCATCTTTGAAAGGTTTTCACATGTTTGCTTGTGGTCTTCTCTAATCCAGTTCAGCTGCTGCCCACGGGCACCAATCAGTAAGATGAAGGTGCTCCGAGATCCAGGTGCCATCTTCTTTTGTTCCTCCTTCAGACAGAGCAGGTCAGAAGCCAGATACTCGTAGCACTGAGGCAGGTTGGCCCAGGCCATTCTGCAAACTACAGCCTTACGAGTGCACTGCACTAGCGCTTTGGCGGACCACGTTCTAGTCAGGCCTGTATGAAGTCAGCGCTCACGCCCATGAAAGCTGGACCAAGGCACAACGCAGGCAAACGGGCATGGGGATCATGTGATCCCCCTTCTCAGTCCTGACTGCCCTCTACTGCTGTCCGAGGCCAAATCTATTTCACACCAAATTG
Organism: Pelusios castaneus; assembly: GCA_007922175.1. NCBI lineage: Eukaryota > Metazoa > Chordata > Testudines > Pelomedusidae > Pelusios > Pelusios castaneus. Next base: position 817,398 of record ML685822.1, read on the forward strand.
TCTTCTGAGGATGCGACAAAGAGCCAAGCTCATTTGTGAGCCAAGGCGTCTCCAGGCTGGGAAAGCTAGTGGAAAACCTAACTCAAACTGATCTCTGCACGTCACGTAAGCCCTGGACTCTGGCATCTACTGACTTCAGAGGGAGATGTCGCTTCTCACAGGCTTGGGCTCATAGACCAGTTCTGCACAACTCCCTCAGAAGCCTTTCTGCTTTTGGCCTAAGCGTAGGTCAACCTTCATCCTGACAAAAGATGAACCAAAAGGGGTTTTGTACTCGGTCCCAGGTTGTTTCATATCGTTATTAATGATTGGAAAGGGGATACGTGCTGGGGCAGGAAAATCTGCAGATCACAAAGTTAGTTAGCTTAGTCAGGCCCAGAGGAGGCTGTGAAGAACTTAAAGGAGACCTAGCCAAAAGAGATGAATGGGCAACTCGATGGCAAATGTTCCCCATTGATGCATGCGAAGTAATGCACACTAGGGGTTCTAACTTAACTCTCAGCTCAAGAAAGCAACGTGGTTGTTTCTGTACATGGATCAGTTAAAACTCTTGCTCAGTGCACAGCTGCAATCCAAAATTAAGGTCTATAAGGAATAGGGCTGAGTATCCGTGTGAAAATAGTATGACGCCTTTATATAAATCACACACACAGGGCTAGTCAGTCTGACGCCAAAGGGTTCTGCACAACTGCGGAAGACAACTGAGACTGACCAAGGCTCGGAAAACTTCTCCTCTGCAGAGAGACTGAAAAGGCTGGGATTGTTACCACAGAATGGAGACAAATAAAAGGGGCATGATAAGTCTATAAAAAGAGAATGGTCTGGAGAAAGGGAGTTTCTGTTCTCCTGGTCTCGTACCACAAGAACAAGGAGATATACAATATAATAAAGGTTGCAAATTCAAAACCAATAAAAGGAAATACTTTTTCACACACTGCTATTAATATGTGGAACTCACTGCCACTGGAATTAATGGAAGCCCAGAATTCAACAACATTAAATGGGACTGGACAGTTGTATTGGTGTCGAGAATACCCCGAGTTATCACAATTAATGGCAGTAAAAACACTAGAAGGGATATTAACTGTGTGCTTCCAGGGTTATGCTAATTTCTGACTACTAGAGATCAGGAAGAGACCTACAAAAGGGGTGGATTACCCCAATTCTGCCTTTGGCAGGGTTCTTACAGCTTCCCCTGAAACCTCTGGTTCTGGCCCCTGATGGAGACAGGACACTGGACTCAATCGACCTCAGGTTGGATCCAGCCTGGCAATTCCTCTGGCCATTATGTGCTTTCCCATGCTTCCTTTTGGGGGTGAGCAGTCCTGGATCTGTGACTTCCTGTGGGGCCACCATTACAGCTCTTCTCTTCCTTTATTGAGCATGAAACATATGGGTCTCTTCTGAGATCACCTTTAATAAGACACCATGTTGACTGGGAAAGGCGGAGACAGTGTCGACACCCTCCCTTCCTGGAGACACAGGAATACCAGCTCTCCAGCACTGCACCACGACTACCATTAGGTGCCCAGCACACTAATATTAACCAACTGTCTGAATTGGGATCTTTACTCCTAAAGCTTTTTATACACCTTCCTCTGAGCCTCATGAGGAGTGTGCCCAAAGCCATGTGTAGACATGGAGCCCCAACCTGCTCACTGAGTTTAATTTTGCCATTCAAAATCAACGCATTCATTCAAAGCTTTGTGGAAGGACGGTTAGAGCAACATAAGAACGGCCATGCCAGGTCAGACCAGTGGTCCATCTAGCCTAGTGTCCTGTCTTCCGACAGTGGCTAGTGCCAGCGCTTCAGAGGTAATGAACAGAACAGGTATCAAGCGATCCAACCCGCTGGCCATTGCCAGCCCCTGGCTAACAGAAATCCCTGCTTATACTGACTGGTAGCTATTGATGGACCGATTCCCCATGAACTTTTCTAGTTCTTTTTAGAACCCTGTTATCATCTTGGCCTTCAGAACATCCTCTGGCAAGGAGTTCCACAAGTGACTGTGTTGTGCATGGCCTTCAGCGCAAGGGCTATATTCCACAGGAATTATGGCCCTTGTACTAAATTCTACAGAACTTCATTTGGCTCCAGCAATTTAGTCTGACTATATCTGTGTACAAACGAGTACAGGAAAGCAAGATCTGTTTGTCTGTTTGTTTGCAGTAGCACAGACATTTAAAAAAATAGCTGGGTTCTTTCAAACATTCACACTGAAGTGGACTAGCTGGGTTACACAGTAGCCGTATTCCCCATCAGGGAAGTGGAATAAAGGAAAGGGGCTGTGTATAAAGTGCGTGGCCTTTACCAGACACTGCAGTGAAGGTGGGAGTGGCTTCAGTACTGTCTAGTAGCCACGTTGGTCCCAGGATGTCAATACAAGGTGGGGGAGGTAATATCTTTAACTGGGGCTCTTCTTCAGCTCCATGTTGGCTCAAAAGCTTCCCTCTCTCTCAACAACAGAAGTTGGTCCCATAAAAGATATTCCCCCGTCCACCTTGTCTTTCAACACCAACATTAATGTTCGGCTTTCCCCCTACGCTTGGAAAAAGTATGGTTGGGATTATATTGCCTTGGACAGCTTGCATGGTGTTACTGTCGGAACAGGTGTTCAAAACACAGCCCTCGCATGACCTCACCTTCCCTAGAGAGAAATTCAGCCATAGGGCCTATGCCCCAAATAAGCCTTTCCCCTGCTTCCCTTGGGGCCCCCTAGGCTATACTTCTATATCAGTAGATCCCCCCAGAAACTGCAGGCATAACCTACCAGGGAGCAGAAGGCCTGGATCAGTGGATCCCGGCGGGAGCACATACCTGTATCAGGCTGGAAGGGGTTCGGTCCAGTTACTGTCCCCCTGCCCTGCTCTGACGGTAACCCGGAGTGCAAACTGCTGCCATTCGTTGCAGGAAAATGAGCTGGCCTGAGCTGAACGGGCTCACGGGGTCGCAGAACTCAAATTGGGACCGACCAGCCTGCAGGCCCTGCCCGCTGTTAACAGCTAGAGATTCATTAAATAATAAATAAATATAACTCAGGCAGCTTCCGAGGGCGCATCATAACATTACCAATGCTCCCAAACTCACCCTGCCAGCCAGAGGAGCTGAATCAGTGACTTTGCAGGGCAAGAGGGCGATGTCCTGCTCACGGCATTTGGAATTAGGGACTGACGGACGTCACTGCATCACCCAGAGACCGCCCCAGGGAACCGCGTCGTAGGAAGGCGTGCGAACCCCACTCTGATCAGCCCCCGGCAGTGACGTGGCTCTGAGTTAGGATTTCTGAGAAGGCAAGTGATGAATGCTGCTGCCACAACAGGGCTGAAAAGAAAGGGAGCTACACTGGGCAGGTGGAGGGATGCCCGCAGTGGCCGCGGCTGGAAGTCGGAGGATCTGCAGATGTTCTTGTGCCTAACGTTATACGACCTAGGTAAGGGTTGAACCCAAGCGCAAGAATTCCGCAAGCGTCGCTCTCGCGGTTCAAGCCAAGACGGGAACCTGCTGAGGGGATAACTCAGAACTTGACCCAGGCCCATATTCCAGGAGCTCACTAGTCCACGCAGTGTGAAACTCAGCCCCGTGCAGCCGGCCACAGCTGGGACCGAAGTGACGGGCAGCTCTGAGGCTGGCTTTCAGCCCTGTGGGAGCCCGGCCCTGGCCTGGCTCTTCGCACAGGGCTGACGGTCAGTTTAATCAGTCTAATGACCAGGCACCTCTCAGCAGGGGTGGCGTCAGCTTTCCCAATTAACCACTGTAATCTGTGCGCCAGTTTAACCCCACAGCATGGGTTAAAGGAAACTGGTCTCCAGTTGGGCATTTGGGCTGGAGATGCATATCCTTGGTGGGAAACGTTCCTTTCGATTCCGGCTTACAGGGGGTGAGAATTGAAGTTTAAAGCACAGATCTGGACACACTCCAGCCACAGATCTACCTCTCTGCGCCAATCTCTGTTTTAACCTGTCTCCCGAAGACAAAGCCCCATTATAATTACACTCACAGCACTGCATTACGAATGCCGCTCGTACTCAGTCCCTGAAGGTGCTGTCCCTTTGAGTCTCTAGAATAAGAGTCCTTGGCATGCAGGCAATAGAGTGAGTGATCAGCCACTGTCTGATTTTCAGAGGGGAGGTGATGGGACAAATGGGTCAATGGCTATGATTAGAGATGACAGCTCCTATTCAAATTGCCAGACATGCCCCCTATTGTGGAAAGGGTTAGCATAGCTCCCTGATGCATTCAGTCCCTGAGCAGCTGTGGCTGTGTTTACTGCTCAGTACAGTGTTTCCTACCCAACTCATGCTCCTATGTTTCCTCTCGGCACCAATATCACGATCTTAGAGTCGCATGGTGGCTCTTTCCAGAGGGGTGGCCGTTTTAGTTTATTTCAGCAAAACAAACAAGGAGTCCTGTCTATCACATGCGATAAATAAATCTGTTAGTCTTAAAAGTGCCCCAGGACTCCTTGTTTGCATGGTGACTCTCGAGTCAGATAATCTACTCTCCCTACGGCTTATGTAACCCAACCATGTCACCCTCTAGTGGTTGGTCCCAGGAACCTGCACGCAATTACTGAAGTTCTTCTTTAATCTGGTGCTAGAGGTCTCTGGTCTGTTTCCTAAAGATGTCTGGTGTGTGTAGCTACGATATGTTACACCCAGGGCTCCTAAAAGGAGTGCTGGAGGGGCAGAATCTCAGAGATCTGACCTCCAGAGCAGAATTTAACTCTTGCTTACAATACTGTTCTTCTTCCTCATATGATGAGATTTTTTTACATTTCTGAAGATGCCAAATTTACATAAGAACGGCCATACTGGGTTAGCCCAATGGGTCCATGTAGCCCAGGATCCTGTCTTCTGACTGTGGCCAGTGCCAGATGAATCAGAGGGAACGAACGGATGAGGGCAATATTCAAATGACCTCCAGTCCCAGATTCTGGCAGTCACGGAGGAATAGGTCGGACATCTGAGCATGGGGTTGTAGTCAAGCCCATCTTGCCGAATAGATATTCATGGACCTGCCCTCCTTGAACGTACCTCATTCTTTTTTGAACCCAGTTATGGTTTTCGCCTTCGCCAACACCCCCTGCCAATGAGCTCTACAGGTTGACTCTGCGTGCTGCGAGAAACACTTCTTTTTGTATGTTTTAAACGTTCTGCCTGTTAATTTCATTGGTGGCCCCTGGTTCTTGTGTTATGGGAAGGGATAAATAATGGTTCCTTATTCACTTACTCCACATTTATAATTTTATTGAGGTTTAACATATCCTCCGTTAGTCATCCCTTTTCTAAGCTGAACAGACCGAGTCTTTTTAATCTCTAGTCGTATGGAAGCTGGCTCATACCCCTAATCATGGTTGTTATCCTTCTCCAATTTGAATAGATGGGGCGACCAGAGCTGCATGCAGTATTCGAGGTGTGGGCGATTTAGATAATAGCATTATGATATTTATTGTCTTATCTATCACATTCCTGTTGCTTCCGAACATTGAGAGCTTTTTTGATGACAGCCACTGCACACTGAGCAGATATTTTCAGAGCCCAGTTCACAGCGACGCTAAGATCTCTTTCTTGAGGGGTAACAGTGAATTTAAACCCATTCTATGTAGGTATAGTTGGGATTATTTTTCCAGCATGCATTGCTTTGCATTTATTAACACTGAATTTCATCTGCCATTTTGCTGACCAGATACCCAGTTGTGTGAGATCCCTTTTTTAACTCTTTCCAGTCAGCTGTAGACTTCTCTATCTTGAGTAATTTTGTATCATCTGCAGATTTTGCCATCTCACCATTTACTTCTTTTTCCAGATAATTGATGAATATATTGGACAGCACCCGTCCCGGTGCACAGATTATTGGGGGCAGTGTCGCTGGCGCTGGGCAGACAGGGCACGTGCCCCTCGTCCCAGCGCTGGTGCCCCGAGTCCGGCAGGGACCTTGGGCCCAGCCGCCTGTGGCCTACACCAGGGCCAGGGATCCAGGCCCAGCGCCGATACGGCCCCCTCTGGGGCCGGGGATCTGGAATCCAGTCACCCCCAGCGGCCCAATGTGGCCCCGGTTGGGGCCTGGGAACCGGGGCCCAGCCGCAGCAGGTGGCCCTATCAGGGCCCCTCTGTAGCCAGGGATCTGGGGCCTGGCCACCAGCAGTGGCCCTATCTAGCCCCAACTGGGGCCACAGCCCGGCCTCCACCCATGGCCTGAGGCAGCCCCCGCCAGGGCCAAGAATCCGGGGCCTGGCCAGCGGCAGCCTGATGCAGCCCCCATTGGGGCCAGGCTGCAGGCTAGTGACGGCAAGGGCCAGATTCAGGCCCCGGCCAGGAACCCAGGGATGGATTGGGCCCTCCGTGTGGGCCTGACACACAGATCAGGTCATTGGGGGACGAACTGGATCCAGGGTCAGGGCCCAGGCCCCAGACCTGCTTGGGGGACCCCACTATTTCCTTCTATCCATTGTGAAATCTGACCATATTCTATCCTTGTGTTCCCTGTATTTTAACCAGTTACTGATCCTTGAGAGGAACTTCCCTCTTCTCCCCTGACTGCTTGCTTTGCTTAAGAGAGCTTGCTGAGGTACCTTGTCAAAGGCTTTCTGAAAATCCAAGTATGCTATATCCATTGGATCATCCTGGTCCACATTTGTTGACACCCTCAAAAAATTCTAATAGATCAGTGAAGCATGATTTTCCTTTACAAAGCCATGTTGACTCTTCTCCAGTGTACTGTGTTCATCTATGTGTCTCACAATTCTGTTCTTTACTATAATTTCAACTAATTTGCTTAGTACTGAAGTTAGATTTCCCAGTATCCTGTTAATTGCCAGGATCACCTCTGTAACCTTTTAAAAAAAAATGTGTTACATTAGATATCTCCAGTCATCTAGTACTGAGGCTGATTTAAGCAATAGGTTACATACCACAATTAGTAGTTCTGCACTGTCATATATGAATTCCTTCAGAACGCTAGGGTAAGTACCGTCTGATCCTAGTGACTGATTAATTTATCAATTTGTTCCAAAACCTCTTTTACTGACACAAACTCGAGTCCTATGACACCATTCCAGACTGTTCATTTATGCCCTTCCTGTCAGACCTATTTCGTGGGCCTTGTCCTGATTTCTGCATAAGACAGCAGATCCAGCCAATGGTGTCGTTATCTCTATTTGCTGAATAAGTGATGTGTGGATTATCCTTCCCAGGGCAGAATATTAAATAGCAGCTAATTAGTTTATACCTGGCATTCTTCTGCCAACCATTAGCTTTTCTTTTTAGAATTCCTTTCCCACTCCCCCTCCCTCACTCTGATAATCTTATTCATTAGCAAAAATCTGCACCTCTGCTCTGAGGACTCAGTGTAATTTTCAGTGGCAAGAGGAATGTTTTTCTGCCTGGGGTGATGTGGTCAATGCAGCAAACACACCTCTGTTTCACCCACACTTCAAAATAAAACCCCAGGCTAGGTGAGCTCGTGTGAAGCTGGAATCTGGTCACACTGTATGCACTGGGGTGGCCAGGGGGAGCATTTCACTGGCTGGTTTCTCTCAGTCCTCTCCTATTGACCTTCTGGGGGAAGCCCCCATGAGTCCTCACTGAAAGCACCAGCAGGTTCATTACACGTTCAGTGTACGCTCTTCAGAGCTGAAAACCAGGGCTTTGCTCAAGTCGCTCTCCGCTGCCACATGGTGAAAATCAGGCCATTTACTGGGTACCTAAACTGGGATGTGGCCAGTGAAGCTCTAGACACCCAAACTGATAGCGACCCCCTCCTCAGCAGCTTGACTCCCCAACCCCAAATCTCCTTATTCACTCAAGTCACGGGTGTTGGAAATGCAAATGGATGCCGGACAGACACCACGTTTCTGCCAAGTGGCTAAGCTTTCAGATACAAACGGTACAAGAGGACGCACCGCCCCCAGTGCGCCACATAAAGCAAATATTGTAACCCTGTTAGCCCGCCACAATGACGAGATGAACTCCCCTCCCCCAAGATAACCCTCCTGCGGGTCAGCTCCGCGTCCGGCGCCGACACATACTATTAAGCCCCATTGGTGTTCGGACTGCAGCGCTGGGCGGGAGGGGGGCTGTCAGAATCTCAGGTTTGACGGGAACACCGGTGGTCAAGCTGCTTTCGCTTCTGTCCGTCCCACACAAGCCAGGCAGCTGGGCTGCTTTCTCCAGCGACGGCAGCAGTTGATCAAACTGGTCGAGGTCAGCAGGAAACTAAGGAAGGAAACAAAGTCACAGCTCGGTCACTGCTCCTTTGGGCAGCAAAATCTCTCTTTAGACACAGGGAAAAACCAGAAACGCCCGCTCTCCAAAATGAACTGGCTCCTTGAAAGGGCCCAATTCCGTCCCGGGCAGTTCAGGCATTTCTCAACGCAATTTTGTTCTGGCTACCGGCCCCTCATGTCGCTGTAAGGCTTTTGTTGGAATAGTGTGTCCTCAATCACAGATACGCACAGAACAGGGGCCAATCTACCCCCAAGTCACCTCCTGGTTCACAGCTCTTACACTCCATTTCCGTGGAATTACTCCTGTGAAGCTGAGTAACTCAGGGCCTAGAGTAGACTGAGCCTAGAGTATTGACGGAAGGTGCAAAACCAAACCCCTGGGGGATGAGATGCCACCTTCCCTGTACATTAGATATCTGCAGCCACCAAGAAGAGAGCAGTTTGCTCTCCCAAAACACACAGAGAAGGCTGGCCTTGTGGGTTATGGAACTGGACTGAGACTCAGGAAAGCTGGGTTAAAATGTGTGACCGCCACCAGCTTCCTGTGTAAGTCTCTGAGTGCCTCAGTTCCCTGTCTGTAAAATGGGGCTAATATGTCATTCCCTCGCCCTTTGCCTGTCTTGCCTATTTAGATTGCAAGCTCTTCAGGGATGTAGGTCTCTCAATGCATCTCTACACTGTTCAGCACAATGAGGGCCTGATCTCAATTCAGGCTTTTAGGAACAACGATAAAATAAATAGTAATGGCTAGCATGGGCATTGACGTGAATGGACGCTAGATACCTAACGTCATTGGCCAGGATGTAAGTTGCACTGAGTTAAAAAATGGCCCATCCTGAGAAATACAAGCTACTTTGTAGAATAACCCTCCAAAACCTTATACTTATACACTGCCTGGGTCAAGTAATTATTCTTGATGCACCAGTAAAATATGATTTGGCTTTTCCAAGCATCATCACAGCAAAGAATAGGAGAGTGGATGTTTGGCCTGGGGCCCCAGATCAATGGGGTAGTTCCTGGGGAAGTGACTTGCACAGGGATATAATGGAGATCCTGGTAAGCACCAGTTTGTGATTAAAAGAAAAGCCAAACAAAGTTTTGGTTAAAAAAAATTATCCTTAGGGAAGCCAAATTTAAAAAACTCAATCGAAGCACGCATTTAAACATGCCCCACAAGAGCTAGCAGTCAGTGTGGGAAAAGCATGTGTGAACATGTTGACGGGCAATCCCTGCCCAGATTATTAAACTGAACGCCTTTGTATTTGACTGACAGACGCAGAGAATTAAGTTTAGGTCACAGGAACACAGCAAGGTGTAGCAGAAAGTCGGCCAATTAGCTGGGATACAAGGTTGGAGCTGACAGGCCCTATGCCTATGATAAATATAACCAGATTTACCAACAGCCTAGGGTATATAAACAGCTGTGCATTTCACCAAGGACTCAGTCTGGCAGCAATGCCATGGAGAAATCAGCTGTGGTATCAAACGGTGGGTACAGCCAGAGGACCCTTCCTTTGCCTGGAGGACTGCTCACTTTGGGGCAGCTCAGGGCTGGCCTCATTCTTGTGCTGCTCTGACAAAATGGAGACAAGCTTCCTAAAGACATGCCTTCTTGGGCAGCCGGCTCGAGCAGTAGCAACTTTGGAAGTGCCTTCAACGTGCTGATGGAACACTCGACAGAAAACAGCCTCGCAAATCAGGGTGTGTCTACACGGCAATTAGAGGATTGCGGTGCAGATACTCGGATGTGGGCTGGAGACCCGGCTGGAGGACCCCACACGGTGAGACGGTCCCAGAGCTTCGGCTCTGCGAGAGGAACTGATGGGAAAGTTTCTCCTTATTCTGTTTCATTAAAAAACGTATTAATCCAGTACCTGGAAAAAGGATGGGAGCATCTTCCCTAGTAGAGACAATCACGGCACAGCATGAGGATAAAAGCGTGGCTCTTTCACAGTACTGATGCCCCTACAATGACATGCTTCCCTGTGGTAGACAGGCCCTTTCAGGGGAGGGACCAGCGTAGATAACATGCCACAGCATCTCATTAGATGAGTTTAAGGTTCTCATTCTCTAAGGACCCAACTTAAAAACTTTGAGAGCAGGAAAAGCTACAGAAGACAGCTCACTCTGTGTCGATTAGTTCTCTCTCTCTTCACTGACCAGATTTCATCAGTTTATCATGTCCCACGACAAAGGGATAAGGCACGAAATGTCGGGCAGATGGGAAAGCACTGTATAAAACAATCCAGTCCTGACTATGTCAAAAGGAGACACAAGTGGTCCGTGTACGGCAGAAAACGGTTGTGTTGTTACAACCAACGCGTGAACTGTTTAATAACCTTTGCCACAATAGTCACCAGTGGTGCTATTTGTAATACATTTCTGAGGAAATGTGCAACTTTTCAGAAGCTGTCCCGTATGGTTCTGGGGAAAAGAGTTCTCTCCCTAGATGTTTAACAGACTCTTACATTTGGCCCAAGGGCACATTAAAGAAAAGGATGAGTTGTGTTGTGATTAAAGGCACTTGATGGGATCCAAAAGATCTTGGCTCAATTCCCAGTTCTGCCACAGTTTTCCTGTGTGACCTTAGGCAAGTCACTTATTCTAGGGTCACATAAGTATCTAGAAAATTAAGGCATTTTTAACACCCACAATTTCTGTGGCAGGCCAAATACTTACTCTCCTCACCGTGATGTGAGGACTAAATAATGTTTATGGAAAGATGAATGGTGTGCTATGAATGCTACAAATGAGGTGCACCCACTAGCTTCACATTGTGCTTGCTATCCATCAAGCTCCAAGCCCAGCGTCCTTATAAACTAACCTCTCCCACTTACAGAGACAATAAAATACAGGAAGTGAAGCCTCAGCAGCGCCTCTGCAGGAAGAACACATTTCTGATTCAAAGAAATATAACTTCTAGAAACAACATTTTCTATAGAACACAAAATTTCTAGGCACTTTGCAACAAAGGGAATACATGCGTTAATTCAAAAATTAAGTGATGGAGAATTTAAGACTGAATATCCATCTGTAAGATGCACTCTAGCTCAACCATAAACTGTTGGGCTACGGACAAGAACCAATGGGGGAAGTTCTCTGGCCTGAATAAGGCAGGAGATTGGACTAGAGCATTTCTCAACTTTTTTTATACCAGATACCGGCTTCCTATAGTGTCTCAGGGAAATCTCAGGCTTCCTATTCTGTGTCAGGGAGATCTCATGGACCAGTTGTTGAGAAACACTGGACTAGATGATCATAAGAGCTCCTTCTGGCCTTAAAAGTCCAAGAATCGGTGAATCTAGAGGACAGATTTAAGCAAGTTTAAGTTTCTAAGTAAAAACGTGTTAGTGTTTAGGACCAAAGTATTTCTAAAAATAGTTCCTAGGGCAAATTCCATTCTGGGATACGATGCATGCTGAGTTAGCGTGAACGCCGCATGTGTGTCACAGATTTGCCCCAATACATTTGATTATCTCTAACCTTCTCTTTCTCTCAGCAGTATTTCGGGTGGGTAGCTTGTTTAGAAGCAGTGCAGACTGGATTAGCACCTCGAAATTCCAAAAAGAAGCCCACCCACAGATCAGGGTCAACACAATGATGCAACCCCCTTTTTAAAATAGCTAATATAATCACCTGAAAGAAGAACCACATAACCATAGGGCTAATACACACTTCACAAGGAAGCCAGATGAGGTTGATTGCTATGAGGAGTCCCTGATTCTTACTTCACTCTTATCTAATCCTTTCATCTTTTAAGAGGCATTATTAGGCTGACTGTGATCTTGGATTCTGCTCTAGGGTAAAAGAAATCAATGGGGTGCAGAAATTCAAGGTGTTTTGAGAATTCAGGTTCCTCCAAAGATTGTGGACAGACTCCAGAATCTTAGTATTTATTACAAAGGTTCCAGACCTTCCAGTTGCATGAAGTAAACTGGTTCCACGTTTGGGCATTGACTATACAGTTACGCAGAGCGAAACAGCACCCCTGTGAAGTGGCTTCGTCCCACTACTCCTGCCCTTCACCCCATGGAGCTCGTAGTGTTTAATTATGGCCATCTAAATGCCATTACTGACTTTATTACCCAACAGAGAGTCGATGTGGAAACGGGCAGTGCATGATAGATGGTAAGCTTGGTGTGTGTTAGACTTTGCAAATGGTATCTAATTTATAAATAAAGATAGGCAGTGAAAGACGGATGGTCTCACCAGTTCTGCCAGCCAAACAGGTCTTACCAATAAATCAGAGGGACGTTATAAAAATTAATTCACCTATCGATAATTCTATCTAGTCAGAAAGTGAAGCCTTGAAATACATTACTCTTACCTGGCTGCTCTCATTCACGAGACTGGTGACTGCGTGATTGGTGTAAAGACCAGACTAGGAAAAGCAAGAGCTGTATTTCATAAACTCCGCACAATACGGAAGTCCAATGTAATTAGCAATATCGCTAAAGTAAAAATCTTAAGCAGCAATATCTTAAGGTTCCCCCTATATGGAGCAGAGTCCAGTGCAAATGGAAGAGCCTTCAAAATAGGTGTCTTCACAGTATATTCAAAGTAAACCAGACTGATAGAGTAAGTAACTCAACAATCCCAGGATGTGCGTAGCTGCCTACAATAAAACAAGTAATATGAAAGAAAAGAGGACACACTTCGATATCCTTGAGGAATATTGGATCCTAAGCTACCTAAAGAGGCATTTCTTTGGCAATCTTGGGTGAGAGGTGGAGAGATCACCCTACAGACACGCTAACGAATGGAGCAGTTACTACACCTGAACATACAAGACTTGGCCAAATGCCTGGAGTCATTAGACTTCTGCCGTATGCTGGTGTGGTAAGATGATACTATGTTTAATTGTTTCATCAGGGATCAACCTGTCCACTGCGCCTGGCTGAATCGCAAACACCCTGCTAAGGCAAACGGTTCAGCCTTCTCACAGCGAAGAGTTGGTGATGAAGATGATTAATATCTTTTAAAAACTCAGAATGAAAAGGGCAGAACCAGCAAGACACGGGCCCCATCACTGTTCCTTGGGTATTTTTGGTGTCGGAGGAGCCTGGCCTATTCACACCACTCTGGGGGGTGCCCAGCACACCCCAGGTGATACACAGCTCATTCTCCTGCACACTCCTTGATCATTCCCCCTGCTGTCTTTGATGCAGCGTTCACCCCACAGGACTGACCTGGCAAGGTAGGCCTGTTATCTGCACAGGCTGGCCTGGGGGACAGCCAGGGAGCAGGGGACTGAATACAAACAGGTTCGGCTGGGCAGGAAGAGGCAGGGCTTTCAAAGCCAGGAAAGATGGGCTGTTGCTGGGACAGGGCAGTCCCTCCCTGGGGAGGCAGAGAAGGGTTGGGAGCTGGTACTTCCAGGCCAAGGAGGAGAACCAGGAATGGGTATTGACCAGGAGTGGCAGGAAGCAGTCCAGGGACAGAGCAGTGAGTTCTGGGAGGGGAAAGCCCAGAACAGCTGGCAGGGCCAGATTTACATCTTCAGCATCTGCCCCCATCTACAGCTGACCTTGTTTTCTGTGCGGGGGGCAATGAGGGAGAGGGGGCTGGCTGAGCCAGCTCTGCGTGGGGAGGAGCTGCTTGGCCAGCTCTGGGGAGGAGGAATATGCTCACACATCTGGCTCCTGCTTCTGGCCTGGCCAGATGGGGCCTCAAGGAGAAGAGGAGGAACAGAGTGGCGGGGCCCTGGGAGATAAGAGGAGAAGCAGTGGGAGGTGGAGCCCAGAGTGCTGGCACTCATTCAGAATCCCCAAACTGACCGGGGTCCATGCGTTACCTGCCACTGTTCAGGGGCTTCTAGGCATGTGCCTACTGCGCCTAATTGGAAATCTGGCCCTGACTGCACTGGAATCTGGGGAAGAGGGTGGCTGGACGGCTGCATCACGCAGAGGACGCTGTGGTCCCGGGATGAGCTGCAGACTTGAAAGAGATGGAGTGATGACGTGCAATCGGGGAAGGGGCGTCGGACTCAAGAGCCGATCCCCAGAATGACCAGGAAGAGGCGGCATATTCACGAAGGTGCTCTCAGCCAAAATCCACAAAGCCAGCCACCAGCTCACCCTCCTGGAACTGAACCTGTGCTGTAACAGGGCTATCGTGTTCCTTTGTGTTTGCACCGCCGTAGCACAACAGGTTTCTGACTTTCCTGGCCTCCATGCACTACCTTCTGTGAACAATCTTCATAAAATTCACACTGTCCCACAGAAACAGACTATCTTTTAGGAGTACTATAGCTGCCCGTTCGCTCACTCATTCAGCATTTGCTACAATCAAATGGATGCCATTTAAAGCACTGCTGGCCAAGAAGCCTGGCCTGTGAGAGCATGTGGGATTTCGTGGGGTTTCAATAAAACCAGGCCAAGTAGCAGCAAAGAGTCTGAGCTAATACTAAGTTAAATACGGCAGCAGCGCCAGCTCAGTTGAACAATGCATCTTGAATGACCCAGCTTTTCTCTCGCAATGATACCATCTAATAAGGGCTAAGCACATCAGCAAAAAACCCGTCCATGCGGAAACTGAACAGAATTCCTCTTTTCCTTTCTAAGCACAGTCTGTCCTCCTGACACCAGTATAATTCCCTGACAGAGTCTAATATTCTTCACTTCCTGACACTAACTGTTGGGGGCTGAAACGACACTGTTCGAAAGCTGGAGCATTTCACCCCAGGGGCAGGTATGTCTCAGCTCTGGAAGTAAAAACAAGAGTCCTGTGGCACCTTAAAGACTAACAAGTTTCTTCGGGCATAAGCTTTCATGGGCTTGCAGGCATCTGACGAAGTGGGATGCAGCCCACGAAAGCTTATGCCCCCAAAAATGTGTTCGTCTTTAAGGTGCCACAAAACTCGTTTTTGCTGTACACAGACTAACAGGGCTACACCCCTGCAGCTCTGAAGTGATTTCTATGTCATTTATAAGCCGGTGCGTAAAGCACTTGCTAATGGAAGAAAGGTGGTTGTAGGTAGCATCAAAAATATCTGTGTACAGGAACAGAGGACAGGACGTGATCGTTTCCTTAAACAAGCACCTGACAAAGTCTAATGAGACTTCCTCCTGCACAGCCAGGAATCAGACCCAGAACTCTTGAGCCTTGCCCCATGATCCTGCTTCCTAAAGGCAGCAGTGAGCGGGAGCGCTCTTTGGCGGGATGGAATAAACTGTTTTATGTCACCAACAAACTCACTCTTGGGTTCCACCAAAGAGCCAGGGCTGCTACGTGTGCAGTTTCCACCAGCCCTGCATCTGTGCAAGTTGCGGCCCGAAGCATACAAGAGATTACTTCATTTACAGCTGATGTGATGAGATTAATTGAATTAATAAAGCCTGTGGAGTCATTTAAATGATACAGCTCTAAGAGGCTGTTACCCCTCTGGCAGAGCAGGCAACAGCAAGCCTGCAGGCTCTTCTTTGCAGAAGATGCACAAAAGCAGCTGTGAGTGCACTTTTAAGTCAGGAGGAGTCGCCTCTTGGTTGCGAATATAAAAAGTAATGTGCTGCAGATTTCCCAGCAGGCTGGAAAGTGCTGAACTGGAGTGCTCCGCTCATGCTCCCCTTGGTAGGGCTACTCTGCGGAGCCGAATTACATTCCAGGCATGTTGCTACAGTAAAGCTTACAACAGAAATCCTGTTTTCCAGCGTTTCCAGCTTAACCCTCTAGGCTCCCTTTCAGCTAGGAAAGCAGGGGCGGTCTGAAGTTGGGAGGGAGGCCTCTTCCTTTATTACAGTTACAGTAAAGCAGAACGGTGGCTCGGACACATGGGAAAGAAGGTGGTTGTTTATTAAGTTAGTGCTGGTTTCCACATGCTTTTCTTTGCGCTCCGATAAACAGAAATAGCCAAACTAACTTGGCAGGGTCGTTCTCATTGGAGCCTAAGAATCCCTCCTATTTTACAGCAGCAACCTCCGGGCCTGCCCTGCCACCACCATCTTTTCAGCCATGCAGGACTCGCTGGGATTTGTGCTCCGCAGTTAATCCTGCACCCACTGCAGTCTGTCCAGAGTCTTTAAAAGTGCCGCAGGACGCCTTGTTTGTTTTGCTGACTGAGACTAACACAGCTCCCCGCTGGAACCATTGATTGTGAGTGTAACATCTGACTGCCTCCCGCCCCCTCACTCCCAGGGCTCCCTCTCCCCTAAGTTACTTGGAAAACCGGCCCCTCCTGATGGCAGAATCACGAATGGAAAAGGAATCAGATCAGCAAGCACAATTATCTGAGAGCTGTGGTATAAAGCTAAGTGGCAACCGCATGCAATAGTGGAGATGGGAGAGCACTCAGCTATTTACTGCATATGTCACAGAAAGCACGGTCCGGAGCAAGAGTTTCTCAAAGCAAAAAAGAGATCTCCTTCAGGGAAGAGACTTAAGCCAAGACTGCTGTAAAGGAAGGAACATAAATTGCCATATTGGGTCAGACCAGTAGTTCCAGTTCAGAGCCCTACTGCCCAGTCTGGTAATTTTATTTTTTCATGAATCTCACAATATTTAGAATCCTTCAGAAAGTCTCAGCTCCTGGAGGCAGCTGATTCCATAAGACTCTCAACTTACTTCTTCAGATAAGATTCTAGCACCACTGGTTGTGGAAGAAGCCTGGAAATATCATCGGAGTGAAATTTGAAGGCTCAGAAAGCAGAAGGCAAATGAAAAGAAGATAAAAGGTATTATTTTTAAAACCTCCATAATTTTTAAGCCAATCTCATGATTTTGGGGGATCTGATTCATGCTCTTTTTAAAAACATGTGGGATTGGCAATACTGTGTGCCTGACAACGGCCAATGTCAACTTCAGAGGAAGGTGTAAAAACCCTGTAATAGGGCAATTAAGCTGCCTCAAGGAATGTTTCTTCACCCCCTTTAGCTAGTGTTTAGCTCAGGCCTCAAAGGAGGAGGGTTTAAATCTCTTCCAAACTTTTTTTTTAAACTATTAATCATTTTAACTCCTGATATTCTTATTGTCCATATAAATATCTAATCCATTTTTTAATCCTGCTGAAGTCCTTGTCCTCGGTCATATCAAGCAGCAAGGAATACCACAGATCATTAAATGTGTGGCTCAATGTTTTCACCATCCATGTCTTGTAGTGTCCTTATTGACTAAGGACTGAAGCTGATGCACTGTCCCATAAAACTCTCCCACTCCAGTTTCAGGTCCCTAGGCTAGTCACAAGGGCATCAACTAAAATTGACGGTCATATGCAAAATCTAGGTAGTGAAGTGGTTCGGATAGCAGAAGAAATCCGGAGACTGAAGTCTCTCCTTGGATGCTGTGGAGTTCAGAGTCGCAACCCCCTAACAAGTAGGCATTTTAGGGTGTAAAAACCTCTGCAGCCTCCTTCATAAACTCTTTGGAGAAGGTCTTAGAAAAACCTGGCAGTCCCCTGCTGTCTTTGGGGAGATACACAGAAAAGTACTTTCTAGGCTTGGCAAAAGACTCTCGGGAGCCCTACAAATGCATTCAGATTGCCAAGTCCCTGGGCCCATCTCAACTGTTTGCTCTGTCCAGCGCCGACTGCACTGTTAGCTCACAGCAAATAAAAAAGTCATGAGAATCTCTGCTTAGCTGCAGAAGACTCTTAATTGTGTCCTTCGTTGCCCAGTGTTTCCAGCCCCCTTAAAACGCATTGTAACTAACTTTCTAAATTGTTTAGCAAAGGAAATGGCAGCTCTGTGCTCGGGAACTGCAGGAAGCAAACTGAATCCTCTAACACAGGACAGTCTCTCCGCAAGGAAGGAATCTTCCATGCTGTACAGTGTTAAACAATACTGCGCTGGAGCCAGAATGGAGGAGACTGTGCTGATAACTTAATCACCGCCCACAATCTGGGAGTGCCTGGATGTTTCTGCTGAAATGATCCAGCAGCAGTGAAACAGTTAAAGTTCCTATGAAAGGCCTTATATCAGAGGCCACAGGTCTGTTTGCATTTATCACAAATGTACATGAGAACTATCCATTTGTATGTACAAATGGGGTGACCAGACGTCCCAATTTTATAGCTACAGTAGCAATATTTGCGGCATTTTTTTAATATAGGTGCCTATTACTGCCCACCCTGTCCCGGTTTTGACGCTTGCTGTCTGCTCACCCTATGTCCAACTGCCCAGTAAGCTCCAGTTGTGCACACACGGCCAGTCTCTTCACTGCCATAATAACTGCAGTCACAAAGCAGGCACACCCGAGGACGGACAGGCCTCAGGTTTCTGAAAAGCATGCACCCCACAGACTTCCCAGTTGACAACCAGCTGTCACTAAAGCGGGCAAACCATACCTCTCACAGCTATTGTCTCAGGCATTTGTCTGAAGCTAGAATAAGAGGAGTGGATGAGCGAACTCTGCTGGGTGGTGAGAGAAAAGATGGTTACTAACCTTTTGCAACTTGTTCTTCGAGGTGTGTTGCTTGTGTCCATTCCAGTTAGGTGTGTGCATGCCTCGTGCACACTTGCCAGAAGGTTTCCCCCCTGTGGTACCTGTAGGGTCAGCTCTGAAGCCCCCTGGAGTCATGCCTCCATGGGGCCCTATATGGGGCTCTGATGACCCTCCATCTTCTCAGTCCCTTCTTGCCGGCAGACTCTGATAGAGGGGCGGGAGGGTGGGTCTTGGAGTTTACATGAGCAACACATCTTGAAGAACATAGTTACAAAAGGTTAGTAACCATCATTTCTTCTTTGAGTGCTTGCTTGTATCGATTCCAATTAGGTGACTCACGAGCAGCCCCCCCGCCACTCCCAGGTGATGGGTTTCGAGTTCAATGGGATACTGACTGCAGAACTGCCCTGCTGGCCATTACATCTTCCCTGGCTTGGGTGAGTGATGGCATAGCGTGCTGCAAAAGTGTGGATGGAAGATCATGTCACTGCCCTAGAGGTGTCTTGGATCAGGACCAGGCCAGGAAGGCAGTTAAGTCTCTTGGGCCTGTGGGATGTGAGCTGTCAATGGTGGGGAAGGCATGTTTGCCAGGGTGTAACATGGCCTGATGCATGATGCGATCCACAATGAGATCCTCTGCAAGTAGATCAGGAGGTCCTTCATTCTATCCACCACTACTAGGAAGCACTGAGGACTTCCTAAATGGCCTCATTCTTTCGATCTAGAAGGTCAGCACCTTCCTGACATCTAACAAGTGAAGGCTCTGCTCATGGCTGGTAGCATGTGGTTTCAGAGTAGAGAACCAGAACAAAAACGTCCTGGTTTGAATGAAACTGCAAATCAGTCTTTGGAAAGAAGGCTGCGTATAGCCACAGGTGAACCTTGTCCTTAAAGAAGACCATATAGGTAGGCTTCAGAGTCAAGACCCTTAGTTACAAAACCCTTCAGGCCAATGTAATGGTCATAGGATGTCTATCTTTCACGACAGGTACAAGAGAAAGCATGTCACCTGTGGTTCAAATGGTGGCCTCAGCAGTGCAGACAACACCAGATTAAGGTTCCATTGGGGAACCGGTTGATGCATTTGAAGACATAACGTATCGAGGTCCTTGAGGAAGCAACCGACCATATGGTTTGAGAAGACTGAATGGTCATCCACCCGGGGTTGGAAAACTGGAATTGCAGATAGGTGCACTCTAATCAAAGATATTGTCAGCTCTGATGTTTCAGATATAAAAGGTAGTCCAGGACGAGAGGAAATGTTGACATCTCCATGGAGGTGCCTTTCTGTCTAGACCAAACGGAGAATCTCTTCCATTTTGCCATGTACGTAGCCCTAGTGGAGGGTTTCCTGCTTCGCAGTAGGATTTTCCTGAATTGCTCCAAGCACTCCAGGTCCAGTTGGTTCAGCCACATAGCTTCCACATGGGCGAGGGATTGCACGTTTGGATGGTGAAGGCAGCTGTGGTTTTGCATGATTAAGCCTAGCACTAGTGGGTGACTGATCAGGCTCTTCACTGAGAGCGTGAGAAGCATGGGAAATTATTGTTGTTCCAGCAATACCAGAGCAATCAAAATCACTATTGCCTTGTCCTTCCTGGTCTTCAGAAGGACCTTGTATATCAGAGGTACTGGTGGAAAGGCATAGAGAAGATGACCTGACCAGGGAACGAGGAAAGCATCTGAAATCAACCTTGGTTTGTGGTACTAGAAAGAGCAGAATTGAGCTCATTTTCTGTTGGACCTCATCACAAATAGATCTATCTGGGGAATACCCCACTTTGGAAGATGTAACTGATCACGTCTGGATGGAGAGACCACTTGTGTGTAGATATCGAGATGGTCTGCAAGTATGTTCTGGAATCCCAGAAGGTACAAGGCTTCTATGTGCATTGCGTTTGCTATATGGATATGCTGTTTTGACTGTGACGCACTTGCTTTCCACATGAGGACTGAAGGCTTGACAGGCAAGTCATACCACTCTTATTTCTCTCACATTAATGTGGGTCTACAGGACTTTCTGCAACCCCAGCCCCTGGATACTCAGAGAGCCCAAATGGGCCCTAACCTGTGTCTGATATGTTAGTTACTAGGGTGGGGGTGGGGGGACAGATCTGAAAATGAAACTCCTAGGCATACCACACCCTGATTTAACCACCAGCAGAGTGAATCCAATACTGGTGCTGAGGTCAACACTATCTTTTCTAGACTGTACCTAGACAGTCGATACTTGGGGACCAGCCATGTCTGTAAAGATCTCAGGCGCAGTTAGGCATATGAGACTATGTAAGTACGGGCTGTCAAGTGGCCCATTAGTCTTAGACAATTCCTGACAGTGGTCATGGGATGTCATTCTCTTTCCTCTATGATAGAGAGTATGGATTGGAAACGAGCTTCCAGAAGGGAGGTCCTTGCTAGGGTTCAGGTCTGTGACTGCCCCTATAAACTCTATCCTTTGGGTGGGCACTAGGGATGACTTTTGTGCGTTGATCAAGAGGTCTAAGTTGGAAAATGTCAGGGTTACTTGCCCTCTGCCCGATTGCATCTGCTACCAGGAGTGACCTTTGATCAACCGGTCATCTAGATAAGGGTAGACGTGTATCCCTTCACCTGATGAATGTGGCCGCCACCACCAACCATGAAATCTGTGAAGATTCTGAGAGCCACTGAAAGGCCAAAGGTAGCACTGCAAACTGGTTGTAGGATTGTCCAGCCATGAACTGGAGAAACCTCCTGTGTCTTGGGATGATTGATACATGGAAGTATGAGTCCTTTAAGTCAAGGGCAGGAAACCAATTCCCTGGATCCAGAGAAAAAATGACTGATTCAAGGGAGCCATGCACAATTCCAAATTTTTCATGTAAGAATGGTGTCCCTAGCCTCTGTTTATCAGAGGATGGAGACGGATGGCAGGAGAGTGATCACTTGATCGTTGCCTGTTAGGTTCACTCCCTCTGGGGCACCTGGGCACTGGCCACTGTCGGTAGACAGATACTGGGCTAGATGGACCTCTGGTCTGACCCAGTACGGCCTTTCTTATGTTCTTATGTTTGTTGAGGTTTCTCAGGTCTAAAATTGATCTGAGATCACCCTTGGCTTTTGGGATTAAGAAGTAATGGGAATAAAACCCCTTGCCTCTCAGATCTGGCAGACCTTCTTCCACTGCCCCTACTTTTAGGATCTGCTGCCCTTGAATTAGAAGCTACTCATGAGAAGGGTCCCTGAAGAGGGCTGGAGAGGTTGGGGAATGTGACGGAGGAATGGAGCTGACTTCGAGTATCCCAGTTCTACTCTGCATAGAACCCATTAGTCTGACGTAATCTGGGCTCAGGCACAGGACAAGTGGGATAAGCGGTCGGAAACCAAAAGAGGTAGAGGATCTAAGGTCCAGATTGGTACGCTGCCCCTGGAAATACCCTCAAAAGTTATGTTTCTGGCCTGTGGGCTGCTTCATTGGTCCTTCAGTGCGGCTGGATGACACTAGATAAGGCCTCCTCCTATTCTTCTTCCCTCTCCTCCAATTAAAGTCCTGCCTCTGTTGAGGCTGGTGGAAGCATGGAGGAGACTGAGGTCTAAGGTGGCCCTAGAATGCAGCCATGAATTGGTCTGGTCTGGCCTGTAGCTATGTATGATGGCGCTTTGCGACCCCTGAGGCCATGACATGGACTGCAAAATATGCAGTATCTGATGCCCCCTGGAGCAAAGCTTTAGCTGTTGCTCTGCCTTCATCCACCAGGGCTAAGAACTCCTTCCTGGCATCCATGGGCACAGAGTCTGCAAATTTCATCATGGCCCCCAGGTGTTAAAGGAGTAACTACTCAACAGGGCTGCTGATTTGCCATGCTGAACTGCAGACCGCAGTAGAATACGTTTTCCTGCCAAAGAGGTCCATCCTTTTTGCATCTTTGGCCTTCTGTGTGGGACTCTGGTTCCCCTTCCTCGCCCTCTCATTTGCAGCCATGATACCGAAGACCATAGGAGTAGGTGAGTATGAAGATACTCATAGTCCTTAGCTGGCATGAAGTATTTTCTTTCGACTCTTTTGGCAGTTGGGGGAAGTGAGGCGGGGGTTTGCCACAGTGCCTTCACGTTTTTGTCACTGGTCTTAATCAGAGGGAAGACAACTCTAGCGGGCCCTGATGTGACAGGTTTTCCATCATTGGGTCCCCTCCTTCTGCAGGGACTTCATGTACCTGGATCCCCAAGTTTTGTGCAACTCTGTGGAACAGGTCCTGGTGGGCCTTCCCGTCCTCCACCGTCGGTGCTGAAATGGAGTCAGCCACAGTCTAATCCAGCAATGAGGAAGGCGATTCCCCCACTGGGGCAGTATCCTGCCCTCCCATGCCTTCTGGGTCTCATGGTACTGGGCATTTCTCTTCCGCTGATGCTGTATTTGGTGCTGTGCACTGGCAACTCAGAATCTTTGCTGGTGCTGGCCTCAGGTCTGGAAATTGTCTCTCAACAAACCTGGAAAGATCTATTTCCTGATGCCAGAGACAGAGATCAGCTTGACTGTGGGCCCTGGCCTTGATGGAAGGCCCAAAGGATTCACTGCGTTGAGGCCTGCCTCTGCGCAATGGTAAGGCACCTTCCAGCACCAATGCCCTCTTGCGTTCCAACTACTCTCCGAGGCACAGGATTGTGCCTCAGTCTGATTCAGAGCATTCGCCCCCAGAGGAACAAGGTGGTTCGGTGCCCCACAGTGCTGGTGATTGGTGCCACGGTGATAGATGGCAGGGCTTCATCACCGATTTCCCTGCCGATGGTGCTGGGCGCTGTTTCAGCAACGGAAGTGCTCCCTCCAATGGCCTTCATGAGGGAGAGATGGCAGGGGCTCGATGAAGGTCTCTGGGTGAGGTGGCGAATGGAGCAATTCCCCCCCTTTTTCCCTGGTAGGGGGACTTGTTGGGGCTGGAGTCAACTGCTACAGGAGCAGGGCTAGGGCTTGGATGGCCCAGCATGGGTCACACTGCACCAGCCCTCTTCTGCCCAGAAGACTTAGGTGTGGGCGAGCAACCCCAACTGTGCTCTTCGGCTTTTTCTTAGGTACCAGAGAGTGAGGGCAATGCCGTGATTTCGGCCAAGTCTTCAGTGCTGGTGACCCCTTGCAGTGCTGAAAGTCTCTTGAGCCAGAGTCCTTTCTCAGCACTGTGTCCCAAACTGACCCCGGTGCACTCCTATCGACGCCATGGGGCTGAGCCCCGGCTCCGACTGACTCTGTGATGGCTGTAACACTGCCTCCAATAGAAGGACCTTCAGCCTCTGGCTTCTTTCCTTCTGCATGTGGAGTTGAAAGTCTCTGCAGATTTTGCAGCGCTCCTTTTGATGCGTCTCCCCAAGGCACTGAAGTCACTTCCTATGCGGGTCACTCTTTGGTATGGGCTTCCTACACCCCCCCCACAGTTTGAAACCAGGGGACCAAAATCCCTGGGGAGGGAAATGGGTAATGATCCCTTAAGGAGATCAAACGACTCTAACTGAACTACCCACTAATGACTAACACCTAATTCTAACTATTTACAGCTGACGGAAAGAGAAAACCCTGAAGGAAGGACCTTTGCAAAGCAAGAGGTGATAGATTCCAGCTATCCATCACAGGCGGTGAGAAGGAACTGAGGTGGCAGAGTCCTATATAGGGAGCAATGGAGGTGCAGAGTTCCCCTAGGAGTACCATGGGGGGCAGAGTCTCTGGCAACCATGCGCAAAGCACGCACACATCGAATTGGAATCAATCTGACCATGCACTCAAAGAAGAACCTGTTGCTATAACCAAGTCAAAGGGGTATCTGGCTGTGTATGAAATAGAATAGGGCCAGAATGCCAGAAAAACATGCAGCATGTTGCTGTGTATTTCACTGATGTGTGGTTGTCACCTCTCAACATCACCATGGCAAGATGTTTGCCTTCTGCAGATATTACAGCAGTAGGACAGACAGACGGCACTTTCCAACTCCCTAACGTATCCGTAGAATCAGCAAGTTCCACAAATCTATATGATATTCAGTCCCCAGCTACGAGCTCTCATGTTCTTTCCAAAACAGACATATCTTAATTTGTCTCCCCCCTGGTCTAGAGGCAATTGATGTTTATCTGGCTGGCTGAGCCTGAACAGAAGGAGAAATATTGAATGTATCCAAGGCATGAGCGATGCCAGCAGGAATATTTTATAACAGATTCCCACGTCCTATGGAATAACTGAGTGAGGCTCCGAAATGAACAGAGCCCGTAACTTATTAAGAGGCGTATTGTGTATTTGTCATTTGAGGCTTTCAGAGCATTGTGCGTTATTCATGCAGTATCTTCCCAACCCAGCGGCCCTATTTGACAGAGTCAATAAGCAGGGTTGCTCTAACATCAGACTCTGCACTCTTTGCTTAAAAAGGATTAACAGCTTTATCCATGTTATCATCTCCCCTGGCTTTCAAAACTAAGAAATCTCCTCTGTTCATAGCCACATGTATTGAATATTTATACTCGCAAATCTCTATCAGTGGGGTCTGGCACTGGATTATTCCATTTAATAATACTTCGAGGATATCTAGAGACTCCTTATAATTGCTAAGCCCAGTCAGCTAGTAGGTAACAGACTGAAAATTCCCCAATACACGAGCCCTACAGATACTGGGTGCTAAGAGCTTTTTCCACTCGGCAATGGAGAAATGGCTTCTGTCCCCTCAGTGCACCACGTTCCATCACACTGTAATATAAACCTCCATTGCGCTTTTCTTCCTCTCCCACCATTGCACGCGCACAACAAGAAGAGTCTAACTGGCTCCCGAGTATCGACACTTAAGCACCTGGCTGCTCACACGGTCATTTAGAAGTCTGAAAACACTTTGGGACCATTTCATGACCTACTTTTAACCCACCGACTGGCAAGTTACCAGTCGTTCCAGCATCAGTCTTTACTAGGCACCAAACCCCGAGACGGCGCACCGGGCTGTGACTGCAGGAATGGAAGCAGACTGCTGAGTAGGGGGTGGGCGTGTTGTAGGCCTCAGACCAGCAATCCAACAAGTGAGAAGTTCCACAGGTTTCACAGCATGGCAGCTCTCTAGCAGCTAGAGGAGAACTCTCCAAGTCTTTCTGGCTTTCCCAGGGACCAACCTACTGCATTCGCTGCTGAGGGAGCAAACCAGACGGCTAGCGGGAATTGTTTGGGCAAAAGTAACCACCCAGATGCCAACAGGAACGAGGTGCTGTCAAATGCTACCCCTGGATTCTGAAGAACAAACCCACCTGACCCTGCGACTCAAGCTTCACGTCTTCTGCAACAGGGGGCTTGGCCATGGAGGCTGGAGTCGGATTGCATGGATCCATTTGCTCCGTCTTCTCCACTTTCACCTTCACATCGTCCAGACTCAAGGCCGGGACCGCGGCAAGTTCCTTCTCGTCCTTGTCTAGCAGGTAGCGCAGGAGTTGATGGTCCTTGGACTCCTTTTTTTTCAAGGCCTCCGGCTCCAGTTTGATTTCCGGGGTCCTCGGGACCTGACTCTGAGCGGTAGCGGTCGCGGCAGCGTTGGGTGCGGTATCCTTCTTGTCGTGCTCCATGGACAGGGAGGTGATGTCAGAGGGGCTGCCCTCCTGCAAGAGCCGATGTAAGATCTTGTGCCGCTCTGTGAGGGAGCTATGGGAAGAGGGACACGCATTGCCTGGAGGGTTCCCAGAGGCAACCGTGCAGCTAGTGTCCGCGTCGGCATGCCGCAGCTGTTGCTCCGCCGTTGTGGCCAGGAGCTGAACCAGCTTGTGGTTGGTGGCTTGGGAGCACTTGGTGTCTCCCTCCGAGAGTCTGTCGCTGACATGCAGCAGGCCTGAGTCCAGTGGCTTGCTTTCGCTCGAGCCGCCGTCAGACTGAATCATCTCACTCAGGATGGAGGCAATCTCCTTGCTGTCCTTCGGCTCACTTTTCACAGGCTGCATGCCCATGGGCGAGTTCTGGGCACTCGGCTGCCTTAGGATGGGCGGCGGCGTGGAGTAGCCCATGGGGGTGCTGGGGCCCTCACTGAGCCCCTGCATAGAGTTTATCGGGGTGCTGGGGAACGGCCTGTTATTGCCACCCCCACAAGCACTGCTTGCCATGCCCACGGGGGAGTGCATGGCCGGGGAGAAGGGATTGCTGGGCATCCTGGGCCGTGGCACCAACCCTGGGCTAACCCGGTGTCTAGGAGACATGAACTGGGCTGGGGGAATCCCTGGACTATTCATGGGGGAGTTACTGAGGTTTAAAAGGTGGCTGTTGTTCTGGGGGCCGGCTGGTCCCTGGCTTAAGGCAACATTTGCTCCGATCTGATTCCCAGGGGAGCAGCCAAAACTCGTCTGGCTGGTGCTGGAATTGTTGCTGTGGAGGCCTGAGCCTGGTTGCTGACTGACGCTGGTCGCCAACATGCCGCTGCTGGCTGGAGGGATGGCGGACGAGAGAGCCATGCCTTGCCCTGCAGAGATGCTGGGATTCAGCGCGGGACTGACGCGGGGAAGGGGCATTCCAGCGTTACTGTTCTCTTGAGGAGAGAGCATGTGGTGATCCCTGGAGAAACAAAAGACAACAGGGGGTGGGGGGAGAGAATTCAGAAGACGACCCAACCAAATCTTTTGTGCAGCTCAGCTAAACTGTTCCAGCTCCTTTGGGATCAAGCTCTCCTGTGCACACACTGGGCCTGGTAAATATGACCGCTGTCGCTTGTAAGAGATGAGGTTCTCCCAGGTTTCCCAGCCCCGCCATTGCACTAGGATCCAGAGGGGAGAGAGTGTATTTCAGTGGAATCTTGTGGGTTGAGCCTCTACACTGATCTCTGTAGGTACTTGATGCATCGCACAGCATCGTGGCCACTGAGGGCTCCTGATCTCTAGGAGGGAAAGTCCACCTTTGGCTGTGTACTCCCATTGACAGGGAGAGGAGAGTGGCAAGAAAATATAATTCTTTTCCTCTGCCATCTGCTTGCATTCTTTAGCACACTGGAAGTTCCCCTCCCTATCTTTTCTGGTCTCTAACCACCTCTCCTCCTGAGCGACTTTGAGTGTAAGTTGCCTGGGGCAGGGCGAGAGTCTTCGCCACGTTTGTAAAGTGCCACGGGAATTCACGGTGCCACATCAGTGTCTGAGATCGCTGCGAAGCCACAGAAATACTCAGAGTGCCTGAACAAGATCCCAAGATCCCAGCTGTGGGATTACAGCGCCCATCCAGCAGAGCTGGCCACGAGAGACTCGCCCCAGCTGCTGGTGGCACAGAACCAGCGTTGTGGCCTCTGTGCTGCCAGCCTCCCTGCAGCTGATCCCTGACCGCACTACAGGCGCCTCGATGCCATTGGCTTACAGCAGCCTCCAGACTAGCCTCTACTGCTGGGCTGGGCCGAGCACTCAGCTGCAGCAGAGGACCCAGGCCCTGGTTCTGCATTTTCCCTTCTCTCCCCACTTAACAAGCCCCAAGCTCGGTGAGGGATCAGTAATTTCAGCCCGAGTTCTTGAGACTCACCTGTCGATGATATGGATGCCCATGATGAAAGGCTGCATTTCTGGGCTTTGAGGGTAGCAGAGCTTACATTTGGTGTGGGCACTAAGCAGAGTCCCGTCACTCAGCGTGAATCTGTAGGAGGGGCTGAAGGCCGTGCCACGCGTCATCACTGAGGAGGAAACAAACCAGATGTGATCCATCCATCCACTTAACAACTCAGACGGGCTCAGAAACCGTTGAGGAGGCGCGGGGGGATACCGCGAATGGGGGACTGACTGCCACCATCTGTGTGTGTACCTGGAGCCACGTTTGCACCTTCTGCTCCTCCCACTGCCCAGTCGCACGCTGTGTATTTTGGCCAGTCCCCAAAGACCCAGCCATTAGTGTGTGAACGATAACTTCCAGCTGGTCCTGGCAATCCAGGTCACCTCTCTGCACTGCTCTTCACTGCCTGCTCTGGTTCACATCGCCGTTTCTAGTGGCACTAACCCAGTACGTGATGGCAGGTGTTTCAGGAAGATCTGAATGGTGCGTGAGCTCCAACAGGATCTAACCACTGCAGTGCGCACCGCGCCTCTGTGACTTTCTGGTAGTGTCCTCACCATCAGGGCAGCAGGCTGCCATTACAAGCCCCAGGGGGACACCACCCCGAGGAAACCCTGTTAAAAAAAGGCTGTCCAGACGGAGGAGAGCCCCAAGAGCAGGCATGGGACTACGACGTGACGGGATGTGTGCATGGAGTGGGGAAGGGTAAAAATCACCCTCGTTCCAATGCAGTGACCACAGCTGGTCTTCGGAAGTTTGTCTTATTTCTTCAATTGCTGCCCAGTTGGGACCAAACGCCTTGGCTGGCGTCACACACCAGTCTGGGGCCAATTATCTCCCCTCACTAAGTTGCTGCAGCACCGCTGAGATCTGAACAGCAGCCTCTCCAGCTGCAGGGGCCACTTCTGTGCTACTCAGCCACTCCTGCTGCTTCCTCTGGTACTTTATTATTTTTGCAGAAAGCACTTATCCAGCAACAAGGGTTGCTTCTGATTGAAGCCACCCAACCTCCACATGCAAGGCAAAGCACAGCAAAGATAGACGCCTGTTACCTTCTTGAAACAGCTGTTTGGCGTAAGATGGCTCTCTGCCCTGAGGCTGAAAGAAAGCGTAGATGCACTTGCGCACTAAATCCTCCCAGCCAGTCCTGCCTGCAGCTCTTAGGGAACTGGTGTCAATGGAGATAATTTTACCTGGGTGGAGAAAAGATTCACATTATTCAGATATAGAAGTAATGCAAAATGTGTCACTTATACAGTATTTCTCCCCCGTACCCTCCTCGGTGTGGTGTGCATAGATATAGGGACACCCTGAGCTAGAGGCGTGCACAAACTCTGATTTGAAATGAGCTTTCACAACTAAAATTAGAAGCTATACTCAAAGCATGTATGCTGGGTTGGCCACCGATGCCCTGCCTCAGTTATACTGGCATGAAATTGGAGTAACCCAGTGGTGAGGCCCCAAAAGATCATCACCAGAGCCATTTGCTTGTTCCACTCATCAACAAGACCTCTGTCTAGTCTGAATTCAGCATCACAAAATCCAGATGCAACCAACTCAACATCAGCCAGGTAATTAGCAGTAATACCAGGGACACCCTTAGCTAGGCCAGAAAAATGAAATACAAGCCCAAGGAGTTATCTGCCTACCAAGGACACTGAAACCCAGCCAGCTTTGCTGACAGACTGTGGACATGAAAAGAACAATAAGAGAGGAACACTTGGTACAACCTGTCTCATTCAAGAACACCTACGGGACCTGCCAGAAATTGAGTTTCTCGCATTCGTTTGCCCGTTTTGTATTGAAATCTCACTACCTTTCTCAAACCCTGTGCAGCGCACAAGTACCCATTATAATGAAGGGGCAGGTTGGCTGGTTAGTTTCAAGCCAGCCAGCCCTCCGGCTTTTGCTTTAGCGTCTCGCGCACTATCTTACTGGCTGGATGAAATGCTGGGATCTGCATCCCCAAGAATGCCATCATTTTACAGTGCTAGCAAAACAAAGATGCTGTTGGCCTGAAAACATCATGACTGCAAATACGGCTCTTCACTCCGGCCAACGCACCGCCCTCCTGAATAAAACTCCACCCAGCTCACAGAGAACGGTACCTGTAGTATCCTGCTTGGTCATGAATGATTCTGAACTGGTGACAGCTGCAGGTCGAGGTAATCTCCGGGCAATGCATATCAGACAGGACTGGAAATCTGCCATAACAGAACAGGGTGGGGAGAGTGGGAAGGTGCGAGTTTGATGTCACAGAAACTACTTGCAATTCAAAGTTTTAATTAAAGCAGCATCGTTGTACTCGACAGCCACATCCTGCTCTGGATGCGTTTCTCCGGCTTGTCACCTAGGCCTTCAAAGCAACAGGGCTCTCTCTAAGCTACACAATGTTTGCCGGAGAGGAAAAAACTCCATTGTTTGGGGGACTAGCTGCAAGGTTTTTCAGATCTGCCAGTACCGCACGATAAAAGTCAGCACTGAAAGCCAACAACTGCCGGCTCCAGGGAAAGTAACTGGTCATAAAACACTGTAATTTATTCCTTCCAGTCATGATCTCCTGTGTAAGCCACAATGGATTAATTCAGTTAGTGCCCTGGAAACTAATGGCTGGTGCACAGAAATGGGGTTAAGGTTTTTGCAACAGGGCTTCTTGGCTGTACTGTTTGGAGATCAGTGGTGGATTCGCACTGTGGTCCGGATCCTGTAATCGGATCTGTACAGGGTGACCCTTCCGACCACCACTTACAGACCTGACCAGGGTCAGTAACTCACTAGCAATGCAGTGCTACAATCGTCAAACACTCCAGCACCACGGGACTGAAGTCACCGAAAATAGAGTTAGCTTAGTCCTCGTAGGGCATCGAGTCCACCCAGTGGGGACCAGGACAGGGCAGTTCCATGCAGTCCCATCCCCAGTCGTAACGTCCTCAAGGAGCGCGGCTCCCACCATTATTCTGCAGTGACAGACCTCCCCGTTAGGGGGCTTTTCATACTAATCAACCCACACTTCCCTTTCCTCCGTTTCTACCCATCATTCTCCATTGAGATTCTTCCGAGATATGGAAGAGCAGCCTGTCCTCATCTCTGCTCATGAGCGAGGGTAAAGGCCTGCTGACTGGACAGCGCCCCCTCAGAGGACAGGAAATGGATACTGCAATTCAGCCCCAGGCAGAGGTCTGTGTTCCCCGCTCCAGCCCCACTCGTCACGGTGGAGGCCTCAAGCCGATCTCCGCACTGGGGGATGGGGACAAAGGGGAAGGTCACCCTGCGTAGTGTAAACAGCCCTGCCAAATCTGGGATTTGCCCCTCGTTTGGCAGGCGAGTTGAATTGCACTAGCACTTTCCATCGTCCTCCAGGCTGTGGAGGGCCAGTGAATTTTGTGCCGGTGACTTCTCAGCACCTCGTTTCAACCAGCCCTTCCCAGGAGGTTGAACGACATAGCACTGCGAGCCTGGACTCAGCACAGTGGTTAGAAAGAACTTAAAGGCACCAAACGTGGTTTAAACTGGAATAAAAAGGGGGGGGGGGAGTGTGGAAGAACCTGGCAAACTCCTTCAGATGTGCTCCCACATCCCCCATCCTGTGCTGGAGAGAACACCCCCTGGAAGCCCCTGGGGAGGAGGATTTACGTGGCTGCCCCAGGACCTATTCTCTGCACCACCTGCACTGCCCTATCCCAAATGCCACAGCAAACACAGCCGTCTGCTCTCGGCGAGAATTACACGCTCCTGGAGGGAGTCCTGCGTAAGGAGAGCAGAAGGCAGTTTGTCTTCCCTTCCCACTCCAGCCGCCTTCCCTTCCCCAAGACGCAACACAAGGCAGTCGAGCGGGATTTGAAATACACGATCCTCTGCCCTACCTTCTCCTTCCTCTTTGATCGATTTGGGCTGGGAGACGGTGAAGCACTGCATCACCTCATAGCGCTGGCGAGCCTCTTGGTTCTCGGCGCCCGGCTCATCAGGGGGACGGATCAGCATCCTGCAGCTGAAGGTATGGCTGCTGCGTCTGGTCGCTTCCTGAGGCCAAGGAACTCCATTTACTGCAGAGAGGGGGAAAGAGACGGTCATAGGCTGTGATCACAAGAGAACAGTTCAAACAGGGGCATGAAGGATCCCAGGCCTCTGCCTGACCGCATCCTCGGCATTCACTCTGTGCATTTTGAGCCACACGAGAAGAGAGCCTAGCAGACAGCTGAGCTGAAAGAGACGAGGGTGGCCTGAAGAGCAGAGTCACAGAGAGGTGAAACCACTCTCCACAGACATCCTGCAGGCGAGGAGCTAGAAGAAAGGTCTCCCCCTACCTCTTTGGGCAGTGGGGCTTCTACCACTTGCCGAGACCCTGGAATTCCACCCCATACCGCCTGTTGGGAAGAACGTATCACATGCATCGCTCTTCCTACATGACACGGGGGAAGCTGGAGCACAGAAATGTGATCTGACCTGCCCCAGGCCAGGCAGAATTGGTGGCAGTGCCAGGAACAGAACCCACGTCTCTTGACTCCCTACCCAGAGCATCAGGCAGAAGAACACCCCCATCACATCAGCTGATAAACCACTCATGAGTCAGCATGTCCCAGGCCATTTCCAGAGCTTTCAGGGGTCACCCCGCAGGCCAGTCCCTCCGAAGGTCATTCTGGTCCCCAGCACTGGCAGCTTTCCAGACCACCCCGCCATCAATTTCACTGCCACACACACTACACGTGGCCATCATCTGCTCCCATTAAAGGAGGACTCTGGAGGTAAGGGCTGTGGCTCCCTGCAGAGCAGCTGCTGGCTTAACACACCCACTGGCATTGAACCAGGCCTGCTCTATGAAATCAGCGTCTACTGCGCTGGACGGCCAGGATACAGCCCCTGCACAGCAGAGGATGATCTGATTTCAAAGTGATAGAACTACAGGGCAGAAAACACATGCATTCAGAACAGGAGCAGATGGAGGCCTGGCCTCCATAAACGCACAGAGGGAGGAGATGCGAGGATCAAAGGGCGGCGGGTTACACCACATTACTGGTCACACTGGGGCATGGTGAGTAAGTGCCCCAGCCCCATATTGCTCCAGCCTGAAGCTACCTTCTTCAAAGATCAAGGAGGCCAGTAGCTCAGCTAAAGACACCAGACTGCCAGGCAAAGGGAAATCCTTTCTCCAGCAGACGGAGCTGCAGAGAAGGCACGTATCGCCGATTCTCAGAACGAAGAAAATGCTACAATCAGTTCTGCCAGCCGACCGTTCAGGGAGCTCCTGACATCACAACTAAGAAGGTGGCTTAGCAGAGCCACACAATGAGCTATGGCGAAGGAGCGCCTGCTGAGCACAATGCCAGCACGGTCATCCACAACTGGGACCAAATCCTCCGGGGAGCTGGGTTCCCAACATGCGCTCAACACACCGCGCTCTCAAAACCTGCTGACTACGTCACAATGCCTTTGTACCAGGACTTGCAGTAAGTTTTTGATGAGGTCCCCCACCAAAGGCTCTTCTGCAACGCAAGCAGTCATGGGATGAAAGGGAAGGTCCTCTCAAGGGTCAGTAACGGGTTAAAAGACAGGGAATAAATGATCGGTTTTCACAGTGGAGAGAAGGAAAGAGTGAGGTCCCCCGAGGATCTGTACAGTGGGACAACATATTCATAAATGGTCTGAAAAAAAAGAGGTAAAAGGAACGCGGCAAAGTTTGCAGCTGACAAAATTGCTCAGTGTAGTTACGTCCAGAGCGGACCGTGAGGAGTTACAAAGGGGGTCTCACAGAATTAGGTGGGTGGGCAACAAAATGGCGGACGAAATTCACTGTTGATAAATGCAAAGTAATGCACATTGGAAAACGTAATCCCAACCGGATATACAAAACGATAGGGTCTGAATTAGATGTTAGCACTCAAGAAAGATCTTGGAGTCATTGTGGAGAGTTCTCTGAAAACATCTGTTCAAACGTGCAGCGGCCGTCATCAAAAAAAAGCTATCCGAATGTAAGGAAGCAACAGGAATACAATAGACACAAGACAATAAACATCAAAATGCCATCATCTAAATCCACGGTATGTCCACACCTGACTACTGCATGCAGTTCTGGTCGCCCCATTTCAAAAAAGGTCTATTGGAATTGGAACAAGTCCAGCGAATGATAACTGTGGTCAGGGCTATGAAGCAGCTTCACATGACTGGAGATTAAAAAGACCACGTCTGTTCAGGTCAGAAAAGAGGTGATTAACAGAGGGTATATTATACAACCATGACTGGTGTATAGAAAGTGAATAAGGAAGTGTTATTTACCCCTTCACATACCACGAGAAGCAGGGGTCACCAATGAAAGTAACAGGTTTCTTCACTGCACACAGTCAACCTGTAGAACTCACTGGAGGGGATAGCGGCAAAGCTGGGTTCAGAAAAGAATGAGGTAAGTTCATGAAGGAGAGGTCCGTGAATGTCTGTTAGCCGAGATGGGCAGGGGATGCCCTACCCTATACCTCCATGACTGCTAGACTCTGGGACTGGAGGGCAGGAGATGAGTCATTTGATAATTGCCCTGATCTGGTCATTCTGGCCCTGGGCAGGGTGAGGAGACAGCATGCTGGGCTGGATGGACCATTTGTCTGACCCAATATGGCTGTTCGTACGTCAGAGTCCCTAGCTGGTGGGTCCCAGATCCAAAGGAAAAGAATTCTCTGCATTATTTGTTCCCATTCCCTTTGAGAAGCTTCAGACCAGGCTCTGCAAGCTCCGACAGTGGTTGCTGAGCAACACAAAAGTTGAGGGACTCACCAAACGCTCCAGCACATGAAACCCAGATACTGATCAAACTCTCACGCTCATTCTCATTATTTCTGCCATGGCATCGGCCAGAACCTACCGACCGGGACCAGTTGTGCAAACACGAATGAACGTATCCTGGCAGCACATGGGAGGAAAGTGGGGTTACCCCCTTTCCCTGACAGAGGAACTGAGATACAAAGATGTGCAGTGATTTGTGGCGGCACAGCTGGGAAGATTGCCTGACCCTCACCATCCTTAAATGATGCCTGGCCTCGAGCTGGACTCTTCCTAAGGGCGCTTTTCACCTCCTCCTCTCGGAAGTGCTCGGCTGGCTGAGGGAAGGCAAGCCATGCTCAGGTGGCCATCGTCAGAACGTAACCGCTGACTGCGCTCCTCCAGCACAGCGCCGGCTGCAGAGAAAGAGCTTCCAACGCTCTTGCCTTGGAAACGGCAGTCGCACATTCTGGATTTCCAGCTCGTATCGTTACAATCCTGCCAATGGCTCTATTGGCACAATGTTAGATGGGTTATAACTCGGCTGTAGAAATTCACTGTAGTTTAAGACCCAGCAATTAAACTCCTCGCTCATGTGCAAATGGAAAGAACCAAACCAAGCCAAAATCACACAGGAGAAAAACCTGTCCAGCTGTTTTGGCATACAGGTAATTAGTTTAAACTAAACCGTAGACTCAGAGAAACTGGAAGGAACCAAGAGAGGTCATCAAGTCCAGTCCCCGGCAGGACCGAGTACCCTCTAAACCATCCCTGATGGGTGCCTCCTTGCGAAATAGAGCTGAAACAACACAAGGCAGGCTGAAAACAATTCAACAGCGTCCACACAGGGGCTGTGCGGGTGTAGCTAGTTTTAACACACACTTTAAATCAGAACTGGTCTACACTGCCGGCAAAATTCGGATGCAGTCAATGGGAATTACACAAACTATGCAGAGTAGCTGCCCTAACTCCCATCAACTTCCTACCTCCCCTGTAGCGTGATGTCTTCACTGCACTGCGTTCCAGGTGCTCTGCCACATGAGCGGGTGGTTTAATAAAGTCACTGAGCGTGTCTTAACTGACCGCTCACTCAGTCTCAGGGGAGAGAAATCAATCTGATCGTGGCAGTCTAGACATACCCTACCAACACAGTGCAGCTATGTGACCAGACAACAAGCGAAACCCGCTTCCACGGGCCTGTAACTGGAGTCAGAAGCTCATTTGAGGCCTGCCCTATGCCCCAAGGCACGAAGCCAAATCGCCTTTTTACCAACACTACACACGAGCGAGCGACAGGTTTGCGTATATTGATGGGAGTTGAGTTAAGAGCTGTACTGCCTGTTAACTCATTAGTGAAGGCAAGCCCTCGTGAGGCGTAGCAAACCCTCTGGCAGATACTTGATGAGTACTTAAGAGGCCATACACAGTCTCTCTGGGCCTTGGGAAAAATTATAGGTGTGGGAGAAGAAAATAGGAAAGACTCTCCTGATGTCCAACCTGCCCTCTCAAATTTACCCTTCATTTTAAATACATTACTTGGCACCTTGAGAAACTTTTGCTACAGAAGAAACATTCCACACTGCTTAGCATGAAGAAGCAACTGTGCTGATCTAAAAGCCAGTAACGGCTCCAAGAGTTGCTCAGATCAGTGGTCTGTGAACATACAATGGTTCATGGTCCCTTCCAGTTTCTAGGATCTAGTAGGCCATAACTCTGAAAAATGTCTCCAGGTTAAGCCTGGAAATATCACTCTCCTCAAACCAGTCACATGTGGGCAAGGTTGATAGGACAGAGTTGACCTCCCTTGATCTAGGGCTGCAACAATTCATTTGACTAAAGCCAACTGGGCCGCTACCACAGCAAACCACAGCTTGTTCTCCATGTCCTTGCCACACACCTGAAATTGACCCCAAAGGTCCCAGAACTCAAGCGGCAGGCTTTTTTGGCATGCCCTCTTTAACAACGTCTCTTCAAAGCCAAAGCTTTTCAATAATAATGTTAGTTGAGGTTCCTGGCTGAGTAGCCAGCACAGGATTTTCCTGGGAGTGACATGACGGCACATAAACGTATTATTTTTAAACGACCCTAAATGCAGATTAAGCGAGAGGCATTTTGGTAAGCCAGGAGGCACTCGGTAGGTAGGATTAAACCGGATTCTTTACGGTAACTCAAACGAGGGACCCTCCACTCGTTCGCTCTCCGGATGACCTTCCCACACTGCCCTCTGGTGTTCTCAAAGATGATCTGCAGGCACTCAACTCCAACTCACGCTAGAGAACTTATTTCTTTAGGAAGAGCTTTTTTATGAAAAGTTAGCATTAGTTTTTCTGTTACTGGATGGATATTCGCATGCAAAAGTTGATGGATCAGACTGTGACAGTGGAGATGGAAATATACACTTGCTTTATATTTTTTATGTAGCTAACTGGTTTGTACAACTCTCCAAATTCCACTGTGCAGTTAGGTAGAACAAAATGTTAGTCATTATAGAAATTAACATCATTTTAGTAACAGCTGCACTTTATACAATGTTCTATAAATGCCTGCAGATAAATACTGTAAACATCGGATGTGCTTACCGCACTTTGCAATTCTACAGTGGCTTCCACCTGAAGATCTCCGAGAACTACACACATTTTAATGCCCCAAGTCTCACGACACTTTTGTGAAACAAGCAAAATAAGACCCTATGGCACAGACTGATTATGTGTCTCCATTTTAGGTAACACGGGCATTAACAATCTAACACCAGGTGTTTAGTTGCTAGATCACGAAAACATAGTGAAAACCCCATTTTCTCTGAATTCAAGAAGGAAAAGCCATGCTTCTTACCTAGAGACTTTGGTAGCAAATTCTTGACAAACTCCGCATGATCTCCCACGTGCAGGATGCTGTAGACACTGGTGTTCATGAGCTCCTCCTGGTTATAACCCAGGTAGCTGGTCACATTCTCGGACACAAACACAATCCTCCCCTCACGATTCACAACGAAGAAAAAGCCATCCAGGGCCTGCGAGGTCCAGAGGAGATAAAAGTGCAGTCAATGCAAGAGCGGCATGCTCCAGAAGGTGGGCCACTGTGTTGGGAGGCAGGAGACCTGGGTTCTAGTCCATAGGAGAGGTCACTTTGCCATTCTGTCACTGTTTCTCCCTCCCACACTTGTCTATTTAGACTGTAAGCTCTTCAAAAGCAGGGACTCTCTTTCACCTCGGGTTTGTACAGCACCTAGCACAGTGGCCCCAGATCTCATCACTATAATAGAGCTAATAGATTATCTCAAGTGGTCTGGCATAATTCACATTTCTCTGCTTGCACTAGCCTTTCATTTTGCTTTGATACCCCCCCACCCCTGCCCCCGTAAGGAGTTGTTTTTCATCCTCTTTTAGGCGTCTGGAAGGCTCCTTGTTGTCTACAAGCAGCACCCGAGAGCAGAGACAGTAAGAAAGGACTAACCACAAAGAAGATCTGTGCTGCGATTCACCAGCAGGCTCTAATGGTAATGAAGTATTTAATAATCTCCAGGGCTCCTTTGCTGAGGATCAAATATCACTACATTTGCTTAAGCATGTACTACGGCCCTGCCCGCTCCAGTAACTAGATCTCTCTACTTTGGGCCACAGGAGCAAGGAGCAAAAAACCCTCTTTGAAGAGGCAGGTGGTCAGTGAGGCCCTGATTCAGCAATGCACGCAAGTCAAACACATGCTTGCTTTGCTGAATCAGGGCCGGAGAATTAAAAGAACCTGTCCCTGCAACTGAATCCACAAGGGGAGACCCCCAGTGCAGTGCTGGCGTGAACCCCATGGACCACAGTGGGGGCATTGCTGAGGGCGTAAGAACGCTCCCCCTCCACCCATGTGGCTCAGATTGCAGAATCTGGGACAAATCCAGGGGTTTACGTGTTTTACGTTCTCCCCACACACCCCACCACCTACATGCCCTGTATTATTTTATTGTCTTGTGACTTTGCGACACAGTCTCTGGTTTTTATTTAATGAATTTTCTGGAAATCAGGTTTGCCGTACAGCAACACCAAATGCTCGAAACAGGAAGCAATTTTTTTTAGAAAAGAAACTGTCAAAATTGCTCTGACAGATCGACCGCAATTTTCCTTTTTCACAGCTGTTCCTGGTTGCCAAGCAACCAGCTTTTGCACTTCATGCTCTCACAGAAGAGCCAGGCTCCTGTGCAAGACGCCAATGGGTTTGCCCGAGAGCCCTGTGTTAAACTTTACTCTCTAACTTCCCTCCTTTTCAAGCACACCTTGATCTTTCCTCAGCCCCCTCTCCTTCCCCCTGGCCGCGCACACCTGGTAACTAAGCTGATCCAGTTATTTTAAAGTATTTAGGGAAAGGAGACCAGCATGAACGAGACAGCCGGGAAATAAGACTGGCTAAGGAAACAGAACGAATCCACACCGAACAAATGGTTCGAGCTTGAGAGGAAATCAATCACGGCTCCATTAACACAGTCTGATGGATGTCTAACCAGCATGTTACTGGTGCCGAATAATCAATCCATTGCCGGAAATTAGGGGGGGAGCTCATGCCTCTCTTGTGAGCAT
Source organism: Pelusios castaneus (assembly GCA_007922175.1). Lineage (NCBI taxonomy): Eukaryota > Metazoa > Chordata > Testudines > Pelomedusidae > Pelusios > Pelusios castaneus. The sequence continues at coordinate 856,796 of ML685822.1, forward strand.
CCTAATCAGAGACCAATAAAAGACTCATCTTTTCGAGGGACTCTAAGAAAGCAGGGGGGCCTGGGATCCAAGCCCTGCTGGAAGGTAGAAGACAAGATTTCTAACTAATGCTCTCGGCACACAGTAGGGCAGGGCGTTTTGCAGAAGGATGAGGCTATTGACCCAAGACTCATGTGGAGTAACAGAAACCACTCCTAACTCAACAACCCTGAGCTAACGCTTCTCTGGACATACAAACACTCGGTGTATCAGCAGAGCTGGTTACGACCCATGCAGAAAACCTTTCTAACAAATGAATAGTTTGTCTTTTTACAGCCCCTTCTCTTTGAGGCTCTAAAAAATGCTTTAACAAACGTTAATGAGCTAATTGTCTGTGAGGCAGGGAAATGATATCATCCCCATGGGAAACTGAGTCACAGACTTGTCCAAAGGGGCACAGAAGCCCATCCACAGCAAAGAAGAGTACACAACCCAGATCCGCTGACTCCTCGTCCTTGCGCGTTAGCCCCCAAACAATCCGAGAAGACTAAGACTATCCATAAAGACTTGATTAATGAAGCCAGGGGCCAGCCAGGGATTACTTTCTATGGCAATTAGGAATATAAACGTTTAAAACCCACACTCACGCTGTTTTCTAACAAACACGTTGCACAGTACGAAGTTAGGTAAGTGGTAGCGGATCTGGTGCATGGCTCAAAGGGCCAACGAGGTGACAGAAAGAGGTGTGACCATTAATGAAGAATGGAAATCGAAGGAGAGCATGCTGATGACCCCGAGGTTACATATTGTCCTACTGTGGTATTTCAGTGACCCTCATCACCGGGAGCTGAGTGCCGGCAACTCTTCATCACTTTAATAGCAGATGAGCATTTAGGGACCGAGGTCATCACTCTTATCCCTACAGTTAAAGGACAACCAGGAGGAGATGGAGTCACCTCAGGAACTTTTTCAGACACTGCTTAGGAACCCACCAGAACCAAAAACTGCGTCTCATGGCTGGTTGCGAGAGAAAAATAAAATCGGTGTTGCTGCCTTAGCAGAAGGAAGATCTGAAATCATTCTTCAGTGAGATCATTATAGGGAGCCCCAAGGAGTGACCAGGAATACTGCTGCTAACCCCTGAGCACAGCCGGGAAGTGTCTCCGGAGAGCGTCACAAAAATGAACTAGCAGGTTCTCAACTCCTGGTGCCTCAGTTCCCCCACGTGTAAAACAGATGGTAAAATTCAAGTACCTCGCAGGGGGACTACAGGCATTAGTGAAGGCTGGTAAAGTGCCCTCAAAACCTGATGGGAATAGAGCTCAGGAGTGTAAACCACGCCAGGCTGGACGGGAGGAGTGAAAGAGCCAGACACCTCTAGACCAGTGGTTCTCATTGTGGGCTGTACATCTCTCTCTCTGCGTGACGGGAGCCACTGAGGATGTCACATGGGCCGCAGCTGCCTTCTGATTGGGCCACACACAGCTGGGCCGTACGGCTGAGAACCACTGCTCTAGACTGAGTGGTTTAAGGACCAGGGCAGAGGGGAGGCATTTCCGTTGCTACAGCCTTGTACAGGGACAGTCTGCACTCCCCGCCTCTAGTGCAGATTATCCGCCCCATGTGCACTATCTGCCCCCTCCCCATCTCCCCCAAATCCTCCGTGAGCTGCTACCCCACGGCAAATCCGAGTGCTGCCCAACAGGTTATGCTTGGCCCCTGATGGGGCCAGGGACACCAATGTGCCAAATCAACTGATAAGAAACTCCAGCTACACGTCCAGAAATCTTCCTGAAGAGCAGTCTTGATCCTGCAAGCCCTTGTACTGTGCACCGTGACTGCCGGACTCCAGTCCAAGTGCAAATGACAGATATGGGCACGTATAAGACAAGGCTCAACAAAACTGGCTCCCAACTAGGCGCCAGCAGTTTTCTTTTTGGTCGCCAGAGGGCGCTTCTCTGCTGCATTTCTGCAGCCGAGCTAGGCGCCAGGCTACAAACCTCGGTCGCCATGGCACCCGGGTTTTGTTGAGCCCTGATGTAAGGCTACTCATCAGGCCTCATGCCTTACTGAATGGAGCAAACCTAAAGCCCTCGGGACACTTGCTCTCTCACTCCCAAGGGCATGAGGTAGGGCAGGATGTGAGTGGGGAATGGGTGTGTCTGAGAAGACCTGGGCTGATGTGCAAGGCTCCTCAAGTTAATGAGAGGCTTAGCTGGACACTTCCCTGTGTAGGCTCCCAACTGCCACCAAGCAGGAGTGACCTCAAACCCTGATTAATGCAGCAAAGAGATTCCTTGCTCTTCTACACAGCCACACCGAGTCAGACCCAAGTGACCGCCTGAAGTGCCTGGGACAGAATACAAACACAATCTGACATTGGCTCTGGAAACCAGAGATAAACATGTGATTGGACTTCCACTGCCAGCGTATTTGAACAACAGCCTGTAGCCTCAGTGATCTCAATGTGCGCTGGCTAGGGTCAATATCAATTACCAAATTAATAGCGCTGAAGGTCTGGTGCGCTCTAGAGCAATTTACCCATCTGTTTTTGCACACTGGTTGTACAGGGACCCATGTTACAAAACTATCCTTCAGCCTGCGTAACTGGTACTGGTATTTTTAGCTCATTGTGTAAAATGAGTTCTTTACAAAGCAGAACTTAACAGTGCCTCAACACACCTTTCTTCTCTTCCCTGGAGAAGTGACCCTTAATACTGATCTCTGAGCATGGAGCGGTATTCTCCCTCGCGGACAAGCTAATCTAATTAACAACTCGTTCTCTGTAGCACTACTGGTCAGTGTTGTTCTTAAACTGTCCTGGCGTCTTTACCAAACTGCCCCCAATTTATAACCGACAAGTGCTGCATCCAGACATGACTTTCCAGGGGTTGCTCTATAAAATTCTGGGATTGCTGCAGATTTATTGATGCCTCTTAGATTACCCTAAGTGTCATCGAACAGGCAGCCCAGATGTTAACAAACTTGGAAAGTCACCTCTCCTGGCTGCTTCCGCTTCAAGAGTTCAGTCCTCCACTCTCCAGCACACCTCTCTTATTGCAGCCCAAGCTCTCCTTTACCCTTGGGGAACTGCCACCATTCCCAAGACAATCTTGCCCCTCTTTTCTCCTCCTCTCACTCACTGTCAATGCTGCTCTCTCTAATGGCTTTTTGCTTGCTTTGGACAGAGCACCTCCTTGGCTGAGCTCTCAGCTCAGTTATTTCCAGCCACAGGTTTCAGGCAGACGGCTTCCATCCTCTTCACGATCCGATCCTGCCCTACAGTTCCTATATTACCTCAGCGAGGCATTCATTTCGTCTGCTGTGAACCTCTGATCACTCCTCGATAACGGCGTTTGCTATGAAAGTGCTCCTATCAGCCCAGATTTCCCCGTTGGTGAGTGGACATGGGCAGTCCTGAATTAGCAGTGTCAGCTCTTTGCACTGCCCAATACCCCTTTCTATCAATTAGTAAAAGGGTCGGAACCACTTTGGCCCATTGAATCATGTCAAGAAAAGAGCTTTTTCTCACCCCTCGTCACGGCCTTTCAGGCTACACAGATCTAGTTCACACAGCCCTGACTCTCCTCTGCCGTACAGGCCGAGAGTCACTTGCGAGGGCCACTGTGGTATATCTCACTTGCTTCCCTGCCATTGAAAGACCTTGGGCACTGCTGGCCCATGTCAGAAGGTGCCATGAGATCACTCAGGTTGACCTCCCGTCTACCCCTGGCCATTAATACCAGCCAGCACTTGCACACTAAACCCAACAAGTCCTTTCCGTTCTCTGCCATGGCACAAAGTTCTTCAGTCTGCTGATGGCTGCAGTACTCAGATTAGTTCTGGTTGCTGGACTTGGTGTTGAGGTGGCTGGCTGGACATACAGGTAATTGGACGAACTTTTCCGGCAGCCCCTTCTGGCCTCAAAATATGACTATTTAGTGCTGTTGCATTAAAGGGCCACTCCAATTCGCTGTTCTGCGTTCAGTAAACAGCCTCCCTGCATTTAGCATTTCTTTTCTCGTGCCTGGGCCGGGAGGGAGACTCTGACTAGTACGCACCCAAGAGCCATGGTGCCTAACAGGCCAGCAGGTCTTCAACTCCCTGAGCCATTTCCAAGACCATATCTAGTAATGAGTCAGCGTGGCTGAAAGTGAAGTTTCCTCCCAAAGCAGACTGCTTTCATCTTACTCAGGTGAATGACGGCTCCTCCAGTCATACTGCGCCCCCCACAGCAACGCTCGGGCTCAGAACGGGGGCATGCTGGTATAGTACAGACACATACGCTTGGCTCCTTTACCCACCAGTAGTAAGACATTACTCACCATGGTTTTTATTCATGCAAATCACTTAAGTGAGTGCTTCAGTTGTTTTAATTTCAATGGGATAGAGACGTGTTTAAGTGCGTTGCTGACTAGGCACAGGAGTCCCATGCTCAAGGGATGCGCTGAACACAGGGACTAAAGAAGGTTACCGGTAGCTTTAGCAAGGGATATCTAGTCTTGGAACAACCTGACTGGGCCTGTCTTTTTCTATTATTCTGTATTTTACTATCTTGCTCCAGGATTCATTAGAACAGCCTCAGATTTCAAACTGGAGAAGACAGCTGGTGATCCTGATCACATCAGAGCACCTACTTCCAGGAGAAGAGGTCCAAGAGATTCCTTTTCAATCACTCCTTGGCTGCTGGATGAGATGTCAGACTTCTGGACGTCGTCATCAGTTGTTTTCTCTGCAGCAAGGGAAAGGACATGTTTTAGTTACAAACCACCTCTTTACCACTGATTAGAAACATAACATTGAGCAGACTTCAATATCAATTGTCACAGTGAGGCACGGAAGAGACCTGTGTATTCTGATTTGTGTCCCCTTTCACTGTATTGAGGAGGAAGCAATGAGACAAAAGGAACAATGCTATTTTCAGTCATAATAAATGTATGAGTTAGATCATAGCCCTCTGCTCCCTGGGTTTGGAGGAAATTGAGTAACCACTCGCAAACCTTTTAAAGAGAAAGATTGAAGAATATCAGGTGTTCGAAAAAGAGTCAGGCAGCTCAGCTTTAGCACAGACTAACATATTGGAGCAAATAATTGACTGTAAGATCTGACACCACCTTGATGAGCAATCGGCAGCAGGCGTTCACAAAGAACAGACTGTGCCGGAAGAAACCAGAGAGCCTGCTTTGACATAGGCAGTCCAGGTTCTGGAGACAAAGACGTAGCGATGATGTATAGATGGCCTGATCTGCAGGACGGCCGAGCACCTGGGGCTGAGTCTAATGGGAACCGCAGGAACTAGCACCTCTAGAAATCAGGTCACTAGGTTTTCGTAAAGCTTTCAGCACATGCCCACGGGAGAGAGAGAGAGGTCAGAGCTGTGTCTGTGTTTTATTTTGAGTGCTATGGCTTGATTAAAACCTGGGTGACAGAGTTTGTTACTGATCTAGACTCCATGGCGCTAACTGGTTTACAAGCCGAGAATCAGACATCAGCCTTACCCCCAAGAGTTTATCCTCTGTGATCAGACAACGAGAGGTGGGCGTGTGCGCGCAACAGGGAGGGGGACAAAGCAAGGAACTACGGTAAGTCAGCCATGACGCTGAGGTGCTTCCAGGTTTATCTGGTCCCTCTCCCCTGGCACGCACTCTACCACCCCCTCACGGCTGTCCCAGGCGGCTGAGTCAGGAGATGGCTGGTCCTGGGGAAGAGGGGAGTGTGGAGACAGACCAGGAGCAGGGTTGTTTTGTGGTTAAGGCACCGGACTGGCACTCGGGAGTCTGCATTCAGTTCTCGGCTCTGCCATGTACTCCCTGCGTGTCCAGCACCTCCCTCCTTCCCTCCCAGGGAGCTTTGAGGAGAAACACCGCACAGCAATGGAGGCCACATACGTCAGGGAGGGGATGCTCCAGGGAACAGGAAAGTACCACAGTGGCTAGAGAGGACGAGGTGTCAATGGGAGTTGAGGCCAGTAAGCAGACCCCCAATGCACAGCCTACGTCCAGTTAGAAGGGCCTGACACGACAGAGAAGGAGTGTCTCAGAACAGGGAAAAGGAGCTCAGACATTAACCACACACCGCCAAAAGCACAGATGAGTTGTGGATTCGTTTGCTCAGGACTGAGAATGCCGGGACATTCATCAGAAACACTCAAGAACCGAGCAGATTAATGACACAGGAGTTTAATAGAGAGAACTACCCTGGATATGGGACTAACCAGGTCACGTAGCAGGGCCTCCCCAAAGCCAGCATCTGTAATCAGCATAAGGAGTGGGATGAAAGCGTCCGGAACACAGCCCTCACCTTTGCAATCCCAGTTCCATCAACTTTTCACACAGTGCACAGCTGTAATACCGTCTGATAACGAAGAACTTGGTTACAAATGGGAGGCTCCAAGCAGGCATCCGAAACCTACTCCCCAGCTTTGCCCGCTTCCTCCACTGGGAGCATATTTAATAAAGAACCAACCAAGACGGTACAAAGCCCCGTATGTATTGTCAAGTTCCCCAAGAGTGCAGAAATGCCACCAGCTGGGAATAACTTTGAACACATCTCATGTAAAAGCCCTAAAGAGGGCTCAGGCTTTGCTTAGGGTGGAAGAATTCTGGTGCCACAGAAGCAAGAGAGGGGCATTGGCCTTAACCAAGACAATAATGGCCAGGAGGGACAGCTGTATTGTACTGCTTTGCTCTTCAGCTGCTACTCAGCAAGTGGAAGAAAGGGCATTTTTTTGGAACAATGACTCTTTGCTCTTGTGGCTCTTCCTGATGAAAGTCCGAGAAATCACATCCTTCCCTGCGCTCTGATTGCTTTGCATCATCTTTGCAGCTGGCATTCAGGATACTGGGACTCACCTGCTGCATTTCAATGGAAAGAATAAAGGACAGTTTCTTAAAGGGATAAGACACGAGTGGGGAAAACTGGCAGCTGCATGAAATGCAGGATGGAGACTGGGAGTCTTGGAACATCAGGGGCCAAATAAGCCGGAAGGGCAAGCTGCAGGGCACAATTTACTGCTGCTCACTGCAATCTGTGGAAAGCTACTAATCAGAGGAACCCTTGTGGCGCTCCGAAAAGCAACTCTAACCACAGCCCCTTCCTCAGCGGCTCTTCTGTCAAAAATGCACCATTCACAAGACTGTCCCAAAGTGCCTGAGCCAGGCAGTCGGCCAGAGAGCTGGAAACAGAGCTGTCTTCTTTCTGCACCATCCCCAACCGTCAGCAACGATGAGGACCCTGGGATCAGGATTCAGCTGGGTGGATGATGTGTGAAGCACCAGAGGATGCAGCCTGCCTTCACAGTGCAGGTCCAAGTGAAAACACTGGATGTTGTTAGGCCGCTAAGCAGGCATGACTCAGGAAAAGCCGAGGTCCAGCCCCACCCAACGCTGGCAGTGGAGGAAACAGGGTCAGCTCCGGTGGGAGCAGACATGCATAGAAACAAGGTGTTTTTCTAGGCTGACTGCCATCAACAAAGCAAAGCTCTCTAGACTAACTCCTCTGTACGCTGTGTACTTGTCCACTCCGCCAACAAGGAAGCGTAACTTTTCCCACCGAACCTAAGAATCAGCTTCCTCGGCAAAGACTTGGTCCTGCCTGTGCTGAATCTCCATCGACTTCGGTGGGACTCCTGACTACAGCAATCTTGCAGGATCTGGCCCTGGTCGCTGAATACCGCTGGAAAGACTTTGCTGATGGAGTGAGTCCCAGGCAGTAGGCAAAGAAGGATGGCCTGTGGACTGGAACGTTTGAGATCCGGGTTCATTCCTGGCTCTGACATACACCCCCCTGTGACAAGGATCAACCTCTACATAACTGAGATGCTCAACTGCTATTGTAACCAGCGCCATAAACGCAGCTGTCTAGGTAAGAAGAGCCATATTGGGCCAGACCAGTGATCCGTCTAGCCCAGAACCCTGTCTTTCCACAGCAGCCAGCGCCAGATGCTTCCAAGGAAATGAACAGGGCGGGGGAAACTTACCAAGTGATTCCTCCCATTGCCCAGTCCCCACATCTGGCTGGAACAGACGGACGGATGTATAGAAGAGACCTATTTGTCCCACTACATCCTTCTCTAGAAGCCAGTGGAGGATCCTTCCCTACATCATGTTTATTAGAGATTTAGCCCGTCTCTTTTAAAACTCCCAAGCTATGGGACTTCCTCAGGAAACCATTCCACCGCCGAGCCCATCTCCACTAGCAACAGCGACATAGAAGCCTGTGGCCTGTTATGTCCTCTGTTCCGACATTCATCTCTCCGGTACCCCGAACAGAACAGTGGGTGTTTCCATGGCTGGGCTGTAAGCAAAAGCTAAGCTGCATTTATCGTTTTGGAGTGAATCAGATTCCTCAAGGCAGTATCTAATTCAGCCCAGTACTTAGCAGAAGCATCAGATTAACACTGTGATTCACTTGTGCTTGGATCTAATGATACGAATAAAGAGCAAGGTGAAACCACGTCCCAGAAACGTACAAATGTGTTTTTCCACAAAACATATTCCCCATACCTCAATCATTATAGGACTGCTTTTTTTTAATAGGATCTCCTGGGCAAAAACTTCCCTGCTGAGTTCTCTTAACTCAAACCTCACCTGTAAGACAATTTTTAGGAGAAGCAGGCATGGAATTGCCATTTGCGCAATGCTCAGCCATAAATCAATATACTTAGGAGAGTTGTCTCCAACCTCTCATCAGCAAATGGCACATCAGTAGTAGGTTGTGACTGCAGCTGCCCTTCAGAAGGAGCTTGCGCTCGGCAGCTGGAGACCACTGATTTCGGAGAACCAGCGTATCCCAGTGCATAGTGCACTGGGCTGGGACTCAAGAGGCATGGCTCCTTGTTCCTAGTTCTACCACTGATCTGGCATCTAATCCCTGTGTCTCCACTGCACCTCCCACCCTGTCTCGTATTTCAACAGCAGTTTATCTGGGCTTGCACAGCACCTGGCACAACTGGTGTCAAATCTTGGTTGGAGCCCATTAGGTGCGACTTAAATACAAATATAGGATCAATAAGACAACACTGGTCCCGGCCCGCATGCCAAATAAAGGCTCCCACCACTCAGATGCAACTACACGACACGTGTGATCGATATCCAGCAGTTCGCTGCCGTCCTGCTGCAGGGACCCAGTAAAAACACAGATCACCTTCCCCTCATACCCTGTGATAAGCAGATCTAGTTCCAGGGACAAAGCCCCCTCTAAGCACAGAAAGACTGGCAGACATCGGGCCCATCCTTTTTAAACACGCGCTTCAAATTTCAAAATACACGGTAAGAGAACACACTGACGTCAGAACCCGGCCACGCTGGGCCTATTTTCAGAAAACGGCACCTACACATGGCGCTGAGTACTCCACCGTATCGTGCCGCACTCCTGGAATGCAGGCTCCATCCAGTGCCTCATTCCTCAAGTCCCTTCTCCGGCCAGTCTTGATCCACCTCACTACGTAGAGCCAAAGCCCTGATCGGTTTGTCTGACTGAACCTACCGGGTCCCTGGGGGACAAGGAGCTTGTCTCTCACACGTCCCGTACATGCACACGCCTCACAAATACCCATCTTCTGAGACACGTGGGCAGCCAGACGAGAATCTGGACACCACGGCTATGTCTGCATTCAAACAAGCTACCTGCCGCTGGCCATGGGCAGATGACTCAGGCTTGGATGTGGGGCTAGAAAACTGCCGTGTGAACACTGGGCTTGGGCAGAAGGTCGGGTCCTGGGATCTGCCCCGCAGGTGCCAATGCACGCTCACTGCACTTTTCTAGCCCCGCAGGCCGAGCCTGCCGACAAGGGCCAGCTGCAGGTGTTTTACTGCAGTGCAGACACACATGAAAGGGCCTGTTTTGGGCACATGGGTAGGATTTTGTCCCCAAATTTAGGTGGGCATCTTTGAAATTGCTGGTCCCGCCTCAGTGTGGGAAGGTGGATGAGGCCAACATTTCTATGATTCTGGGAAAACCAGCCTTCTGGTGTGTGCCATCTCCCCTCGTTTGTGACCCCACCACCAGAAAACGGAAACACTTTGCCTCTGGAGAACAGCCTTATGTTTACAGCGTGGGACCTGAACACGCAACACTCCTGGCTTTGCCACAGAGTCCCTGGGGGACCTGCTGGGTCCCGGCTCCTCATGTGTAAGGTGCAGATTATCAAACTCCCTTCCTCCACCCTCGGTCCGTGGCCAGGTCTATTCAGGTCTCTGGAGTAGAGAGTCCCGCTGCCACAATGAAGTGCCAAGTGGCAGGTTAGTGCTTCGAAGAGATGCTGTAACACTAACAACATTTAAAACACCTCCATAGTGCTCGCTGACTGGAGATCTCAAAGCATTTGACAAGGACTGCCGAATTTACCATGAAAACACCTACGGGCCTCTGTCTTTATCTGTTGTTTCTTTTTTATACTTAGACTGTGGCAGGGACCACCTTTGTGTAACGTGTTTGTCCAGCACCTAGCACAGGGGGAGTAGTTACCTGCTCAAGATAACTAAGGCAGTCTGGGGCAGAGCCAGAAGCCCTTAACTCTGAAGAGCACAAGAGATGTTCTCTCCACTCCCAACAGATTCATGTTTGTAAGGGCAACGTTCTGACTTTCAGATTTACTCCTTTAACTGGGCTGTAGAACCCTCCTACTTTAGCCAAATGGTTTCGTATGCCAGCTCCAAGCCTTTCATTCAAACAGATCAGCTGCCAGAATGAGACGCTAGTGCCATCTCTAACGTGGGCAAGCCTGGAGCCCCAGTCTGGGGTCATCAGACATCCTCAGGTGTCTCAGGAAAGGAGAAGTATCTATTAAAGCGGCTGCTCACCTTTTCCAGGGTGGCAGACGCAGAATTCCTCTAGTCAAAGTGACAGCGCGTCCCAGCTCAGCACTTAGCGTAACCTTAGGCTTACCTGCAGAATTTCCTTAAATGCAGCTTTTTAGGGTTTCATCTTGGGACGCATAGCTTGAAGGTAGGGAAGGAATACATTACAATAAACTACTGGTTTTCCTCTTAACCCACGAGTCTCATTCCCCTCTTCTGCTGGCATCCATTCAAATCACTAGAGATAGGCAGAGCCCCTACCCACATTTTGCAGTGGAAGGCACCAGAACACTCGTCTATCGTCTGGAGTCCCTCCTGACACTTTCGATGATTATTTACACTGCGGTGGGGCACAGGGGCCCCAATCATGAGGGAGAACCCCCGTGCTAGGCCCTGTACAAACATTATGCATAAAACAAGAGACAACAGAGAGATGCAGAGACAGACAGACAGAGGGAGCACAGGAAAGCTGTGAGACAGCCGCGGTGAGCCGCAGACACAGCACAATAACCCTGAGTAATTTAGGATTCAGGTCACCGGTCATTTTGTCGCTTCCAAGACACCCTAGGATGGTTCCCTCTACACTATACAGATCAGCCAGGTTCCCAGAGTGAATGATCCCCTGGACCGGGCACCGCAAGATGGAAGAGATCCTGAAATGCATCGAGAGGCAGGGAGGAGATCGGCACACATGCACAAGGAAGCGACAGCAGAGAATGTCAGTGGGAACAGATTGTTCACAGAGGACGGGGCACTCCTCCACTCCACCAGAACCGGGTACCCCAACCATCTTCAGCGTTCCCAGCCCATCACAATGGAGGCTTGTCTCACCTACGCTGAGTTTGATGCAGGGGAAGAGAGGCAATGGAAAGGGAGCAAGGAGTCTACTGGAATAAAAAGAAACATTCCTGACAAGGTGCCACTATTTGAGGGCTGACAACAGGGTGGCAATCTGCTGCAACAACGTGGTGCAACTGAACGGGGCGGGGGAATGAGCGAGTAACGAAGTAGGGAAATACCTGGTGCACAGGATGGGGAGCTGTCTTAAATGGGGCATTTCCCACTAGATTTTAGGAAAGGGAAGTGCGTGAGTTTCGTTACGAGGTTCCTGTGCTTCTATTACGTAGCTCTTCTCCTGTCCCCGGAACCGAACAGATGACTTGAGAGCAGTGAGCCTGTTATTTTACTTGGTAGTACTTTTGGGCGGTCACGTAGGAAGACATGAGACATTTGTAAATGGGGGAGGAGGAAGAACGCATCACCTTCCTCAGTCTGTGGCTTGATTTCAGCTCACTGACAGAGATAAGAAGATAATAACAGTCTTAGAAAGTGTGTTACACGCTCTGCCCTGAGATTACAAAGAAAAAACTAAGCAAAGGAAGTGGGTTCACTTGCCCCATGGGGTTAGAGCGTCGACAGAAGCCTGTTTCCTCCCTGGTGGACACATCGTTGGACAGGGCTGAATTTATCTACTCATCTGATTTCCCAGCGTGACCTGCCCCAAGTCAGGGCTGACAGGAAGGACTACACTTCTGAGAGACAATTCCCTCTCCACAGACAGGAGAGTTTCTGTCCGGGCTACTAATGGAACTCCAGCCTTGGGCCCTAAGGACGAGATCAACAGCTCTGTCAAACTCCAGCCTGCTCCCTGAGACCAGATCTCCTGTCCCACAGTTATTGGTACGAGGCACACCTAGAAAGGAGAATGGTTAGTTCTGGAGAAGTCCCCTCACGTGTCATTCTGTCCAGCTGGTGACCAACACAGAAACCAGGTTGTTCACATCCATCCATGCACAACCATCACCATTAGGGCCATTAGTGGTTTCACACCCTTTCTTCTCATGGTTTGACCCTATTGTTTCTATATGTCTCATTGTTCTCTCTTTTCTTCTGCCAGTCTCAATTCCTAGATGGCTCCTACCCCATGGGATGTAACTGCCTCCTCTTTTTTAATGTCCTGAGGTCTCTCCATTCTCTTTGTCTTGTTGTCTTCTTCTGCCACTGCAGGCTCATCATACAAGAGCTACCGAGAGAACCTGCCTAGAGACAGTCTTTCCTGAACAGGACTAAGTTTGTCTCCCACTGCATCAAGCGCTTTACACATGGAGCCATCTGCAGAGAGGAATTCAGGCATCTTAACATTGAAAAAGGCAAGTTTTCTGTGAAGCTAGAAATATGCACATCAAAAATTGAGGGAGATTCTCCTGGGAGCAAAACCATAGGTCTGCCCAGAGGCCAAGTAAAGGTACTCAGCCAACAACAAACACTGGAGGGGACCAGGAAGCATGCTTTGCAGCCAGCATTTCTTTGCAATGACTGAAATGTTGCAAACTCTGCAAACATTTTCAGCTCCGTCACAAAATGCACACTGCGATTAAAGTCAATTTGCCCATATTCTCCCGCCTTTCGCTTTATTCTGCTATCACACTAATGCCCAGAACCCTACTTTGTTAAGAACTCTATAAACGTATAGGGAGGTAGAGCAAATACGCTTCTGGATTCAAGGAGAACAGAGAAGCAACGACGTTTGAGCAGGAAGATGGCAGAATATGAGGAGGAGAGAGTTCATTTGTCGTGGAGGAAGACTGGCATGATCCCGAGGAACTCAATGGCCTGGGAGCAGAGGTGGGGCGAGCAGATACACAGCATGGATGCGTGTGATGCTGCAGTGGGAATGGGAGGGGGAAGAGTAGCGGAGACCCCATGAAGGAAGTCAACAAGCAAGCTGAGGCCTGAAAGCCTGGAAGTGGGTGATCTATCATCTACCTATCAAAATTAGCAGTGAGGACACAGGCTCACTGACAGCAACATGTGTCCACACCCTGAGACCATGTCTTCGCTGCTATTTTTAGCTAGGTTCAGGGTAGAGGAGGGATGCCTGTCCCAGCTGCAAACTCCAACTCACTCTCTGTACCTCAGCTCACGGGGATGATGAGAGAACTGGCCAAAATGTTTTTTCCCAAAACCCTTTTTCAATAAAATGGATTTTGTCAAAACCAATATCTGCAAGAAGTATTCATTTAAAAAAAAATAAAGGGGGGGGGAGGGTGATTTACTTTGAAAAATGTCTGCCATGAACTGAATCTTTCCAATTTGCAGCTAATTTTTTTTTAATTTTCCAGCTACTGAAAATTGACACGTTTGGGTTTTGGTTTTTCATTGCAAAGTCTAAAACCTTTGAGAAAAATGTTGATTTCTTCAAAATGTTTTGCAGGTACAAAAAAAATTTCCTGATTCACTCTAAGTGAGAGCCCTTCCTGCCCCACACACGGCCTGGGAGGATAAATACATTAAAGACTGGGAGGTGTCCTGAAGGTGCAGAAATGAGGCCACGTCAGACTGCCTAACGGAGCTCATGGGACTGAAAACCTCAGAAAGACCAGCTGGAGAGATCAGAATGAAGGAGGCAAGCGGGAAGCCGAGGGAGTGAAGAGGGGCTGAAGAGAAGGAATGGGGATGAGGCTACATTTCCTTCCTAAGTTCCCTTTCAAGTCAGTTCTACACCGAGGGTTTGTCTTCACTGACGCCGCCATCACATCAATCTCCGATTGACTGACTGTGTCTGTGAAACACGCTCAGCCGATCAGGAAGCCGATGCTGGATGACCACCCCGCAGAAAGAGTGGCCCTGAGTCAGAGGGATGGGTTTTCCCTCTGACACAGGCTACTGAAGATGGAGCAGTGAAGTAGACGCTAGGGAGATACACTAAGTTCTTAAAATACCGTGTGTCTCTGTGATTGCCGCTGAAGTGTAGACCAGGGAAAACTCTGACCACAGACTGTTCCCAGTGCTTTTTTTAAGTGCCAGTACTCTATCTTGATAGTAAATTTGAAAAATGCCTTTCCCACCCCTCTTCTTCCAGCAGCGCACTTGGGCTGGCAAGGGACAGGAGCGGTGGGCTCCATTCCCCGGTTGATTCCACCCCCTAGCTGGGCAGTGGGGCCAGCAAAGGATAGGAGCGCTGTGCTCCTTTTCCTTGCTGACCCTGCCCCCCCAGCTGGGCAATGGGGCTTGCAAAAGAGGTGCCGGTACTCCATACCCCTATGTACCATCACAAAACATGCACTGGCTGTTCCTACCCAGCACAATACAGCTCCTAGGTGAGCTTTCTACTCTTTAAGCAACTGGGAAGGTGACAGAATACACATCTGCAGTTTCCCTAATGCGGAGCTTTGATTTTTAGTTAATTAAAATCAGATGTAATAGACTCTGGTGTGCCCATCGATTGAAGGCTTGACAGAGAGCCATGCCATTAATTAGTACCCAACATGGAATTCATTAATCCAGTAAATCCAAAAGGAAAGAGCAACCAGCATAAAAAGAAACCATCCGACAGAAGTTTTCTGTGTGAACCCACAAGTGCTGTTCTCAGACAGATAGAAGAAAATGGCTTAAATGGCAGCGAGATGCAAAGACAACAACCGCAATGATCTCGGAAGGGGTAGTGTAAAAGGCAGCTTGAGATTTTCAGTGATACACCAACATGTGAGATGAATATGGGAAAAGAAGCGGGGAGGGGGAGAAGTATATTCTACCACTAGCTTTCAGGCGCTCTGAAGCCACCAAGGAGGGCACATCCAGGGAGGAGAGATTCCAGGTGCTTCTCAGACCTACCCTGAGGAGGAAGAAGGATAAGGACAAACCACCCAGTCAGTTTGGGAGTCTGACTGCAGTCCAACTTCTAAAATATCTCTGTTCAGCCTCCTCCCAAGCATTCCAGTGGGAGAATTATGCCTCTCCTAATTCCTGCTGACTGGCAGGAAAGGAAGGAGCCGGACTGGGAAACTGTGGCAGGAGAACAGAGGACCTGGGTCCGTTCCTGAATCTGGGCTTTGGAGCAAGGGGAGTGGTGCAGAGCCCCATTTCGAGAGCTGGACGCAGGAAGCCATTTACCATGCACAACAACTTTTCTGAACCTAGTGATGTACACTGCGACATACTTACGTTCTAGTACACGGAGTTCCTTATATTAATTAAATTACCTACACACATCTCCCTTACGTCACCCTGGAAAGAAACTATCTGTTCTGCTCTCTTCATTGCGGTTGGAATTTCAATTAGCTAAAAGTTATTGGCTGGAATTTCTACTGAGCTCAAGGACACTAAGGAAGCCTTGGAGAGTCAGACATTGCCGGCAGGGCCTTTGGCAGTGATTTTCCTTTTTCTTAACTAGGTAATCTTCTGTTTCTTTAACCCACGTTTGTTCACATCCTGAATACAGGACCCGGCTCAACTCCCAAATAAAGTCAAACAAAAATCTCTCGCTGACTTCATCTGGGAGCCAGAAACAGATTGGGAAGAGCTAGGTTGGCCTCCTTGGTCTGTGGAGAATGTCTGTCCTGTCACAGAACTGCCACTTAGTTCAATGTGACTGGCATTCGGGTCCGAAGAGATGGGGATGCTGTAAGTCCGGGTTGGGATGTGTCAGCAGAACTGTGTATGCGAAGAAGCGCCCCCTGCATAACAAAGCACCCAAAGTTTCCAGTGATACGGTACTAGAAAGAAGCCGCACAGAGAAACACTGCTCCTTTGCCTTCACGAGTACCAAATTCTCACAAAATATTATATGGAAATAAACCGCTCTGAGGTGGGAAGTTTTTTGATCTGTCACTCCAGGAGGGGGGTAACGATTTGATCTATGAGTTAAAACAATACATGGAAAACCCAGTGTATACAAGGCACAAAACAAGGAATACAGGGCACACTCCTCTGCTGTTGTAAATTGGCAGAGCTAAACCGAAATCAGTGGAACGAACCCACCAGCGGACGTGGCCCGTCCTTTCCAAGCCTTTCAGGGCTCCTGATGAACAGTTTGCAGTGAGGTCCACGTCAAGCATTCAGAAATCAGGGGTCAGGCTCTCCAGAATGTGATTGGCTTCAATACCATGACATTTAAAAACTTGTGCGTTTCGGAGCTTTTTATTTGCCTTCTGCTTTTTAAGTCACTGAAGGTCACACATTTTTTATGGTTTTCTCCACAATCATGAAGGTTAGACCCTAGACGTCTTCTTTTACAATGAAGGCTGAGATTCTGATGTAATCACATGACTCCAGCTGCCAGACCTTTCACCAAACCATCACATATCACAAGGCTTCGCAACATTGAATTTATGTCACTTCTAATTTTCTACCTTTGCTACAAGAAAACTGTCACAGGGTGAGGGGGCTCTTCACAGGGCTGGGATTCAGTTGTACCTATGCCCAATATAGCTCACTTCTCTGGGTGCAGGAAATGAGTGAGATATGGCTTGCTGAGAAATCAAGAGCAGCTAGTAGCTCAGAGGGAGGCCAGGCAAACCAGGGGAGGCCCCAGGGACGGTGTATCTGGGAGAGAGCGTTCTACCAAGAGTGGGAGGCAGTCAGGAGGGCTGAGAGCACAGAAAGAAGCCAGGGAAGAAGACAGGGCAATTTGGACTATCGGGAGCAGACAGCTCGTTTGTTTAGGGTTCCCCAAGGTCAGCTACCTAGAGTAGAAAGTGGACACTGGATCCCTTTCCACTGGCACCTGTAGTTGGGATGCAGCAACCTCTGCTCTTACGGGGAAGATGGACAGACCGATTGCTGTAGGAGGGGTGCAATGGTTCGGGACTTTGGTTCACTACATGACGTGAACGCTCTGGGGGCTGGTAAACAACTGCCACTAAGGGGAAATGGAGGTAGAGGCAGAATCCAATGCTGAGGACAGAGAGTCCTTGCTACAAACAGAGAAGAATTGATCGGGGAAGTAGAAGTAAATGGCAACCTGGGCAACAGCGACCATGAGATGGTAGAGTTCAGGATCCTGATCAATGGAAGGAAGGAAAGAAGCAGAACACACACCCTGGACTTCAGAAAAGCAGATTTTGGCTCCCTTAGGGAGCTGATGGGCAGGGTCCCATGGGAAGCTGATCTGAAGGGGAAAGGTGTCCAAGACAGCTGGCTGTATTTTAAAGAAACCCTGTTAAAGGCACAGGAAGATAACATTCCGATGTGCAGAAAGAACAGCAAATGTGGACGGCGACCAGCGTGGCTTAGCAGGGAACTCTGCGGGGAGCTGAAACATAAAAGGGAAGCTTACAAGAAGTGGAAGCTTGGACAGATGACAAGGGAGGCGTATAAAGATATTGCTCGGGACTGCAGGGATCAAATCCGAAAGGCCAAAGGACAATTGGAGTTGCAGCTAGCAAGAGATGTGAAGGATAACAGAAAGGGATTCTATAAGTATATCAGCAACAAGAAAAGGATCAGAGGTGGTGTAGGTCCCTTACTGAATGGGGCAGGCATCCTCGTGGAGGATGATGCGGAAAAGGCTGAAGTACTCAATGCTTTTTTTACTTCAGTCTTCACAGGGCGGGCCAGCTCCCAGGCTACTACACGGGGTAACGCGGACTGGAGAGAAGAGTGGCCCTCAGTGATGGAAAGTCAGGTTAGGGAACACTTAATGAAATTGGAAGTGCACAAGTCCATGGGGCCGGATGAACTGCATCCGAGGGTGCTGAGGGAGTTGGCTGAAGTGATTGCAGAGCCACTGGCCATTATCTTTGAGAACTCGTGGCGAACGGGGGTGGTCCCGGAGGATTGGAAAAAGGCAAATATAGTACCTATCTTTAAGAAAGGGAAAAAGGAGGATCCGGGGAACTACAGACCGGTCAGCCTCACCTCAATCCCTGGGAAAATCATGGAGCAGGTCCTCAAGGAATCCATCCTGAAACACTTGGAGGAAAATAGAGTGATCAGGAACAGTCAACATGGATTCACCAAGGGCAAATCGTGCCTGACCAACCTGATTTCCTTCTATGATGAGATGACTGGATTTGTGGATGCGGGAAGAGCCGTTGACGTGATATACCTTGACTTTAGCAAGGCTTTTGATACGGTTTCCCACAACATTCTCGTTGGCAAGTTAAGGAAGTATGGGTTGGATGAGTGGACCGTAAGGTGGATCGAAAACTGGTTAGATCAACGGGCTCAGCGGGTAGGAATCAATGGCTCGATGTCTGGTTGGCAACCGGTAACGAGTGGAGTGCCCCAGGGGTCGGTCCTGGGGCCGGTTCTATTCAACATCTTCATTAATGATCTTGATGATGGAATAGACTGCGTGCTTAGTAAGTTTGCGGATGACACCAAGTTGGGGGGAATGGTAGATACTCTGGAGGGCAGGGACAGGATCCAGAGAGACTTGGACAAATTGGAACAGTGGGCCGAAAGAAACCTCATGAGGTTCAACAAAGACAAGTGCAAAGTCCTGCACTTAGGACGGAAAAATCCCATGCACTGCTACAGGCTGGGGACCGATCGGCTAAGTAGCAGCACTGTAGAAAAGGACCTGGGGGTTATGGTGGACGGGAAGATGAATATGAGCCAACAGTGTGCCCTTGTTGCCAAAAAGGCCAATGGCATATTAGGCTGCATCAGTAGGAGTATTGCCAGCAGATCGAGGGATGTGATAATTCCCCTCTATTCGACACTGGTCAGGCCGCATCTGGAGTACTGTGTCCAGTTTTGGGCTCCCCACTACAGAAAGGATGTGGACAAATTAGAAAGAGTCCAGCGGAGGGCAACAAAAATGATTAGGGGGCTGGGGCACATGACTTATGAGGAGAGACTGAAGGAACTAGGCTTATTTAGTCTAGAGAAGAGAAGACTGAGGGGAGATTTGATAGCAACCTTCAACTACTTGAAGGGTTGCTCCAAAGAGGAGGGAGCTAGGCTGTTCTCGAGGGTAACAGACGACAGAACAAGGAGCAATGGTTTCAAATTACAGCTGGGGAGGTCAAGGTTGGATATTAGGAAAAACTTTCTCACGAGGAGGGTGGTGAAGCATTGGAATGGGCTATCTAGGGAGGTGGTAGAATCTTCATCTTTGGAGATTTTTAAGGCTCGGTTAGACAAAACTCTGGCTGGGATAATTTAGGGGGAGTGGTCCTGCTTTTTAGCAGGGGGTTGGACTAGATGACCTCGTGAGGTCCCTTCCAACCCTATTATTCTATGATTCTATGATTCTATGTGGAACTGAGCCCTGAAACAAAAGGGAGCCATGGAATAACCATCATTGTAGACTTGCTCCCAACTAGGAGAGAACTTTCTATACCCTCAGCGTCACACCCAAGTCCCTCCCTGATGAGTGTGTGTAGGAAACACACACGTTGTGTAATATTGTCTAGTACTGCTATAACAAAGGGAATACAAACAGTTCTATACATCTCCATTCAGCTTCACACAGCCTCCTTCCTATCCACTGCTGGCTCACGCTGTTACGGTGAGCCAGCTGCCCTCTGTTCTTACACCACAGCAGCCGCTGGTGGGCAAAAGGTGTAACTGCAATGCCTCTCCGAGAGACTGTACTTTCTGCGGAGAAAAAAATATCTGCGGGGTACATGAATTCTGCTCACGTGCAGTGGTGCAGAATTCCCCCAGAAATAAAGGTAATAAGAACCACCCTAAGTGATGGTCACAGCTTCAGCTCCTACAAGGCCAAACACGCAACCCCTTATTCACCCATTTGTGTGTGTTTACAGGACTGGGCTCCACCTGCCAAAATAGATGTCAAGGTCTGTCAACACCTCCCATTCCATTTAAGCTGAAGTTACAAATGACTATCATAGAAACTAACATGAGCAGCTTCATTTCTCTCTTACACCTGCTTGAAAACCCTTCAAAACTGGTATTTCAAACCTAGGACATCCTGCTAAGCCTCTGTGCAATATGCCATATGGAGCCAACAAAGAAGGAGGTTTTAAAACTGGTTTCAAAAGGGGCATGTGACAAAAAGCCACAGGCAGATATAAGAAAAGACAATCTTACTAGCAGGCTAGATGCTGGCGAGGACACGGAAAATCACAATAGGGTCATAACAGGAGGAAAATCAGTGGATGAATCTGCACAGCATCTCAGATGACTACACATACATGCGAGGAAGAAGGAGGAAGAACTGGATGTATTAATATATAAGCTAAATGATGACGTAACTGTCATCACAGAGACTTGGTGGGATAAATCATTTGACTGGAATATTGGTATAGAAGGCACAGCTTGCTCAGGAAGGACAAGCAGTGAAAAAAGGGAGGAATGTTATATTGCTGATCAAGAGTATATATATTTGTTCTGGGCTCCAGAAGGAGGTGAGAGAAAAACAAGCTGAAAGCCTGTGGGTGAAGAAAAACAAGGACAATGCCATGGTAGGGGGCTTATTATAGCCCTCAAAATTAGAAAACGAGGTGAATGAGACATCTCTAAAACAAACAACAGAAATATCCAAACCAAAAGAATGAGCAGGAAAGGGGGACTTTAATGACAAAATACAAAATGTGTCCAGTAAGTTATTGTGATGCACTGGGGACAACTTTTTTGTTTCCAAAAGTGACAGAAGTAACAAGGGAGACTTGATTCCGATCAACAGGGAGGAATTATTAGTGAATCTGAAAGTTGAAGACAATTTGGTTGAAAGTGATCTTGAAATAACAGATTTCATGATTCTAAGGAATGAGAGCAGCAGAATAAGGACAACTGACTTGACAAATGAAGACCAGCAAGCGGGTAAAGCCCCATTGGAAGAAAACATGTCCAGGGACGGGGAAGAGTTCAGGAGAGCAGGTCATTTCTCAAGGAGACAATATGAAAGACCACTGCAAACTACTCCAGTGCAAAAGGAAGACAGGAAGACTAGAAAGAGGCTCTATCAGGAGTGCTTTAATAACTTGAAAATCAGAAAGGAATCCTACAAAAAGTAGAAACGAGAAAATTGCTAAGGCATACAAAAGATAGTATAGCAAACAAGGAGTCCTGTGGCACTTCTAAAAATGAACAATTTTATTTATTGCACATGTGTTAGTCTTTAAAAGTGCCACAGGACTCCTTGTTTGTTTTGCTGAACTAGACTAACACGGCCCCCTCTGGAAAAAGACAGGATAACCATGTAGGGACACACCCCCAAAAGTTAAAGCACAAAATGAGTGGACAACTAGCAAGGACATAAAAAGGCAATAAAAAGGGGATCATAAAATGCATAGGAGAAGGAGAAAAAAAAGTTTAGGCCCTCTTTCTAGTGGGAAAGGAGAGCTCATAGTTGATGACATCAAGAAGGGCGATGTGTGTAAAACGTCTTTTTGCTTCAGTCTTCAGAATAATTTAATACAAAGATTAATGGTGACTAGATACTCACCACAATTAATATTAACAACCAAGTTAAAATAGGTTAAAGAACATTTAGATAAGTTAGATGTATTCAAAGCAGTAGAACTGGTGAAATTGACCTCAGTAGAACTCGGCTGAAGCTATCTTGGAGCCATCATGGAAGACAGGTGAGGTCTCAGGGCAGTGCAGAGGGCAAACACAATACTTATTGTTAAAAGGGCAAAAAAGGACGCGGGGGAACCATAGAGCAGTCAGCCTAACTCCGATACCTGGAAAGACACTGAAATGAATTTTTACACAATCAATTTGTAAGCACCCGGAGACTAATAAGGTTCAATAGTAGCCAACATGGATTTGTCAAATCCATGGGCAAACCAATCTAATTTCCTTCTTTGAAAGGGTTACTGGCCTAATGGATCAGTGGAAGCAGAAGA
Source organism: Pelusios castaneus (assembly GCA_007922175.1). NCBI lineage: Eukaryota > Metazoa > Chordata > Testudines > Pelomedusidae > Pelusios > Pelusios castaneus. The sequence continues at coordinate 879,120 of ML685822.1, forward strand.
CATGAGATATCTTGATTTTAGTGAGGCTTCAGACTCAGTTTCACATGATATGCCCATTAGCAAACTAGGAAAATGTGTTTGGATGAAATTCCTGAAAGATGGGTACACAACTGATTGAAAAAACATATTCAAGGAGTAGTTAGCAAATCGGGTGCATCTAGTTGGGTCCCACAGGCGTCGGCTCTGAGTCCAGTACTACTCAATATTTTCATTAGTGACTTGGATTAGAAAGTGGTAAATGTGTGCTTATAAAATCTGCGGGTGGCACCAAGCTGGAGGGGACACAAGCAAGCACTTTGGGTAACGGGTTTAGAATTCAAAACAGCCGTGAGAAATGAGAGAATTTGTATGACATCAACAAGATGAAATTCAATAAAGAGAAGTGCGAAGTACCACACTTCGGAAAGGGAAAAGCCAATGCATGACTACAAAAAGGGGAATCTCTCGCTAAGTGATAGTACTGCTTAAAAGGGTCTGGAGGTGATAACGAATCTCAAACTGGACATGAAACAAACCCACACAACTCAAGAAAAGAATGTTACGGTTCCAAACAGTCTTAATTCAGCCCTAAATAACCTTCACTTTCCCCGTTGAAAAATATAAGACCATAAGAACGGCTGGACTGGGTCCATTTAGCCCAATAACCTCTCTTCTGACCGTGGTCGATGCCAGGTACTTCAGGGAATGAACAGAACACGTAATCATCAAGTGATCCATCCTGTCGCTTCAGGGAAACTGCAATTCCTGTCCATCTGGCTAATAGTCATTGATGGCCTATCTTCCATAATCTTACCTAGTTCTTTTTTGAAGTCTTTGTAGTCTTGGCCTTCACAACATCATATTACAGTATATAGAGTCTATAGGTTATTTGATATATTATTAAGAAATTGTACCAACATACAATCTCTTCTACATTTTTACCCACACATACAGCATCTATCCTATCTATGCTGAAGTGCACATGAAAATTAGCGGCATGAAAAGGCTATTTAAACTGGCAATCAAGTTAGCTTCACTTAAGTAGCAAAGATATTCTTAAAAATGTGTCCCAAGTGTAAACAGAACAAAGGAAGAATGTCTGCCTGAGTTTGGAGACAGCATAAAATGATAGCTCTGGAAGAGGTGGGGATGACCAACTTGACTGATCTCATATCAATCCACTCCATTTATTTCTTGTGAACCTCACTCCTTTCTGTAAACTCCACTGAAAGTGAAAATTTGTCACCAGATGGCTATGAAAGAAGATCATCTACTTCTCTATAAAGAAACTGTCCAATATCGGACCAGAGTATACCCAGATGCAGTGTGGAAAGACAAGAGGATGAAACACACCCAGCTGCCAGACTGGGGCACAGAGTCTTTGGGCACTATTGTAACACAAAGTGACAAAGTAAAGTGAAATGGCCTAGCCCCTCCTCCCACAGACTGCACCCCTGAAGGTGCTCTCTCCCCGTGACCATGCTGGGGAGAACTGGAAAGAATTCTCCCTCCATGCAGTGTAAACTCCTCCAGCACCTATGAGGTAGAACACCACGGACTGTTAGCTCCTCTGAGCAGGTACCTTGAATGCCAGTCTCCTCTGTCAAGTACCATGAGCACTTAGATATAAGCTCATTCTATCAGAGAATAACTGAGCAGAGGTCTTTCTCCACCAGCTCCATGAACAGACTGCAAACTCACCTCTCTTCCTGGGGCCTGGCTTTATCAGCAAGGTAAAGGCCAGCGTAAACCTTCTCCCCAAGTTTGACTGTTCCTAGGATTCCTTTATCAGGAGTGCTCAACCCACACCCTAGATCCTCTGCCTCCAGATAGCCACTCCCCTTGTATACAAGGGGGGAATAAATCTCCTCTCTCTAACTCAGCAGATCCCACTTAGCTCTTTCCTAATGGGATCAACACTTGCTAACACCCCACACTGCCCCTCGGCTCCAGTAACCCTAACACATAGAGAGCCTTCTGCGTTCAAATCCATGAAACTCTTACTCACCACTGGAGGGGACCACCCCATTTTTTAAACCCAGTTCCTCTACACCATCTATTATTTCCAAAACAGGATACGTGAAGAACTATTCCCTGTTCTCATAAGAAATGGTTCATGTAGCGCAAGTGTGGAATTCACCCTTTTAGTCCGGCAACTGTTCAAAACCCAGTGTAAACTATTAACTGAAGGAACCACACACAGCCTCAGCATTCCTCAGAGCTGCTCATTATCATATAGACAATGATTTCAAAGGTAGGTAGCTGAGTCTGGCAGCTTAATTAATTAATGGACAACAGAGGGGTCGCTGACATACTAAACAGGGAGAGAAATGACAACGAATATCATTTACAATCTTTCAGACTTCTGGGCCTGGCCAGACTCCAATCCTGAATCTTTTCCCATAAGGCCTGTGCAGCACAACGCAGCATGGTGACACTACAGAGCTCGGAGGAAGAAGCCATCGCTGTGCTGAACAGTATCCTACAGACCTCTGGCTGAGCACGGTCAAAGAGCTGCCATGTTACACTCCAGTGGCAGCTCCATTTCATTATTGGGTGGTGTGATTCTTATGTCTCCTCTGCGTAACTCTCAGGAGTGTGCTGGGGATGAAAGGTTTGTTTAGCCAAAAACTACTGGAAGTACAAAGAACACACACAGTGATTCCCCCCGGCCAATCAAGGAGCTGTGCCCGCCGGAGAGAAATGCGCTCCTAGCAGGCCCATCACTCTTGCTGTTCACATGCAGAAGGGCTCCCAGTGGTGCACGGGCACCCACACCAGGGTCAAACACGGCGGAACCACCGTGTCCTACAGCGTGCACTAGCACGATGCCTTATCACTAGTGCCCTGCAGGGTCTCAGCCACGGCTGACGTGGCCGGCCTTTCTTGCCTTCCGCTCTCCACAGAACCGCAGTCACGTCTGCCAGAAACCACTGCATGCTCTGTCCAGTGACCGCCTTCTCCTGACATGACCCCAAAGAGGTGCCTATGATCCGGTCCACTGCGAGGCTTTCTGAAATCTCCCAGAAGTCACCACTTCGGGGTGCTGACCTGGGAACTGTAGATGAGGTACCGGGAGGGCAGAAAAACTATACTGAAGGGGAGGCAAGGAAGAGACATGCGTGATGTGAATATGCCGCACTTTCTGTGCTTACTCTGGTGGTTCAATGCCCCAGGGCACACAGAGCAGAGCAGAAAGAAAGTCCTGGTCGTCCCTCAGCAGGATCAGGTGGGTAGGAGAAGAAGGGGATTCTTTCTCTCTTCAAGTACGGAAAGCTCGCTTCGCACAGTATAAGGCAAGGGCAGGAAGAGGAGGAATTCTCAATTCCATAGCTGGTTATGATTCACCTGTGTGCTACACGTGCACATTACAGTCCGTAAGACTCCTTCCTTACAGTTTTTGAGTAGCAGATGATTATGAAGCTGCTGTTTGGTCATCCCTGCCTACGTGAGCCTCACATCTGACTGGTCCCAGTCAGTACTACCTGATAAGGACCCCTGATCTTTGCCATTCACTCGATGAACCCAATGAATGAAGAACACGTTTCTCATTTAGGGAAGAAGCAGCCCTAAATGCCCCAACTTCCCAGAAGCCCAACCCAGACCTTAGAAGTGCATTCCTTACCAACACATGGAAGGTGTTAACACTGAAGAGCACAGTGCACAAGATGGCTCATCTCAGAGCTCACCCGTTACAAGACTGTACTCACTGACCTTACACAGACCTGGCTGGACAAATTTTACCGACTGAATGTCAATGGAAAGTGGGTGCCGACCCTCCCCTCCAACCTCTTAGTATCTTTAAGAGGAAAATGTTTGTAAAGCATAGTGTTCCCTGTAGTAACTTCTCTCTCTCTTCCACCCACTTTCATTAAAGTTTTACATACCTATTGGATTTTAACTTTAACCCAGATTGTAAACGCCTTCAGGGCTGTCTTTTTAATAATATCCATGTGTACAGTGTCTAATACAATTTCCCTGCCTGGGGCCTCTAGATACTACCGTAATATGAATAACAGTCTCAGCAGGTTAGAAAGGCTTATTTTAATGTTCAATTTTGATTAATTTCTTAAAAATAAAATAACTTTCCTGGTCATTTTTAAAAACAATGTCTGCAAGTTCTAATCATTTTGGACCATGTAATAAACTACATTTTATTAATTAAGTCAGGCTGTTATCAGCCACAATGAACAGGTCTCAAGAGACAAGAACAGCATCAGCTTAAAAATAAAGTGACCAGGCTATGCTGATAATTAAAACAGGAATAATGGTGAAAACCAACTTGACTTTTCGCCTCATTTGCTCACGGATTGCAGTTCATTCGGTTTGGACAAAGACGACTCGCTAGTCAAAGGTATCAGCTGGTTCTCCTGCACTAGCTAAATGTGGCAATCTTTGATTTGTCAACATTGCGGCCAGGCCTGTCCCCCCAGCTCCTACAGGACAGTCCACGCTCCCGCTGACTTCAAAAGACAGCGAAGGAGGCTCAGCAGCTCATAGCTGTCCTGGTGCGGGATCAGGCCTCCATCATGGTTTACATTGTGCCCAAGAGCCAGCTAATTGCCTTTTATAGAACAAACGCCTAGATCCCCATTCTGATCTCTCTCAAAGCAATGTAAATCACGAGCAACTCCAATAAAATCAATGCACTTCAACTGGAGAGACCGATCAGGCCGACAGTTGTACACTGAAGAGATTACAATCTAATTTCAGACATGACACAGTCTTTAATGTGGTTTTAATTAATTAATTTTAAATCCTTTAATTATTTAAAAAAAAAACTCTGAGGAGTTTGAAATGTACTTTGTGTCCAGGAGCCATTTCCACTTGCACTGCTTTTCATACGACGCTCTGTTGCGGGGAGGGTGACATGCTTGGTTTGGGGTTTTTTGGGTTGTTTACAAAACCTCTATATCAGACTTGAACTATTGTTATTCATCTGCCTGAAGTCAGTGCTTCAGGGCTCCAATGTGGGGCCAGGAACCCTAAACACGGCACACACAATGACAGCCCAGTCCTTTCCCTAAAAGCTTACGGCTTCCCTGCGAGCTCTAACACCAAGTCATACTAACGCTTGTTTGATGGAGGCCTAATCCAAGGGGTTGCAAATGACCGAATAAGGGAATTTCATCCCTGGGCAGAAGGCCAGCCTCAGGCAATAGTTAGTGCTAGGGACCGTGCACACAAGGGTGGTGCTCCGGTCGAAATACAAGTCGCAAAGGCCTGTCATCAGCTATTGTCATTTAAAACCACGTGACATTAATCCAAAGTCACAGCAAAGCCGCAGCCTGTGGCGCTTGGGAACGTCCAATGTGTGCAGGTGAAGGGCAAGGGCCTAATTAACTTCTTCAACGGATAATGTTTGTTTTAACAGCAGAATTAGTAGACAATGTTTATTGCCCCACAAATCATGTGCGTTTTAGGAAAGACACAAAAGTTCAAGATTCTCTAGATTTGACATTGCAGACAACAGATCTAGTCACGATATCCTCCATATAACATAGATTATCTAAAGTCATGTGAGCTCTCTTCTAAGGATCTCATCTCAACAGATGCCCAGTATCTAAAATTAACAATAACTTCAACAGATTCTACCCTGCAGGGTGAAGCCCAAATACACTACCTGGAGAGGTTTGGGGGTTTTTTCTGATAGTTTTGCTTCTTTGAAGATAACTTCTCACAGGATTTTCCTTCTTGGGTCTCTTCAAGTAAGAGATCAAAGTAATTGATATAGGTTAAGAATTAAGTAACAAACTTTAATAATAATTTATAGCTTCTCTATTTTCCGAACACACCACTTCATAAACAATACACTGCTACAGTACTTTAATTTATTGCAAGAGTATCATTTGTGAAGTTCAAAATCCCAAGAGCAGTCGCATTCCAGCCAAAACATTTTCTAGGGATTTTGTTTCCCCGGTTTATTAAATAGAACACATTACACTTGACTGGGATCACCATCAGCGACTAAAGCCCGTAAATCCAAAACCATATCAAGAAGTTGTCAAAGGTTATCAGGGCAGGTCTCTTGGCTGGCAGGATTCGGGTCCCTGAGTGAATACGGTGTTGTTTATACGATATTATAGTTTAATTTTTTAAAAAGAGAAATAAAAAATGGATCAGTGTTCCTAAACTGCAGAGATGATGAAACCACTTTGAAATATCTGCTATTGGCCACTGTTGAGAGACAAGATACTGGACTAGGTGATTCTGTCTGGCAAGTCCCTACGCCATGATCCAGAAAGAAGAAACCTCATTATTTTCCTCCTGGAAGTAATTTCAGGAATCTGCTTCTTAATGACAGGGAGAAACCGGTTGTGAACCTTCATGCTGCTGACCACAAGGCACTTGAATTCAAAGTAGAACTGCTTCCCAGAATATGAAAGTATTCGATTCAAAGAAAGCAAACTGACTGGGATTGAGACACCTAGGGCCAAATTCTTCCCAAATGAGGAGTACAGAATTTAGTTCAGGATTTAGAAACCCTTGTGCAATAGAAGGAGTATTAATCTATGGCCTGGATCATTCCCACCTGCATTAAAATTCAGGCTTCAGAGGAAAGAAAGCTGTGTGTAGATCCCATTGCTGAGTTTCTCCCTAACCATTCCATTGTGGGGGAGGAATTGCTCCAAGCCTCTTACAGAATAGGTTCTGGTGGCCATCCACGCATCTAGTAAATCGTCAGTGAACTAGAAGAGACCAGGGCCATCTCATTAGGCTTCCATATTAGTGTTGGTCCCTAAAAGCCTTTCCCTGGTCCCATGACCTCCACCTTGCTGCTGCCACTCCAGGGACCACTGGGAGAAGGGATATTCCTCAGAAGAGATGATGTAGCCTAAACTAGGTAGGCAGGGGTGGGGGGAAATGAGACAAAGCATCTTCTCAGCCCCACAGCCTTCCCATTCTCTGCTTCACTCCCCTGAGTGGACCTTGGACCTGCAAAGCCCGGCTATAAAAGTTTGGGACTGGGCTGTGGAGATAGATGCCCACTCGTCTCTTCTGAAGTGGGGCGATCCAGGCTTCAAGAATCCCTTCTGTGTGCTGCTCTGAGGGATCCTGGTGGGCGAAGGAAAGGCAGGGAACCTTCAGAAGAGGCCGTAACAGAGACAGACCTTCCTCTGAGAAAGGAAAATGCAAGAGATAACGCAGTAGCCAAGGCAGGCAGCTAGGGGGACTGCTCAGAGAGTAAAAGGCAACAATCCTGGGAAAAGCTGGAGGCAATCACACAAAAATATCTAAAGTAAGTTAGCCGCCTGCAGGGGAAGATGGGGACAGATAATCCAATACTATCTGTTACTACTGATGGAGGATTTGGGAATTTTTATCAGCGCATCAGGAGAAGATTAACACTAGAAAGAGGAGGGTGATTAAATGGATGGCCATTTTAAGGATTTTAAAAGGATGCTCTGCAGTTCAAAGAAAATATTCTTTAGGAAGAAAACTACTGCAAAGACATCTCTATGACTAGGAAGCAGTGATGAGACTGCTACAGACACAACAGATCAAGCGTGCTGGAAAACCGAATATTGGTGAGTGTATGGTTCAGGTGCTAAACCTCCCAGCACCTTACAGCCGTTTCCGAATAAGTTTCCCAAACTATAGGCCATTTAAAAAAAGAAAAAAGGAATGGGGAGGTTGGCAGATACCAGAGAGAAAGGAAAAAGAAGGTGTGATACCAGTCTTTAAAAAAAAGAAAAGGAAAAGAGAGGCCCTGACAATTAACATCCATCGCTATTATAATTTCTTATTTGCACTGAGATAGAACCTAGGGGCCCCGATCGAGGATCAGAGCCCCATCACGCTGGCTGCTGTAAACACAATGAAAGACAGATCCTGCCCCCAAAATCTTATCCTCCAAGGATATGGTGGCAGAAGAGAGGTAAAGAAAATCATCAGAAGAGGGATAAGATAAATCACTACATCTGACATTGATCTTCAGTGAACCAGGGAAACACAATGCACGTGTCAGGAGTATGAGAGCCGGAGCACCTCACACCTGAGCTTTATAAAGATGAAATCATGCTATAAAAATCTCCATCTTTTTGTACATAATTACAAAACAATTGACTGAAAGAAATGCAGTGGATAAAAAATTTGTCCTGTCTTAAAATCTCACTTGAAAAGATAATTTAAATCATTTTGAACATGAACGATATTACACGAAATGACAAATTGCTAACAGATCATAAAGGAAGGTAACTGACAAGAAGTAACAGAGAGTTGTGGGAAGAGATCAGCATGTTTGAGTGGGGAGGGACGCAGGACTAGAAACTAGAGCTGGTGCATTAAGTGTGATTGTCCTAAGCAGGGGAACAGCTCACGCACTCCCTGGAGGGAGCTAAGGGGAGAAAATCGCTCCCAGATATTCCCATGGCACAAGGTAGCTTCTCACCACCACTTCATTGGATCGGTGTTTCCGTGGCATAATTTGAGCCAGGAAGGGAGTGGAACTGCTCCGAGTGTAACGACAGAGAAATGGGTTTACATTCTGCATGTAAAAGAAAATGTAGTTTGACTCACTGACAATGAGATCTATCAGGCTGTGGAAGACCCTGCCAAGGGCTAGAGGGTGCCCCAGGGATGGATCAGACAAGACCAAGTAAAACATCTCTTCATCTCTAATCTTAATGACTCTACGAGGGAAGATCAAACACATTTTAAATGTGGAACAGAGGAGGAGACTCATCTGAAATTAAATAGCACATTCTGAGCAAAAGGTGCTGGGAATCAAGCACCTACTTCCCACCAACTACAACAGGAGCTTTCTTTTCATTGTTAACAGGAGTGGACACTGAAAATTGATCCTGTTGTGTCATTTCACACAGCAAGCGCTGACACTGAGTCACACGGTCTTGAAAGTGTGGCCGTGTTAGGCTCAAACTGCAAAAATGTGACACGCTGCCAAAGAGTAAAGATCACACGACACGGTCTTGCTCTTTCGTCAGAACAGAGCAACATTCCTCCCTCCAGATGTGCACCACGGCCGGAGAGAAACAGGACTCCCAGGAAAGAATTGGTGTCCCAGCTGGGGTACCATACTCACCAACTACAGTGGATCCCCGCGGGCCCAGAATGACGACAGACTGAGTTAACAACCATGAGAATCTACATTTCCCTGTTTGTCATTTACAATTATAAAAACGTTTTCTTCTGAAATAGAACAAACAAAGTGCCACCGGACTCTCTGTTTTTCTGCAATAGACTAACACGGCCACCCCTCTGGAACTTGACTACATGGGAAGAACAAACATGGAGTCCTGTGGCACTTTTAAAGACACGAACCAGGATTTTCTCCCAGGAAAGCTCATGCGATACATACATTTGTTAGTCTTTAAAAGTGCCCCAGGACTGCGTGTTTGTTCGGCTGATCTAGACTGACACGTCTCCCCCTTTGATTCTCACAGTAGGACATCCCACGATTCATGGAGTTGAGCACAAACACCAAAGACATTAGGGTGCTGCTTAGCTGCCCCTGAGATTGTTACGTCATCAGAACGCAGTAAGAACGATGGAAGGACAGAGGAGAAAGGTGGTCTTGTGCGTATCGCCTGAGTCTGGGGGAGTTCTGGGTTCAATTCCTGGCCCTGTAACATACTCAGAGTGTGAACCTGGCCAGTCGCTAAGTCATACATACCACAACTTTATCAGGCTTGCACACCAACCCAAAACCTTAGCAGTGTTAAGCAGAATAGCTTTGTGCTGATCTGTGGACATAACTGCTATAAAAGCCTAGGACGTCAGCGGTTTTTGTTAGAGCGTGTGTCTGATGAAGATGGGGGATGGATTGCTTTTGGGCATCTGGTAAGGATGGAAATGAAAGCCACATAGTGCTGGTGTGAGTTATCCACGACACTACAGGCAATATAAATGTGGGGGAAAAATGCACAAATCTCTCCTTTATGTTCCAATTTCCATGCTTTTCAGGTTGTGGATGTACAAGGTGTGTCCTGCTGCAACCTTAACTGTCGTGAACCTTAGATTTTGTTTGCTAATAATAATACATTTATCCCCCAAGGCTCTGCGGATCAGGTAGAAATGGGACAGAAAGCCCAAAGCCTTGTGTGCCACCAGATGAGGAACTCTAACAGAGTTCTAATCCCTGTTTGCCACTCCCCTGTGGAGTAAAATTGGACAACCTCTGTGCCTCAGTTTCCTGGCCTGCAGAGGCATGTAATATTTCCCCCCGTATTCTTGTGCTGCTTAATTTCAAGATCTTTAATAGCTATTCTGAACCATGCAAATGTTATCACCACTGTGATTACAGAAGGAACCACGGAACTCCTCTCTTGTCCCAGTGCAGACTGAATATGCCTCAGCAGGGAGCTTCTGAAAGTTCACACCCCTCTTGACTTTGCTGTCCCTGCTCAGTGGGGAAAGCAGTCAGAGCAGGGCTGGCTGGCTGCCACCTTTCACCACTAGGAGAGTCACACAAATTAAAGCCAGTTGCATGTGTTACTGCTCCCCCCTCCCCACCAAACACAGAACTCATTTATATTGTGGTAACAACTAGATGCCCCAAGGAAGAATCAGGGCTCTGTTGTTCTCGATACTATACGAACGCAGTGCTCCAAAGAGCTAACATGCAAACATACAACAAGCCAGCAGCTGAAAAACAGAGGGAGGACACAGAGCATGATGATCCTATCTAGTACAATAATGAATATTTATAAGAGAAAATAATTCTTAGTCCACCACACCTTTAAAATGCCCACAAATCGGGTCGCCTTTTCTAGGCAGCGCTGTAACAGAAAGATTATTAATTAAAGACCTGCAAACTGAACCGAACACGGCCATTCCTGTGACTTCCCGAAGCCATCAGACCCCCTTTCCCTGCATGTTGACGAGTTCCAGGGGAGCTGTGTCAGTCTAGTTCAGCAAAACAAACAAGGAGGCCTGTGGCACTCTTAAAGACTAACGGGACTCCTTATTTCTTTTATCGGCAGGGAGTTCCCAGGGCCTAGGTGGTATTCTTAGTGGTGTGACGTATGGTGACAGTAGCCACTGTAAATTTGGGGACCACAGGATAAACTGATAAGGGCTATGGGTGCTACCCACTATCCAGACCAATCAACATATCAAATATTAGGGCCTCAGTCCGGGGATGCACCTGCAGAGGTAACCGGGTCTAAGCACTGATCTGCCCGGAGCGCTGATGACATGCCGCAGCATAGCAGGTGCAGAAGGCAGCAAACAGCAAATACTGCAGGGAAAAAAGGTGCTGCCCCTTGAATATTCTTTGCTGCAGACTTACTTGTTCTGCGTGTCAGGAGGGTGTTCAAGGACAACCCTCTGATGATGGTAGCGTTCGCAGGCACCCTGATCAGAAGTTCAATACGATCTGATCTGTGCTATTAAGATGCCGTGTTTAAACTACCACTTTGGCAAGAAATTGAGCGTCCTATCAATGGATGAGCGTTTTGGGTAAAAGATTTGGTGACAGTCTTAAAAAGGACACAGGCAAGGTTGGTCGGCCTAAAAGGGGGGGAAACACCCTCTTGACTGTACATCCACCAGCAACATTGGTCATACTCTGCTCTGTAAATCAGCTAGTGATTTATTTATCTAAATTTGATTGGGAAGAAAAATATCCTTCCTCAACCCGAGACAGACATCTCAGCAGAATGTAGCTGCTGCATGAAGTCAGCCTCTCCATCTGACCTCACCTGGAACAGTATGTTCAGTCCCAGGCACGTCACTGCCGGAGAGATATTGACAAACTGAAGGAGGTTCAGAAAAAGCAATAAAATCATTGGGGTTGGAGTCGAGGGAGAAAATGAAATGGGCTGAATCTGTATACAGCAGTGACAGTAAGTGAGGGTGAGAACCGTCAGCCAGCGTTTGAAGGTTGTACACCTCAAGGAGGTCGAAGACTTGTAAAGTGCGTGTTTTAAGGTAGGATGCGGAAGAGATGAATTTAAGAAAGGGGGAAATCAGAGTGAATTGGGAAACAGTTCCCGACTTCATTAGCCTGTGGAACAGCCTTCCAAGGGTAGTAATGGAGACCCCCCCCCGCCCCACCTGAGAATTCAGTAGTCAGTAGTAGTAGAGAATTCAGGAGTCCAGATCTCAGTAATGGGCCCATTGTGCGAAGCCCTGTACATACATGTAACGAAGATGGCGCTGCTCCAATGGCTTACAATTTACTATATAGCATCGCTGTGTTCAAAGTACTGCCCAGACATTAATCCTTGCAATGCCCGTGTGGGGTACGTGGATAAATGTTACCCATTTCTCAGATGGGGAAACTAAGGCACGGAAAGTGACTTGTCAAAGGCCACAGAGCGACTCAGCTGCAGAGCGTGAGCTAGAACTCAGCACTTTCGGACGCTCTAACGCGCGCACATTCCAACACACCACACGGCCTCCACCCGTCTTTTTCAGGCAGCATGGACCATACCTAGTGTCCCATTGCTACTGTCATTCAGTCCCGTCTCTTCCTCCCGTCACAGTTGAGTTGCAAAATAAACGGATTAAATCTCAGAAGCAAGACCCTTTGGATGTACATCCTGCCTCTCTATAGGTGTGTCTACACTCAGGCTCCACGAGATTCCAGGAGAGGACAGCGGAGACCTGCAAAATCGACCTGGAGGTACTCCCTGGCCGACACAATAAATCCACTCCCTGAAGAGAATAGTGCTGCATCGACCGGAGGGCTTTTCCTGTCCATGCAGCACAGTGGAGATGCTGTAGTACGGGAACATGGGAAGGTGATGGGAGATACGCAAGTTACAGTATGGAGCTGTCTCCACTGCAAGCTGATTCGATCCTGCTGCATCCATCCGTACGGCCCCAGCAGTGCAGACGTCTCCTAATACCGTATCTAGCAAGCTGATTTAAAGAGCCGTGTGACAGACTGATGGGGCAGCTTAGCGGTTCAGACCAGCCAGGTTCTTTCACAGGTCCATTACCATGACGTCTGGGAGCCTACCTGTGACATGTGGCCCCACGTTCATCCAACAAAAATCCCTCACGCCTCCCAAACTTGTATTATGGTACAGGTTTCCCGAATTCTCAGGGAAGGAAACTGCAGACATCTGACTCAGTCCCTGCTCTGCTGCTTCCAGCATGCCCGCAATAGTGAACCTATTAAAATATGATGTTTAACAAGACACCTGGATTCAATTCTTTCTTCTTTTTCACTCCAATGTTACGTGTGGCCCCGATGACTGGCATGAACTTTTCTTCTTGTCCCTGTCCAAAGGACTTTGCTCAAGCACAGTCGAAGGCCTGAAAAGCAGCATTCATAAAGTTGCACTATTGCAAAATCCCCAAACTTTTGTGGGAGTGACGAGTGCTGAAAAATTAATTTTTGGGGCCCTTTCTCGGCTGCATTTACTGCTGCCTTGGCAGAGGAATTTTAGTTTGTTGCCACAGCCGCAAACGGCTTGTTCTGCCAACTGTACATTACTAACATTGGAAAGTGTCCAAACCTAGGAATCTTTTCTAAAAGCATTTGCTTCATACTTTAAATAACAGCCGCCAGGCGTGCGGGGGGATGGAGAGGGAGGGCTTAGCTGATGTATGTGATGCATTTACAAGATTTCCTGGCTCCTTTTGGCTCCTCCACCATTTTGTGGGAGAAAAATAAGTAAGATCCTGCAGAGAGAGAGACAAAGATTTTGGGGAGGAAGAGCTGTGCAGATGTGATCTCTAAATACTCAGGAGAGGCAAACTCTTAAAGGCTGACAATGGGGGAATCTTCCACCAGTCAGGGAACACTTGGCAAGAAGAGGTCGAATTGTAGATTGTTTCCATTCATTAAGCGTTTACACCTGCTGGCTCCCATAACCTCACAATTTGCAGAGAACTCGCGTAAGGGCTTGGTGCTCCACAAAGGCTTTCATTTAGGAATTTTCTAACAGAATTTAAAGGGATTTTGTCCCCTACTTATTCATTTAAATCCCCTTTGCCTCTGCTGATCTGTCAGCAGGTTCCATCCAATGTTTCTCCTTCCCCTATCAGTTTTGTTCCCCACTGGGCAGATTATTTTAGTTTGCTGGGATTATTTTTTTAATTAAGCACTGCAGCAATAAAAATGGACCGGCCTTTGCATACGCCCAGCTTTGCTATTGTGCTGTCCAGCGTCCAACAGGTAGGCGTCTCAGAGCCCTGCATGCTCTGCTCACGGCCGGCACGTGGCTAGATTCCACGGTGGGCTCCCGAACAGGCAGCCAACAGGATGCTCGGAGGAGCTCTTCGGTGCAAGTTTGGTTTGGGTTTGCAAAGCTCCCCTGGCCCACATGCAATCAGTATACACCGCAAGCCTTACATACCAAGTGCCCATCTGAACACCGCCCACCCGCCTTGGCTGTGGGAAATCTGTGACCGCCTGTTGTGGTGCATTAGGAACAGCAGCGCAGGAATGAAGAGTGCCCAATAAATTTGCACCTATTATCGCATCCTCTTTCGCACACGCAGGCTTCATACAACTAACTGATTCCTTAACATCACACCGCTGCCAACTGAGTACACAGCACTTGAAGGTCTGGATACCAGAAACATGCAGAGCAGTGGCGTAGCGAGGGAGTCGGGCGCCCACATTTGTGCTCCCCCAGGTGCCCCACACCACACCACGCCTTGCACACCACCCTCGGCACCTGCCGGCTTGGCCCCCCACCGCCCCACCATTGCTACGCCACTGGTGAAGAGTGTGTGCCCATGAGCACACCTTAGCCCTGGGGCGCACAATCATTACAGATGGATGCTCTTAGACTTCATCTGCCCAGCACATTGCTGGCTCAACACACGAGCAATGAAATCCTTGCCCCGTCTAGAGGTAAAATGCTTCACTGGTTCAGGGTAAGCTGAACTTTCATTCCCATCTCCAGCGGCAACGCTCTTGGCAGCTTTCGCACCAGAGGTTATACTTGTGACGCTGCTTCGTGACCATTTCCCAGACAGCTTTGACTTCCCCGGTTCTACACAAGCCCTCTGGCTGCTCTGCCATTCAAAGTGCCTCAGAACCTAAGCAATCTACGTGACTCTCTGGAAACAAAGATGAGGGGAGAACAGAAAGAAGATAAGGAAACAACGTGTGTAGCAGCCAGTACAAACTCCTGTATTGAGAAAGCTTCTCTTGACCCCTGCACAAATGTATTGAGATTTCAACATCTCTCCGTCACCTGCTCAGGCTGAATACCTCTGCAATGAAATGCTAAGAAGACAAAAGGTGAAATTTCATTTCTTCAGCAGCCTGGTGCAGTAATCCAGAGCAAAGCTCAAGGAATAGTTGTAAGTAGTGCTTGTCCCAGTTAATGTTCAGCCCTGCAGTGCAATGTCGAGAAAACGAATGAATACTGAAGTGCCAGTAACTAAGAAGCTCAAGTGCTTACTCACTATGAAATTCTTTTCAAATTTCAGCCATAACGTGAATGAAATCCAAAACAGCCTCCCTCTTTCTTCACGACAGTACAGCTAATACACAAAACACTTAATCAGAGATGAATGTTCCCCGCCTAACTTTTTTTTTTTTTTTTTTTAACTCTATGGAGACTGCATTCTGCAATTCTGTTCTTAAATAGAGAGTGAGAAGGATCCGTGCCAGTCTCTCCCGCACACATAACCTAAAATGGTGTACTCGCTGAAGAACTAAACAGGAGTGAAGTGGGCACACACAACCCATGTACGGTGTTTGTGAAATCTGTAACATCTGTTGCAAGGCAACAATATTTAATGCTGAAGACGTCCAGCATGAGTTTTGGCAAAAGGAATTGGCTGAACCTTGGGCAAGGCCGTCAGAGCGCAGTTACTAATGGGTGAAATTCACCCCGGGCATAGAGGCACCACCGGAGACCTACAGACCTAAAAGCACGAGCTGCTAAAGGTGAACACAGCTGGGGGCTGGAACAACTCACCCCCTGCAGACTGGCATAGCAGGGGACCTGTTACCCACATTCCCGGGTTCCAGATGCAACACCCTGTTTCCTCAGCCCTTTGGATTTCTGTGGCACCCAGGCTTTGGGCTGGCAATCCGCACCCCCAAAAGAATAATTCAAGTATCTTTCATCTGAGGATCCAAGAAGTGCTCCCAAACAACACATTTAGCGTCACAAAGGCGGAGGACAGGAGAATTATCCCAGTTGATACGATGGCTTCAGTGAGGGAGAGGTGGCTTTTTTCATGTTTCTCTTAATTTTGTTTATGGTGCCCAGACACATCCGTGATAGATGGAATGGTAATTCTTTGATTCATTTTGCAGATGGGGAACCATGTAAGATGAAGTTAAATGAATCACTCAAGGTCACACAGAGTGTGAGCGTGTGGCAGAAAACCCAGATTCTCTGACTCCCTGTCCTGTGTTGTAACAGCTAGACCATTGCCCCGCTTCCTCCTCCCAGCCCTCCAGAACTCCTTGGGATGCTAAGCACAGCTTTCACTTATTGGGAAACTGCCTCAGAAATGCCCTCCACCCTCCCTTTTTTTTCCCCTTTAAAAAGCTACTGCTGCCATGCAGAAAACTTGGAAAAAAGGGTTTTATTCAGAAAGCATTCAGCATGTCTCTTTCCTCTTTTTAAATGACATTGGCTTAAAAGAGTTCATTGTTTTGGATGTTTACTCCTCACTTAAAGTCACACAGGAGAGAAGTCATGCAAGCACAGGACTGGGAGCCAGAAAAAATGTGTAAAATCTAATTCCAGCTCCAAAGCCACACCCTCAGTCTCTCATCCTACCCATCTTTAAAATGGGTTTAATAATAAGTTTACTGATTCCTGGGAATAAGAGTCAGATCAGTGCCGGGAAAGCACCCCCAGGATGAACTGGATAAATATTCCACAATATCACTCAGAAAACCAAACAGTCGTCACAAACAGAATATTATGACTTCAAGTAACAATCTCTAGGAAGAAATGACACTTACTTTCATGGAAATGCCTTAACAGAAGTGAGAGGAGAAATACTATATTAAAGAATTGCCTCTTCGTCACGGTTATTGTTTGTAACTTAATCAAGGCTGTCGAACATTACCTTGTTCCAATCTCTTCATCTGCTGGATCTGATCAACCGTCTTCTTCAGAATCTTGCATTTGTCCGGTTTGACACTCAGAGTGTCGATGTCCCCAATGTTTGCTGACAGCAGCTCCGCCAGCTCCTCTAAGTATTTGTTCTCCTGTTCCCTGCGTCGCTTTTCATTGCTGTTATAAAACATAACTCCAGGTTAATGACTTTTCCCACTGCTTCCCCCAACCAGGCATGTGTGAGTCTAATAGCCCCCCGGAAACTTTTCTGCTGAGAGACAGGACTAAGATACAATCTCACTGTCTCCAAAAGGAAGGATGATTTGCTTTTATGCAGGATGAGTCAGAGGAGGAAAGCCCAGGAAGACATGTACAATGCAGGCTCAGGTCACATGTTCCTAGATGGAGAAGAGATATTCCTAAAAACCAGCATTCCCAACTCCTTGCTTATTTCAAAGAGTGAACTATAAACCTGCAGAACCACTTGCTTGGAGTCATCCTAACGTCACACAAAAGGTCAACAAAGCCCACTGAAGTCAACGAAAAATAAAACTGGAATCAACAGTGGCAGAACTGGGTGAAAAGCAGCTTTGCTATTAATATCTTCCCAACAAACGCCCAACAGCATCTCTCGGCCTTCAGGCCAGAGCCAAGTGTGGAGGGTCAAATGCTCCCCCGTGATTTGCACTCTTCCTTTATTACAAAACTGGACAAACTGCGAAGAGCCACGCTGTAATCCGGCTCTCATGGGAGTCACTCTCCATATTTCTGTGCCAGAGGAAAGAGTGTACTGCACTGCTCTGTGACACACACCCACGTCCCCCTCTCCTGAATGGAATCAGAACCACTCAAAAGTGCATCCCACGCCTTACACTGCTAACAGCTAATGGCGATTCTCTTACAGAGACTAGTGTGTAAAAATCTACAAGGACACACTATTTGCTAAATAAAAGTTCTTATAAAAAGAGTCAAACCACATTTGCAACCTTCAGAAGGACACAGAATAGCAGAGGATTTCAGAAAATACCATCTAAATATGAATTATTCCCCATCATTAACAAGCTGATGTGACATGAGGGTGGGTCACAAACAAGCAATAATTTTGAAACTGAGCTAGAACAAACAGCTTCCAGATCATGAGACAAAAGTTACAAGCTGCATTGACTGGAAGGAAGGAGTCAGAGAAAATCAAAAGGAATATGTTGGAGGCCAAAAATTCTCTGAGCAAGCAGTCAAGTAAATCAGTCTGGCCAGTGAAGGAGGCTGTGCAGAGGAATATGCTAAAGGCTGCAAAAAGCGGTCAGTTTCACTTGCGGGATGCTGTTAAAAGTGGATACTTCCAAAATGCTCACAGCCGGTGAACAGCTAGCACCCTGATATGTCGGCCTCGGAGAGTATCCCATCCCCAAACACTCAGGCACCCTACACCTGCAGGAAACTCTATGCATGCGCTGCACAGATGTTCTGGGGTTGACAGATTTGTTGCTTTTCCTTATTCAATTCCAGCACGGTTATTAGTTTTGTTCCTAGCCCTGACAGGTGTGAATTCTCCTCCGTCCGCTTCACTGCTGCTTGGACTATCTGCAACCAACAACTGCACACACCCCCAGATGGACCACCGCATCGTGCCCCTCACTTTCTGGAACGCCAGCTGCCTCCCTGGTGCCTCCAGGAGACTGAGGTTCACTTGCCTGCGCGTTGGTGTCCAGTGGCGTACCAAGGGTGTCCAGTGACCAGGGGCCAAGCCCACATTTGCGCCCCCCCAACACACAGGGGAGGTGGGGTCACAGGCCTGCACCCCAGCTGCCCCACAAGGGAGGGGGGTCTGTACCGTGCCCCTCAGCACCTCCTGCATCCTGCCCCTCCTCCCCCGAAAGCGCCCCCCAGCACTTACCCACCACTGCTCCAGCCTGCTGCTAGCTCTGATGCAGTGGCCTGCACTCCTCCCGCCCCCCCGGCTTCAGGGGGGCTCCAGGCTGGCCCTTCACAACACGGGAGGGGTGCGGGAGGCTCTGCTCTTCACAGAACCTCCTGTGTCCCTCCTCCTGCGCCTTGTGAAGGGCCAGCCTGGCATCCCGGGCCCTACTGTCCACCCCCGGCAGTACACCACTTCTGTTGTCTTCTCTCCTTTCCCAAACTGCTCCACACATGGTTGATGGCCAGAGATATCAGAGTTAGTTTTCTGATCAGCTCATACAGCAGATCAGCAAAGGGTGGGAGGTCTCCCAGTAGAATTTGTATTTTGGAGGATAATGGGCATCTCCAAGGTGTGGAGAAAATGAATCGAGGCTCTGATCTGGACGCCACGGGCTTGCCAAACCGGTGCAACTCAGATTGAGTCAAGCTCCTGTAACAGGCAACTGCTGGGCCTTTTCAGAAAGGCCGGTGACACGGCCCGGTAACTTTTATAGGGTCAGATCAGCATTGGCTGCTCACTCAGGAGTGTGCAGTTACATTCGCTCTCCGGTCAGGCCCCTGACAATGGAGTGTCACTGTATCATACCCAAAAACATGGTTCAATGTAAATGTGAAGCTAGGGGCAAGTTCGATTTTCAGCTTCTGCAAAACTGTTTGGTCTGTCCAGGCTATCACCTCATCCTCTTTCCGGAACAGGAATCAGTCAAACTCGAGTAACTTGTGCTCCAGGAAATGCCCCACTTACATCAAGGGAAGGACTAAACCGTACCCAATCACATCAGCTCCAGGGATCTAATGCACTTGGCAGGGGCCAGGAGGTTCCAGAAAGAGAAAGTCTATCTGAAAAGTGCGATCTCCCCACCCCCCTCCCATATTCATTTCAAAGGAGAGGTTCTATTAACATACAGTAACCACTCGACAGAGCTCTGTAAAGCGGCCAATGAAATATCTTGGTAAGTTATCAAAGAGAAATATGAGGCAAAATGCCAAAGGTCTGAGATTTCATAAGCTAAAAGGTAAAAAGTTTGAATTAAAAGAAAGTGCAATCCATCTCTGTTTGCAAAGCACCTAAAAACAAGTCCAGGAGACCACTTTATAAGCAAGTCACAGAAAGATCCCACATCCCACACAGAGGCATGCAGATGCATACTGAGCAGCAACCATTTTAACTGCAGTGCCTCACTTTGCAGAACATTCACACTTACACAGGTGGTGTCTTTGCTTGTTAAAGAGCAGGTGAACATCTCAATGGGGGCGGGATTAAAAACCAGTCACCCATCTTTTCGTAACTTGTTCTTCGAGATGTGCTGCTGAGGTCCCTTCCAAGTAGGTGTGCATGTTCCACGGACACAGTTGTCAGAAGGTTTTTGCCCTGGTGGTACCTTTTGGACCAGTGCAGGTGTCTCCTGGAGTTGCACCGCCATGGTGCCATATAGGGCCCTCTTAACCCACCACTTCTTCAATTTCTTCTTGCCAGCTGGCTCCAGGAGAGGGGAAGGTGGATAGGTCTTGGAATGGACAGGAACAACACATCTCAAAGAACATGTTAAAAAAGGCAGGTAACCTTTCTTCATCTTCGAGTGCTTGCTCATGTCGATTCCAAGTAGGTGACTCCCAAGTTGGCCACAGGAGGAGAAGTTGGCACTGAGGGAGTCGCTGACTGGAGCACTGCTCGGCCAAAGGCTGGTACCGTTCCCAGGTCATAGCAAAATCTAAAGCGGGACATGATCCATCATGCAATCCTTTGGGATGACACCGGAAAACCCTTCATCCTGCCTGCTACTGTGACAAGGAGTTTGTTTGATTTATGAAATGGTTTTATTCTCTTGATTTAGAAAGCCAGAGCCCACCTAACATCCAGGGAACGGAGACTTTGTTCCCATTTATTGGCATGTGGTTTGGGAAAGAACACTGGGAGGAAGATGCCTGCCTCATATGAGATGTGGATACCATCTTAGGGAAGCAGGCTGGATGCAGATGCAACTGAACCTTGTCCTTTTGGAGATTTGGCTCCAGATCCAAGGAGGGGATGATAGTGGCCAAGGATACCATACAGAAGTTCAGTTTCTCCATGAATCTACTGAGGTTTCACAGGTCTAGAATGGGTCTGAGATCCCCTTTAGCTTTTGGGATTAGGAAACATTGGAATTAAAGCCCTTTTCCATGTAGTTCCAGAAGGACCCTCCTCAAGTGCTTCCACTCTTAGGAACCTTTGTACCTCCTGCATAAGCAGTTACTCATGAGAGGGATCCCTGAAGAGGGATGGGGAGGATGAGGGCATGCAGAACTGGAGAGAATAGCCAATTCTAGGATGCACAGCACCCATCTCTCAGAGGTTATCTGAGACAATGCACAATAGGCCAGTGGAGAGCACTGAAAGTGATTAGAGGACTGGGGCACATGACTCATGAGGAGAGGTTGAGGGAAATGGGCTTGTTTATTCTGCAGAAGAGAAGACAGGGTGTATTTGATAGCAGCCTTAAATTACATGGGGTGGGGGTGGGGGTCCAAAGAGGATAGACCTAGGCTGTTCTCAATGATGGCAGATGACAGAACAAGGAGCTATGGTCTCAAGTTGCAGTGGAGAAGGTCTAGGTTGGATATTAGGAGAAACTTCTTTCTCTAGGAAGGTGGTGCGGCATTGGAATAGGTAACCTAGGGAGGGGGTGGAATCTCCATCCTTAGAGAGGTTTAAGGCCCAACTTGACAAAATTGTGGCTGGAATGATGTAGTTGGGTGGGTCCTGCTCTGAGCAGGGGGTTGGACTATATGACCTCCTGAGGTCCCTTCCAACCCTCATCTTCAATGATTATACAATAGAAGTGGAAGAGACAAATCAGGAAAGAGGGAGAAGGATCCAGGATCTAGTCTGGTGTTTTGACCTCAGAAATACCTTCAAAATGTTCACTCGGAGTAGGTGGGCTGGCCTGTCAGCCCTGGCCTTTGTTGGAACCACACTAGAAGACTGCTGGGGAAAACCCTTGCCAAAGCAAAAGAAGGCAGAAGCTCCAACGACCGCAGTAAGAAGGAACTGAAGAGGTTGCGGGTCAGCAGGGCCCTATATATGGCACTATGGAGGAGCTACTTTAGGGGCACTTGCACCAACCCATCGAATACCACTAGGGGAAAACCTTCTGACAACTGTGAACACAGCACGTGCGAATCTACTTGGAATTGACATGAGCAAGCACTCAAAGAAGAACAGGTATTTCAGTTAAGGTCAAATTAATTTCCTCCCCTTTTTGCACATCAAAAGAGAAAAACCAGAAAAGCTACTTGTTGTAGGTGAACTCATTCCGTGAAAAAAACCCTGAATGCCACTGTTGCTGTGGCAACTTCCAAGTTGTGGGAGGGAGAATAGACCAATTTTCCCTCCATAAAAGCATCATGAGAATATTTGAGCAGTGGGCTAATCTTTATGACTCTGGCGTCTCATCAGAGGAACTGTTAACTGTCCAGGCTTTTACACAGGAATTCAGAACTTCAAGTAGCTCAGGAGCATGCTATACGCTAGCCTTTGAACACAATGTGGAACAGGAAGTTGCCTCTGCCAATCCCCGGTGGAAGTTAAAACATCTCATTAGCACTTTCTGAAGAAACTAGGATATAACACCAGGACACTGGCCAACATTCCCTCTCCCAGGGAAACATTCCAGTGTCCAAATCTGTGAGTAAGCTCCTAATAGCTGCCACATTTCCCTGCAGGTATCCCGGCTGGCACTCTGCAAAGTGCTTTTAGATACATAATGAGTAGGGCTCTACTTAGATTGCAAAGAAATCATCGTTTTTGCAGGTTGGTCACGGCATAAATAGCAAATTTCACAGACCTGTTACACATCCATGAAATGTCCTACCCATGCCGTAACCAACCCACGAAAAATGTGCGGTTTCTCTGCAGCATCTCTCAAATGAGGGCCTGGACCCAAAAGGGGGATGGGCAAGCCTATCAGGACTATCCGGTCCTGGGGCCGGTTCTATTCAACATCTTCATTAATGATCTTGATGATGGAATAGACTGCGTGCTTAGTAAGTTTGCGGATGACACCAAGTTGGGGGGAATGGTAGATACTCTGGAGGGCAGGGACAGGATCCAGGGAGACTTGGACAAATTGGAACACTGGGCCGAAAGAAACCTCATGAGGTTCAACAAAGACAAGTGCAAAGTCCTGCACTTAGGACGGAAAAATCCCATGCACTGCTACAGGCTGGGGACCGATTGGCTAAGTAGCAGCGCTGTAGAAAAGGACCTGGGGGTTATGGTGGACGGGAAGATGAATATGAGCCAACACTGTGCCCTTGTTGCCAAAAAGGCCAATGGCATATTAGGCTGCATCAGAAGGAGTATTGCCAGCAGATCGAGGGATATGATAATTCCCCTCTATTCGACACTGGTCAGCCCACATCTGGAGTACTGTGTCCAGTTTTGGGCTCCCCACTACAGAAAGGTTGTGGACAAATTAGAAAGAGTCCAGCAGAGGGCAACAAAAATGATTAGGGGGCTGGGGCACATGACTTATGAGGAGAGACTGAAGGAACTAGGCTTATTTAGTCTACAGAAGAGAAGACTGAGGGGAGATTTGATAGCAACCTTCAACTACTTGAAGGGTTGCTCCAAAGAGGAGGGAGCTAGGCTGTTCTCGAGGGTAACAGAGGACAGAACAAGGAGCAATGGTTTCAAATTACAGCTGGGGAGGTCGAGGTTGGATATTAGGAAAAACGTTCTCACTAGGAGGGTGGTGAAGCATTGGAATGGGCTATCTAGGGAGGTGGTAGAATCTTCATCTTTGGAGATTTTTAAGGCTCGGTTAGACAAAACCCTGGCTGGGATAATTTAGGGGGAGTGGTCCTGCTTTTTAGCAGGGGGTTGGACTAGATGACCTCGTGAGGTCCCTTCCATCCCTAAGATTCTATGATTCTATGATTCTATCCTTGCTTCTGATGGCACTGCCTGAAGCTGGGTGGCGGGAGTCTGTCAGCTGCTGCTTGGGCCACCAGCTCTGAAGACAGGGCCACCACCAGCACAGCGCAGACGTAAGGGTAGCCAGGCTGCAGAGCTGACTTCAGAACTGGGTACCCGGCCAGCGGCCGCTGCGCTCCACTCTGCCTTCAGAACCGAGCGGCCAGAGACCATACATCACAGGGGAGAACATATTTCACTGTTCATGACGTGAGTTTCATGGCCACAAATTTGGCAGACGCCCTACATAAGAGTGAAAGTAGCTGATTAATCCACTCTATGATTAGAAGCCCAAACCTAGCCATGCTGAAAGGAAAGGAGGTGAGGAGAAAACATTTTCATCAAACTCCCGATTCTCTAGTAATCAGTCCTAGGCTGCACTTGTACTCAATGTCCCACAGCTGCATAGCACGGTTCTGAGAGAGCGATCCCTGCAAGAGTGGAGAATGAGAAAGCTAGTTAGAAAACAGAATACACAGTTTTTACTACTGGGCTGTGAGCCAGGTTTCCTAACAAAGATAAAAGAGTTATAATAAATATAGGCAACAGAGCCACGTACGTTGTTATTTATTCAGGCAATGGAGTCTTCAAGAACAGGCATACAGGCCTCCTTTGTGCCACACAAACACTAGACAGGGACTGCGTGTGAGGGGCGATGGGTGCTCATTTCTAAGGACATGATCTGGCTCCAGTTGAAGTACCAGAACTCATTGGGCTCTCAGGCAGACTCAGGGCGTTAGACAGGCCTTGTAGAGTCGGTAGAACTTTGATCCAAAGAGCTGCCACCCTAGACGATGATTGGAGTGTCTCACTTAGAAGGGGTAAATGCCTCACCGCATTTTAAAAGTCTCTGTTAAGGGTGGAAATAAGCGCTCCCAGGAAAGAGTTTCTTGGAGAATTACTGCAGTGGGGTATGCATTTTTTGAACTTGATGGCGTAGCTAGGCTATGAACTCAAGTCACCGTCCTAACGAAAAACTACTGGAAGGGTTAGAAATTCTGTAGACAATTCACTGCTAGGGGAGAGGCAGCCATTGAAAGGGGGAGAAGTAGATAATATTTGAAGTTAAACAATCTTAAGGCTTTTCACTGAATTAATTCATGAATTCAGTAACTTAACTTCCTGCCACCATTGTATTTACAGTCTAGAAACTGTCAAGTGCAGTCACACACGAACTGTCCACACACGTGCAACACGGACAGAAAGCAGATGGCGAGTGCTGTCTCTGCACAAGCTCTGCGTGAAGGTGAGCAAAACAGCCTTGTCGGCAGCAGTCACACTCCACAGTGGCAACAGAAATACAACAGGCAATAAACTCTTTCCTAGCATAGGGTGCGCCAAAAAGGAAACAGCCCGAGCTGAGAGATTCCCACCAGTGCCACCAATGGTCACCCTGCATGACCATCATTTTAGCTACAATCAATTGGGGTGAAATACACGTGGGATTTGCTTGCCCTTAACCAATGGACAAAATAATGGAAAAGTTGCATATGGCAAACAGCCAGCTGAATT
Source organism: Pelusios castaneus (assembly GCA_007922175.1). Lineage (NCBI taxonomy): Eukaryota > Metazoa > Chordata > Testudines > Pelomedusidae > Pelusios > Pelusios castaneus. The sequence continues at coordinate 904,440 of ML685822.1, forward strand.
ATGAAAGGAATCCGCCATCAGGGCTGTTTGGACAATCATGTGGAAATGAACATAATTTAGCGAAGGTGTCTCATGAGGTTACGATGATGTAAAGGAATCTCATCTCCAAGGTCTCTAGAACCTGACGGAAATATGCATTGCTTCAGCCCTGTATGTAGGCAGGCATAAGCCCTGAAGAACTCACACATGGCTTTAACATTCACATGTAACGCAGCCATCCAAAACTTGTACCAAGAAAGCCCTCTCAACATCCCCCCATGCCACCACCAAGCACTCTCAATTTTTAAATCAATGAATTAACTTTGATAATGAGCCTCTATCATCAGTTGCCATCTAAAACCAAGAGGAGCAGATGGGATGTTATATTTCCATCATGTTCCCTCTTCCACCACAGCCACTGATAAAAGCGGAGCTGAGTTCTGGTGGGAAGTGTGAACATTTATGAGTAGATGAAACCTGCTCCATCTGCTCAAGCAGACGGGACAGAACGATGCAGTTAGAATGACAAAGTAGCCATGTGGGAGAAATGGAATTGGAATAGTACACGTACCTCTGGGCCAACGTATCACACGGCGACCCCTTCCTCTTCCGTGAATCAGGGTTAGCAGGGTCTGTTGAACTGTCCCCAAGGCCACTCATGTTGAGCTGTTTTGCACCTGCCCATCAAAGAAAAACAAGAATCAGGAAGCTGAGAGAGGTTGCAGTTTATAACCAGGTAATGAATGATTCAAACACAGCAATGCTAGAAAGCAGAAATTGGGTGACCCCTTTATAGAAAACTAGTCCAGCAGCTAGTTGTTTTTAATGTTAAAAGCCTTCTCCCTAATCACTCACAAGAACACATTATCTTCTTTAGCTTAAGGCTTGTCCACTAACTTGTGAAGGAAGCTTCAGTAGAAAGCACCACAAGAGAAAGGAGACCATTCCTATCGCCATCCTGAAGATATTGCTCTCATATAAGCTCACAGTCTATATCCCTTTCTTCTATACGCTATGGATTGATCTCCCAGTTTCCCCTGCCCTCATAGCTTTTCAATCTGGTTCTTGTATCATTTTCATTGCACTTCTCTGGTTTTTCCCCCACACCCTAAACAGTACGGTTGAGAACAGCACCCAGTACTCCTGATACGATTCTCATACGGCTCCTCACACGGGCGGCATCACTTGCCTCGTGCATATGACAGCACTGTAGCTACACGAGAGAACGGATTTCTTTTTTGGCAGTGTGACACACTGTTAGCTGATTTAAAATTAATCCATTAGCACCCTCCACTTTCTCTGATTCACTGATTTCTAGACAGCTGCCTCATCCGCTCACATTTGTGTCTGTGCTGTTTTCTCCCCCCCACCCTCCCCAGCATATGATTTGACATTAATTGGAAGTAACTCGGCCTGTTAGATGCAACAGCCCCCACAATCTCCCCAAATCCTTTTAATTTCCCTCTGCAGCTGTACTTCTGTGTTTGGTACCCCTCCCATTTTGCATCAGTGTTGGGTTAAGTAAGACCTTCCATTAGAGCAGAGGTTCCCAGATTGTGATTGGTGGACCACTGGCTGACGGGTCACATGGCACGTGGCTCTCCTTTTTTCCAGCTCCATTAAAAGAAGTGGAATATTTTATTTTTAATATTGTTTGTATTAGCATAGCATCTAGGCACCGCAGACTAGGAGCCCACTGCACTAGGCGCTGTACACACAGAAGAACTGGAAATGGTCTCTGCCCCAAAGAGCTTACAAACTTTGCAGAAGGGAAGAGAGTCTACAGACAGCTATAGAGAGATAGGAAAGGATAAGGAACCAGTGAGTTAACCCTGGGCAGCAGGATACAGAGTGGGCTCAGCATACCAGCAGTCTAGCTGTTAATTTTTTTGTAGACATCAGGGCGAAGGAGAGACTTTTAAGGAAGGATCTGAAGGATAATGAAGTAGCTTTACAGATATTTACAGGGAGTTCCTCTAAAAGGTGAAGGGCAGCATAGGAGTAGGCATTAAGTGGCTTGTTCAAAGATTTAACAAGGGATGCTGGAATCAGAGTCTGATCAGGGACAGGGATCTCACTGCTGACTGGGAGACGATAGGTAGAGAAGAGCCTTGGGGAGAAAGACAGGCAGCTTGTGTTTGATGCAACAGAAAATGGGAGGAGGCACAGAAAAAAGAGGGTTAATGTGCTCAGAGCGACGGATTAGAAATTGCAGCAGCATTCTCAATAGATATGAGCGACACAAGACTGCCTTTATCAAGCCCAGAGAACAGCCTGATGGAGTCCAGCATTCGAGACAAGAAGAGAGCCTGGACGAGAGTTTTAGATGTATGGATAGCAAAGGCCGTATTTTAAGGATGGTTTGACAGGTTTTTTTTCCAGCACTGCTAAAATCCAGGCCAGGAGTTCTCTTAAGTTATTAAGCTATGTTTTAAAAAATGAGTTAAGAAAATTTAAAAACATAAAACCAATTTGAGAGGCAGCCCCTTCCAGATCTACACAACACCAGGAACCAGAAATTCCCAAAACAAATTACCTGGCAGTAATGGGAGACTTTAACTGCCCAGATATCCATTAGAACAGAACTATTTTCAGTAAGGTCTTTGGAAAGTATTGGGGACAAGCTTTCATTTCAGACGGTGGAGGAAATGAGCACCACGAAGCCATTTTAGACTTGACTGGCCTGAAGGCGGAAGGCAGTTTGGGTGAAAGTGATCATGAAATAACGGAAAGGAAGGAGTGAGAGCAGCTGAATAAAGACAATGGACTTCAAAAGTGCAGACTTCGATAAACAAGAGAAGTGCTAGGTAAAGCCCCACAGGAAGAAATCGAACAGAAAAAAAGAGATCAGGAGAGCTGGAAGTTTCTCACAGAGATAATATTAAAGGAAGCATAGCTCCTCTACCTAGCAGGGAAGAAGAGCTAATAACGGACAACATCAAGAAGGCAGAGATACTTAATGTCTGTATTCACTAAGAAAGGTTAAATTGTGACCAGCTCCTCAAAACACAATTAATACTAACAGCAGGGGGAAGAAACACCGGCCAAAATGAAAACAAGAGGTTAAAGAATATGGAGATAAATGACGTGCACAGGTCAGTAAGGTCTGGTGAAACTCATTTTGGGGTACTTAAGGAGACAGCTGAAGCAATCTCAGAACAGTTAGCAATTATTTTTGAGAACTCATGGAGGATGCATGAGGTCCCAGAAAACTGGGAAAACGCAAAGCTAGTGCCTCTCTTTCCAAAGAGAAAGAAAGAGAACCTGGGGGAACTACAGTCAGCATAACTCTTACCCTGGAAAGATATTGGAACAAATTATGAAAAACAATGAATCTGTAAGTACCAAGAGAATAACAGAGTGACAAGTAATAGCTCAAAAGGGGCTTGTCAAGAACAAACCATACCAAGTCAATCTAATGTCCTATTTTGACAGGGATACTGTCCTAGTGGATAGGGGAGAAGCTGTAGACGTGATATAACTTGATTTTAATAAGGCTTCTGATGCAGTTCTATATGACTATTGCAGTCTAGGTGGAATTACTCTAAGGTGAGTGGACAACTGGTTGAAAGACTATATTCAGAGTAGGTATCATTGGCTCATTCTCAGACTGGGAGGATGTAGCTAGTGTGGTCCCATGTAGTCTGTTCTTTGTCAGGTACTAATCAATATTTTTCTTAATGACTTGGAGAATGGAGCAGAAAGTGTGTTCACAAAATCTGCAGATGACACCAAGCTGAAAGGGGTTAATAGAACTTTGGAGAAAAGGATTACAATTAAAAACAACCTTGATAAATTGCAGAATTCATCTGAAATCAACTAGATGAAATTCACTAAAGGTAAGTGCAAAGTACTACATTAGGGAAGGAAAAATCAAATGCACAATTGGCTATGCAGTAGTGCTGCTGGTAAAGATTTGGGCACACAATCACAAACTGAATACGAGTCAACAATGTGTTGCAATGTTGTAGCTTTGATGGTCCCAGCGTATTAGAGACGCAATGTGATGCAGTTGTGAAAAAGGCTAATATTATTCTAGGACGTTATTAGCAGGCGTGTCGTACATAAGACACCATAGCTAATTACCCTGATCTACATGGGACTGATGAGGACTCAGCTGGAGTACTGTGTACCATTTAACAAAAATGTTGATAAATTGGAGAGAGTCCAAGAGACAGCAGCAAAAGTATCAATGGTTTAGAAAACATATAAAGAAACGGTAAAAAACTGGGCATATTTAATCTTGTGGGGACCTAATGATTGTCTTCCAATATGTTAAGTACTGTTATAAAGAGGATGGTGACCAATTATTCTGCATGTCCATTGACGGTAGGACAAGAAGTAACTGGCTCAGTTTGCCACAAGGAGGATTTAGGTTAGATATTAGGAAAAGCTTGCTAACTGTAAGCATAGTTAATTACTGGAATAGGCTTCCAAAAGTAGCTGTTCAATTCACATCACTGGAGGATTTTAAGAATAGGCTAGAAAAACCCCTAATAGGGATAGTCTAAATTTACATGGTCTTGCTTCAGCATGGGGGGCTGGATTAAATGTTGTTTCGAAGTCCCTTCCAGCCCTACATTTCTATGACTCTGTGACACACCACGGCCATGTCTACAATCCAGAGTTACGTCAACACAAGTTACAGTGATGACCATAGACTGATATAATTACATTGCTTGGGCATGTTCATAAAACAGTCTTTCTGTCAGTGAAATGCACCCATAGTTGGTGCCCTAGCATTAGAAGTGAGAGCAGAGTAGCTATCCTGCTGTGCAATTCACCACCTTCTGCAGCTAAGTATTATGGGAAAGTATAATGATTGGCAGTGTGACATGGGTGCAGGCTCAGCATCTCATGATGCGGTTTCCTTCTGTTCCATCTTTCCATGGGCTTCCAACTACATTTCAGGCCATTTTTCAACACCCCTATTTACTGTGGCCCATGCCATCTCTGCCTGAAAGGATGGATCCTGCATTGCTCTGAAAGGTCTCTGCTGTTTTGGTCAGTGTTATGAACATAACACAGGTGATCACACAGTACATTATGAACTTGGAACCTCAACAGGAATCCATGGTGCCTGCCCTGCTGTGTGCCATGGAGAGAAACACCACCAGATGACTTTGGGCATTCATAGAGCAGCTGCATATGGTGGACCATAGCTGTTGGGCTTGGGAAACAAGCACTGAATGGTGGGATCACATCGTTATGCAGGTCTAGGATGATGAGGAATGGCTGCAGAAGTTCCAGATGCGCTAAGCCACCTTCCTGGAACTGAGTGCAGAGCTCGACCCAGCACTGCGGAACAAGAACACCAAAATGAGAACTGTCCTCCCCGTGGAGAAGTGTGTGGTGATCGTTACGTGGAAGTTGGCAACTCCAGACTGCTACTGGTCAGTTGTAAATCAACGTGGAGCCAGAAGGTCCACCAGTGGGACTCCATTAACACAAGTACTCAGGGCCACTAATCACATCCGGCTACAAAGAACTACCACTCCTGGTAACGTGCACAAAATAGTGGGTGGCTTTGCAGCAATGGGATCGCCTAGCTGCGCCGGGGCATACTTCTCTATGGTGCTGCAGGCACTTGTGGATCACCAGGATCGTTTCACTTGCATCAACATGGGGTGGTCAGAGAAGGTGCATGACGCACACATTTTCAGGAACACTGGCCTGTACAGAAAACTGCAAGCAGGCACTTCTTTTCCCAGACCAGAAGATTCCAGTGGGAAATGCTGAAATGCCCATAACGAGACCCAACTCCCTCACTGCCACAGCTCGTGAAGTCTTACGTGGGAAATGTGGACAGCAGAAAGGAGCACTACAACAATATGCTGAGCAGGTACAAAAGGACAACTGAATGTGTGCTTGGCAGATTAAAAATCAGCTGATGCTGCCTTTCTCGCAGGTTAGACCTAAATGGGGAAAATATTCAGATGCTCATAGCAACTTGCTGTGCACTCCATAACCTTGCGAGGCCGAGTGTAAAACTTCCCCAAGGTGTAGAGCATGGAGGTGGATCACCTGGCAGCTGATTTTGAGCAGGCATTTATCAGAGCTTTTAGAGGGCACAACAGGGAGCTATACGAATCAGAAGGGCTTTGAGGCACCATTTTGACAGTGAGCACCAGTGATGGGTCTTCTAGCCAGCACTCCGCCATGCTTTGTTAACTTGCTGCCTTGCACGAAAATGATGAGGATTGATTCCTGACCGTGATTTGTAGCCTGCAAATGTGCCAGTTGCCTCTGTATTAATTACAGCAATAACCACCATAAGTAGGAGACAAATAAAGATCAATTATCTTTCAGAGAGGTGTGGTTTTTTTTTTTTTTTTATTAAATAGCAATAAACAACACAGAGAGAAAACTTGCTTGAAAGGGAGATAACACTGAAGGGAAGTTTTCCAGTGGAGGCTCTCATCGCTGTGTGTAACTGCCACTCTCATTTTGGAAGCTGTCTGGGGTGGGGTGAACGGGAGACTGAGACAGGCCGGGAAGATGCAAGGAATGTGTGGAAGGAGTTTGGGGAGGGCATGGAAAGCACTTCTGTATGGGCTCCGAGGGGAGAGGGGAATGGAGGGGGAGGCCCCATGTATTCTGCCTGCAGCACGATTAGGGATTTCAGTCTCAGTTTGCTCCTCTATTGCTATCATCATCCGCTCCTCACCACTAAAATTCATCTCCTTCCTGTCCTGCCTATCTGTTTTATTATTTTCATGTATAGTCTGTCTCCACGCTGAGTTCTTGTTTTGTGGTACAGGAGGATTGGAGCACCTCTCGAAACACATCCTCCTTCTCAGTCGCTTTCTTATCTGGCACAGGCACTCCGCCCACGTATAGGGGGCTCCCCTGAAGGCCAAATCTGCAGAAGCAGAAGGAACAATGAAGAGAAGCATGACTGTTAAGTGCACTCACAGATTCGAATCACAGTAGTGAAATACACCTTTTTCTCACTGTCCCTTGGCAAGTGTACATGTCCTAAACATTGTGAGTTTGACCCAGGGGTGGAAGATGGGACAAAGGGTCTTGGTGGTTTTTCTAACAGGTCACTGCAAGTGACTAGGAACAATATTGCAGATATTGCCACCATTTCCCACAAGTAGGGGTTGCTGAGGCCAGGGTGCATCTCCTACATATGTGTGGCTTCAGACTAGGTCCCTACACTGTTCTCCTAGGTGCCGCTCTGGTCCCAGCACAAGTGACTGCCGCCTGGCGTGGGAAAGTTTCCTGCAATTGGGGAAGGAGCAAAGCAGCTCTGCCAAGGAACCTTTGGCAGAGGATTGGCGAGTACCTCCAGGGAAGTTTCCTAGACATCTCCCTGGAGGATTCCTGTGAAATCTCGGTGTGCGTTAACACACTGCTCTGCCCCTCTGTGTAGCTGCACAGACACAAACAAAGCCAATCTTGTGCCTTTCTATCCCGTAACCCACTCCTAGCACAGAGCAAAGCAAAGGACAGCTCTCCCTCATGTAAACGAGCAGCACACACTCCAAACGATCACTTACCAGAGCTCCTCTCTCCTGGATCATGCATGTCAAAGACGGAGTGCTGGGTCTTGGCTCACCACGGTACCAACGACCCTGTCACCCTCCAACTCCACTTCCTCATCCACCTCTTCGTCGTGCGGATTGAGTCTGCCAGCTGCTGTCTCTCCAGCTCCCCCCAAAAGTATCCACGGGGCTCTTGGCCCTGGAAGTGGAGCTGCCATCATGGATGACATTCAGATCCTTGTAGAAGCGGCAGGTCTCCAGCACAGCACCTGAGTGATCGTTTCACCTCCCAGCTCCTGGCACACCTGCCTCCGCTCTTTCTTTTCTGTACAGCACTGATGCTTGACCCGTTCATGGGCCTTATCCAACACGCCACAAGAAACCTGACTGTAGGTATCAAAATTGCTCTGGTTGGAACGGAGCAGCATCCACTCAAAATGATCACTTCCCAGAGCTCCCCTCTCCTGCACAGCCTCCCCTCCTCCCAGAGCCAGCAGATCTAACAAATCCAGTCTGCTCCCAGTGGGTGAGCATTTGCTGCATGGAGCCGCCACAGTCAGCTGGGAAGATGCGATGTGAGCTCTCCTCACCAAGCAAACAGGAAATGGAATTTCAAAACTTTCTGGTCCTTTAAGCAGACGCCTACGTACCTGGGTGCAGGGCAGTCAGGATGGGCAACGTGTGACAGCTCTTGGAGGCCATTTCAGTGGCGTGGCGAAGGGAGGGAGGCACTGGGCTGCAGGGGGGTGACGAATCGGGGAGACTGCAAGGCGTAGGACACCTGGGGAGCATAAATGTGGGCTTGGCCCTCGGGCGCCAGCAGGCACCGGACACACTCGCTACACCATTTACAGCAACATACGCAGCGCAGTGTCTGCACTGACCCTCTGTCGATCAAACTTTGCTGCAAAAAGCTCCTCACCTCTGTCGAGGTGGTTTTATTCTCTCAGCAAAGCTGGAGAGGTTTGTCGGAGGGAGGAGCATTAGAGTGCACACCTCCACTTTTATCAACAAAACCAGGCCTCGCTCAGCTTTGTGTGGCTTAACAAAGCAGCCGGACACTCGTCGGCCCATCACTGACTTCCTAAGGCTGGGAGTCAGCACTGGTATAGCCCTGCCCCGTCACTGACTTCAGAGGGAGCAGAGTTAGACCAACACGCAGCCCTTTTGGAAACCCCACCCTCCATCGTGAAATGACTTTTATACATGCTCCTTTCAAATCTTGGCCAATAAACTCGTGAAGAGAGAGCAAGTGTGTCTCCGTGTGCTCTCTAGTAGCTGAATGGCATGGTATTGCTACAATTAATGGAGTAGCTCATGTAATAGAGATGTGTGCTGTGATCCTAAAGTTCCTGGATTGAAACCTGTCTCCCAAGCTATACCATGCCTGTTATTTACTGGTTAAAGCCTCTGTTCTGAAGTACATGATACATCTGTGTTTAAACAGCAGCGCCATGAGAAAACAATCTTTATACAGCACGCAGTCATTTTTGCTAACATCTGCGTCACTATTACCAAGATGAAAGCTGTTCCCGACATCTTTTCAGTAATATTAGCATAGCCAATCCATAATTCCTCCTTTGTGCCAGCAAGAATGGAAAGCAGAATCAACTGTCCTAATTTATGAGAATCGAGAATGAGCAACAGCAGAGAAAGTCTGATCAGAAACCAGCAAGTTAGCTGCTGACCACAGATTTCATGTTATTCCTCATATTTGTCAAGTCTGAAATGAAATCTAATGCCAAAGTAAATGTAATCTTGAGAAAAAAGCCTCTGAAAATTAGGGGCTGGAAAACAAACTACTGTATCATCTGCTCTAATTCCAAAGATTGCTGGTTTTACTGGGTTTTTTTTTTTTTAAGATACAAATTTGTTGTTCAATATTTTTAACTATTTCCTTACAAAATACACACATCAAGCAGCAGCTTTCCACCCACCCACCCTGCTTTTTTTTTTTTTAAGCTTAACAGGCTGCTTACTTGGACTGCATACATTTCAAGAAAATTCACATCACATTGTCTGACGAAGTGGGATTTTCTCCCACCAAAGCTCATGCGATAAATACATTTGTTTGTCTTTACAAGTGCCACAGGACTCCTTGAGTGTTTTGCTTGACTAGACTAACACGGCTCCCCTTGGGAACTTGGCACTGGAGTTAAAAGTTTAGCTTTATATCCACAAAGGCCACATAACGTGAGTTCTGAGTACTACAGCTGTTCCTGAGGCCCTGATCCTGTGAACACTGACCCATTTAGTAAAGTTACTCAAACGCAGGACCACAGCCAGGGACTGTAATCTCATCCATCCCACTGGAGTCCTCTGTTAGAGGATTGTGAGCTTGGCAATATCTTCTCTATGCCCAACCAGGCTGAATTAAGGACAGTATTGCACCTTAGCTGAAATCCTTGACTTGAGTTAAACCCTGGATGTAATACATTTGTTGTTTCTTTTTATTATAAATTCAGTTTATTTTGCAGCAACACTTGGCAAGCTGACAAGCCAAAAACTTAATGCAGCCTAAAAATAACTCCGGTGGTTTGGTTTGAAAACGTTTCGACCCTGACGTCTCAGAACAAGGCCTGTAATGCGTAGCACACCGAATATCCCATAGGATGATTCTGTTCATCGGAGATGCAAACAGGCCTTGTATTGTCCTCATTCTGCTCTGCGATCAAAGGACTGAAATTTACAAGAAACTTCATTTCTACGAAATGAAAACATCCTGCTTGCTCACAAAGGCAGTCAGAAGCAGAAAAGGGATGGAAGCAAAAATAAGCCAGTTCCAAATTTTTGTTCAATAAAGAATCCGAATTCAAATTCTCTCTGATGCAAAGCTGCCCAACGAGTGGGAGACAGACAATTAGTAAGCTGCTTTTAAGGAACATTTGATGTTGGAAAAGTCCCCCACAGCACAATGATTATTGTTAAAATATAACCCATCTGTGCACATGCAGCACGGACAGACTTTCAATTACCGGTAATTAAGAGCACACTTAGAATGCCATAAGGACACATCTATATTGTCCCATTCATTAGTACATCTAATACTCGAGTCCTAATGAGTGCTTTTGCGGTTGGTTGGTTTTTCTTTTTTACAAAATACACACGGATGCTCTATATTAAAGTGCAAAGGGCAGCAGTTGAAAAAAGTGATCTGAGAGTCACTAAGTTAATCCCCTGGGCCAGGAATGGTCCATTATTCTTTTTAAACCTTTTCTTTGTCTGACCTCACATACAGAGAGTAGGACCTGCACTTCAGGTCAAACAGCCCAACTTCCTCAGCCAAAGAAAACAAATATCACATCCGTTTAGGGCCTTCATATTCAAAGCATCCACATGCCATTGGGTCAGCGAATGGCTAAAAGACACTCCAGCATCTCACGAAGTGGGATTTTCTCCCAGGAAAGCTCACACGATAAATAAATCTGTTAGCCTTTAAAAGTGCCCCAGGCCTCTGTTTTTCTGCACTAGAGTAACACGGCTCCCCGTTGGAACTTCCCTATTTCATGCTAAGCCTCATTCCCTGCTCCTCTGTTCTGTTCACCTGCGGCCGCCTAACACCTAAATGGCAGATGTCAGACTTTATCGTCTGCCTGAGAATTCGGAGGCTACTGACAGCTGGAACCTTTGGTGCTGGTGCATCACACAGAACCTAGAAAACGGTTTGAATGAGACCGATCTGGGGATATTGGTAGCAGAATCAGCTTCAGCGCTGAGGGGGAAAAGAGCAGTAAAAGAATCAAGCTAGCATTCTCCTCCTCGAGGAGCCCTGGCTATTTCTGCCAGCATTGCGTTACCGTGTATTATGCCTCTTCCATCTCAGAGCATGCACTAAAAAGCCCACAGCATATGCACAGGCTAATTTTGAATGGGCTTCTTGGGGAGAAAGATGGATAGAGGAGACACTGAACTGCAAAGCTGTAGGCACCTGCTTCAGTGGGTATCACCACCCACTTCCGCCTGATGCCACTCCTCTATTCTCTGTGCCACCCAAGGCCCCTGCTAAATGCTCTACCATGACGCCAAATTATCACCTTCTCATCACTGAAACTCCTCCTTTATTAGTAGCATTGCTGCAGCACCTAGCGCACCCAGCGGAGGTCAGCGCCACATTGTGCCCGCTGCTGTACATATCTATCACAGCAATCAGTCCCGGCCCCAAGGCTCCTGCAGTCTAAATAGAGAAAACAGAGAAGGAAAGCTTCACCCCAAAGTATGGATGGGGGATGACGGGACAGACACACAGAAGGCCCTAATCTGAAGCCCATGAGAGACTTCCTTTGACTTCAATACGCCCCACGTGACTTGACCAAGGTCACAAAGGGAGTCTGCAGGAAAGCTAGCAACTCAATCCAGATCGCCCCAGTCATAGACGTATGCCTTAAAGACTGGCTTTGTGCTTACTGGAAGTCTTTTCTCATCCAAATTTGGGATTATAAATCACCAGAGACTTCAGTGGGGCTACACACAACAGCAAGAACGAAAGCTCACAGGCAATTGCTTGCAAGACAGAGCAAAGTGTACAAACTGAATCCACCGCCTAACACAACCGTCCCCAACCCCCATATCCTCCAAAGCAAATTGCCAGGCTGAAGGGAGATTGTTTGCTTTTATTTTCCACGCTGGAAGTAGGGTACTTCAGAAATCTATTAATTACTACAGACTCTCTGAGTGGCAAACTAATAAACCTGCCCGCGCAGAGATGCCATGGAATGAATGTTCCCTGTCTTGATTAGACATGAAAGCCACTAACTCTGTAAAGGGGGTACATTCTGTCAGCTAAAAACAGTTGTAAAGAAAAACTAACTTTCTTCCCGTCTTATTTGTATTGAAATTGCACCGGGAGGCATGAACTGACACCATGGCCTCGTTGCACTAGAGCAGGTTTTCAAATTTTTTTCCTTGGACCCCAGTTGAAAAAACTCATTGATGCCCGCGGCCCAGCAATTACATCTTTGAGCAATGCGTTCCAGTCTTTAGGCAGCAGCAGAGCGTTCCACGACACAGTACCTGAGGGTCCATGACCCAGCACTGGGTCCCAACCTGTGGTTTGAAAACCACCGCACTAGAGTGTGTACGAAGATGTAGTAAGAGGCAGATTCTGCCTCAAAGATTTTACAATCTAAGCAAAGGATGAGAGACAGGAAGTACATGCCCATTTTACAGATGGGAACTGAGGCAGACAGAGACTAGCAGACAGGAAGTCTGTGGGAGGGCTGAGTAAGATGTACATCCATCCGTTAGTCTCACCACGATCCCCACACTAGATGCGATGTACCTTGCATTGTTATACGGATGCTTCACTGCTCCTTTCAGTATGCGACAGGTTGCAGACTGCAGAGATCTCCACAAAGGGGTTACTTATCCTTAGGGTTTTGAAAGGCATACAGGAAGGGAATACAGCAGCCCGTGATCCTTATTGTTTTAGGCTCTCTCTTTCCTGTAATGCAGGAATATAAAACCTCCTCTTTCTGTCTCCCTGAAAGTTGGATGAATAGTGCCAGCTGGGGTGCCGGAAAAATCCTTGGACTGCACACACTCATGAGAATGCTTAGGTTAAAAGTAATGTTTTGTTGCCGTTAATGAAAAAAGGCGAAACTTGGGTGAGGGGTGTGTCTGGACCAGACCCAGTAGAAAGGCAATGCTGGGAGCGAGGAAAAGAAATTCTGGGCCAGCACAAGAGCAAACCTAACAGCCATCTGGCAAACCAGCCCACACACAGAAGGGAGCAGGGCCAGGTTTGCACTCCACACTAACTCGCTATAACTGCATCGCTCAGGGGGTATGAAAAATTCACAGCCGAGTGAGGGAGTTACACAGCACAATGGTGGGGAGAGAGCTCTCTCCCCCCAGCTTAGAGCATCGCTCCAGTTGCACTGATGCAAGTTTGCGGTGTGGACCTGCCCTATTCTCAGTTAACCCAAACAACGAAGGGGCAACATACACAGGAAGGGAGAAGGGGTGAAAACAAGAGACACGGCCCTACAAACAGGCCCAGGAGAGACTGCCAAAATAAATGGACTTAGAGACCTGGAAAACCTCCTCTTCCAGGAGTGAGCTCCCCCGCTGAGAACCTTCTTTACCTGCCAGGGGTGCTGGGCGGTTTAATTGACTAGTATTTACAAAGCACTCTGAATCCTCTCATGGAAGGCACTGTGACGCCTTGCAACCTGGGTTTACGGTGCTGGAAGACCACACACGGGAGAAACTCAGCTACTGATGAACACCTTCGAAATATTTCCCACCACCTCGTCGTAGTGATTCACTCTCGGGCAGTTGCAGCCTTAGGCTCTGTATCTCATGCTGCTATTAGAAGTGTGCGATGTCGCTCCACTGAGTGTCAGATGAACATGTTTTATTCTTCGTGCCCAAGTGTACACTGACCCTCCGCAAGGACAAAGGATCCAGGAGTTTCTGCTTCCAAGAGCTCTCACTCCTCTTCACACCAAACAAAAACTTACGGGTAAACCTCAGGCGTCAAAGACATCCCACAGTCATTAGGTAGGATGTCTTATCCGTGGTGAGGCAAGGAGCTCCGTTTCCACACAGGCTCATTGGGAACCACGGACTGAACCCGTTCTGTAACTCCCCATTGCGAGCAGTCATTCAGGACTGAACCTGGGACCTCCACCACTGAAAGCAGGAGACTATCACGTCAGCTCAACTCCTTTAGCTCGCAGGTGGCCCAGCTATGAAAGGGGGATGTACACATACGTCACATACATACTAATATTTGAGAGACGTGAAATTGAGTCTACCTCTCAAAACTCAATATGGCTCCAGGCATAAACCATTAGCCTATATCTGCAATACTGAGAGCTCAGCTGATTCCCAAATGTAGTCACCTGAATCCACACAGTCTCTTTTGTCAGTAGGTGACGTCTGCTTTGGAAGGGGAATGTGTAAGACTGAATCAATCTGCATAGGCCCGCAGAACTTCCCATAAGGCACCAAAATCTTCTCAAGGAGAAGGCTGGAACTCCCTCCAGATGAAACCGTGGTGACCTCAACTCTCGGTTCAGGTATCCGTTCAGCAAGGACGTGAAAGGAACAAATGAGATTCTTTGGTGGAAAATACAAAAGACCACAAGACAAAGAAGAAAGGAGGTTCTTGAACCAAGCCTTAGAAAAGAGGGCATCCTAAGAGCAGCAGCAGATGAGAAGGGCTTGGCGAGTAGCAGAATCTAACGGAAGGCTACACATTTTTTAAATGTGTAAACGTCAACATCACCTGTCCAAAATCAAAATCAAATTCTGCCACGCCCACTTATACTATGCTTCGATTGTTAACTCAGCCCCCAGCTGGAACAAGGACGGGCATTCTGTCACGTGCATGTACAGCGCCTAGCACAATAAGACTCCTATCCCAACTGGAGTCCGTGGGTCCTACCCTAACAAATTATTCTTATTTGACCACTACACACCACCTTGCAGAGCAGGATGCCTTTACAAAAGGAGCAGTAAAGGGCACTGAAACAGAGGACCTGCATTTCTTCAGGATGGCAAACACCATGATAGTTAAAACAAGAACTTGCAAACGAAATATAAACCAACAGAGTAAATCCAGTCAGTGCAACAAAGGAAACATCATTCTGGCAGATTTTCAAAAAGCACTGCCAGAGTGGAATATGTAGGAAAATGCATCTCCTCCGACAGCTGCCATATTTTAAAGTAGCACATTGACAAAGCAAGTTAACGTTTGTAAATCAGACCAGGCACGTCTAGCGCTTGGAAAATGTTAGATGCTTCAGAAGGCTTCCCCTGAAAGTTACAACATGCAACCCTAGTGCACAGTTAACTTAAAAGGGGAAATTAAACTTCCCCATCTATTCCCATGCAATACAATATTTACAAAGAACCAAAGAGGACCCTGCTCATCCCGTGTTCCCCAACCTCCCCTTCCATGGCCTCCAGTAAATTAATGAAATAAAGAACTAAGGAAGCCATTAGCTCCAGGAAAGCTTTCAGAAAGAGCCATCCTGCACCTGATCTCTCCACATTCATTTCTGGAGCACTGGATTGCTCCTGATTAATTATTAGCAACATGGTATGTCAATTCAAGTGCTTCCTGCTAAAACATCGTCTTATAGACGTCTCTATCCTTTCCCCGGAAGGTGACTGCTTGAAAGATAATTCCCTCCTCTGACTTAAAGGATCAGAAGTGATCACAGCTCTAAGCGATGTCATTAAAGTACACGCCTCGTGAAAAAGAAAAATGAGCAGAAGTGACGAACAAAACACTGCCACGTGAAGTGACGGAGACATTAAATGTTTCCAAGAGCAATTTCAATTTTGGCATTAACGAGCACAGTCCACATATGTTTGCTTTACACAGCACGACACCCGCCGTATAACTCACCTTCAGCCGCTGTTCCCTTTGATGATTTCCCAGGACGCACCTCAGACCTAATCTACTACGTGCTTCCCAGTTCCCACACCAGTCCCACCACCCACAGCAATGCCACTCAGCAGCTCCATTCACTCACTGGTAACTGAAGGCACTCAGCACCTTGTAACACTAAGACCCAAAGAGTTTCCATGCAGTCCGACAGGAGAATTTGCTTAACGTTGTCATCTTCTGGTTCCAAAGGGGTCGCAGTGTTAGCCTTGGTCAGCAAAACAAACCAGGAGTCCTGTGGACTCCCAGAATCCCAGTTCATCAGATGCTTTTTCTGACAAAGTGGGATTTTCTCCCACAAAAGCTCATGCGATAAATAAATCTGTTAGTCTTTAAAAGTGCCACAGGACTCCTTGTTTGTTTTGATCTTCTGGTTTGCTAGTGTTTCGCATATAGGGAAAGGGGCTTCATCTTTGCAATCTGTTGTGGCTCTGAAGGAAGGAGGGGCCCGGTACAACTCCCACTGACCGCTCGCCTCAGACTTCAGCATCGATATGGACAACTCAGCGATGATTGGTAAGGGACTGAATGGTTTCCAGCTCTACTCAAAAGCACTGTTTGGACAAGCTCTGAAAAACACATTTTAAGTGTGGTGGATTGTTCAAACCTCAGTTGCTGCAAATCCTCTTTCTCTGGCATCATTTCCCTTCCCGTCTTAAGCTCTGGGCTATTTCAGACTGGGTGGGAGGGAAGGAGGAGAGCCAATTCAATGCAGAGAGGCCCCTCGCAGAGAATACAGCCGGCCCAAAGAAGTTATAACTGCAGAACCCCAGTTCAAGTATCTAAGTTGATTCACGTGAAGCAACAAGCCATAGCAAGAGAGACAATCTCCATTCATATAATTTCTTATTTAAATATTCATATTGCCTGGGAGAGCACCACTCATGGACCTGTTATGTATATTTCGACGTCCTTGAAGGGTGCTCCACGAAAAGCAGGTTTCTAGCCTTTTCAGCCTGGAAGCACATAGAATACAGCACCACAGAGCAGACTTTTGCTGAAAAATGGTAAGCGTCCAGGCACTAGACAAGACAGTGAACCCTGAAATTATTGTTAATTTAGGATTTTACCACCACCACCATATGTGCATGTGAATTAACTTGCCATACGAAAGGCGGTCAAGTACGCCACGTACCTAAGGATAGGACGACATTGTTCAGGCACTTTACACTCTCTTAGGTGTCTTCTTCCAGCATTTTGCTTTATTCAGGAAGAGCCCATTTGAAATTCAAATTTGTTTCTTCTATCAGCTGTTTCCCCTAAACATGCCAACTGGTTTATTATTATAGGGTTCCTCATGAATGCCGCACAGATTTTTTTTAACATATATATAAATAGAAGAGAGGCATTAAAACATTTGTTTGTTGTTAACAGATATGAGGGGTGCTGGGGAAGGGAAGAATCAGAAGGCTCAAGGCTGCCTGTGAGCTTCCAGCCCGGATGCCGTTCATATTCCAGTAGGCACGACAGCACTTTTCTGTGTGTGCACATGCATGCACCTTTTTGCTTGTTTGCTTCGTTTCCCAGTTTTTGCACTGCAGACCACAATGGAAGTCTAGTTCCGAACGTAACTGTTCTGCTAGATCCACAACAGGAGGGACACCAGCTCATCCAATGATTTTCTGTAGGTTTTTTTTTTTAGTAACGACAACAACAATTAAAGCAATGCCTACCTGTCCCAAAACTGAGATCAGGGACCCACTGTGCTAGGTGCTGTACAAACATAGTGAAACAGTCACGACCCCAAGGAGTTTTACATGGCAGGTAAGACAAGACAGACAGACAAAAGTGGAAGAGAAAACAGAGGGGGCAGGTCTCTTACTAAGGTCACACAGTAGTTTGCTTGCAGAGCCAGGAACAGAATTCAGGTGTCCCAAGTCCCACTCCAATGCCCTAGAGCTAATAAATCATGCAGCCTGCCCACAAACAGCGGCTATTCATTTTGATTCCTCAGCACCTGGGTGATGCATGTGAGTCAAAGGGAAGTTACCAAGAATCTTCCGAGCCTGGAATATAACGGGTACCAGACTGAAGTAAGAGGAAAGCCGGTTATATCTGTGGCCAAGGCCTGCTGATTTGCTCTATCCATATATGTCTAGACAGCCCCTGGCATGACGGGACCCTCTCCTGTTTGGCATTTCTAGAGTCTACTGTAATATAAAGAATAACTACTTGGCCACATCCTCACCTCTGCTGCTAGAAAAACGTTAGGTGAACACATCCATCATGGTGACTGACAGTTAAGTTCTCCACTATGCCAGGCAAGGGACAGGCTGTGCTCCTAAGAACGTGGAGTCCAAACAGACAAAGGAAGCATCTTTAGTGCCACTTTTTAAAGATGGAGAACTGAGGCACAAAAAAATGAAATGTATTGCTGAAGGTCACACAGGAAGTCTGTGGGAGAGCTGGAAATTGCACCCCCATCATCCAAGTCCCAGCCCAGTGCCTTAAGCACAGACAAGACCGTCCTTCCTCAGAACAGGGTTTACATAGTACATGGCCCTGTGCAAAGGGATGAAATTCACCCAAAACAAACTTTGCGCTGTTAGTTTTCTGCTTGACTTTCACTGTCCAAGCCATTCGCGGGATTGCTCAGAAACACCAAACCTGTAAGAAACTACACAAAAAAAATTCCAGTTGAAGAAATGTTGACCTCAAACTGTTATTTTGAATCCCACAAGTCTTAGCGTGGTGACTCGTTTTAATACCTAACACAGATTTCTTCATCTACACACTACTTTGCTTTTTGGAAACTGCCCTGGCGCCACCTGGCAGGCGATTTCTGAACCTGGATTCCTGTTTTCTAGGTAAAACAGCAACTCATATTTCTGCTATGCCTTTCTCTGACCACAATTGTCCCTGCTGGCCTTGCTCCATGAACCTGGCCCCTTTCGCCCAACAGACAAGACTCCAAGGTGCTTTACCCGCCTCTAGCTTGTTTGTAAACATCCACTGTTTGCAGCTGCCCTAACCATTGCTCATAAAGAGCAGCCAGAACTACCGGTACTTTAGCCTTCTACTCCCCCAACAGCAGCATCATGTGTATTTAAAATGTTGGGAAGCAGCAAGGTCAGAGAGGTAGTTATCCTGTGCAGGAACTGGGGAGCCCCTCGGAGAAGGTGAGTCAAGGTTAGGGTTATACGTTTTTAATAATGCATCACTCCACTAGTTTTGATCCCCCCCTTTGCTCAGGCTTGAAAAGAGAGGCCTCCTCCACGCCTCCTCTGAAGGTCAGCACAAACCATGGGGAGTGCACTGAGTAAAATACCCACAAGCCTTTGGGCGTACATGGTGCCTAAGCCGTATGCTGTTCACTCACAAACTATAATGAAATTTCAGCTGTTCGTTTGTTTCAGGCCCATTTCAATGGGGGTACGATCCAGCCCAGAGCAATTCAATAGCTGGTTAATGGATGTGAGGGACACACTTCATCAGCACGTGCACAGAGCAGAAGCCACAGAACAGGAGCGGAAAAGGTCTGGGCCCCAATCCTGCAAGTAACGCTTGCGTGCAATGGGAGGATCCGAGCCATGTTATGCACAGCAGGTTCTTTCTCTTCTGCTGTTCTCTTTACTCTACCCCAGCCAAGTCAGTTAAGATTGAACTCCGTGCCAGAGAGAGATCAGGGCCCCTTTGCGCTAGGCACCGTACACAGACAAAGTAAGGGACCGTGTCCCAAAGACCTTACAATCCAAACACAGCAGTGAAGGGAAACAGAGGGTTACATGACTGCCCAGCGTCACACAACAGATCAGGGTAAAGCTGAAAACTGGACCCACAGCTCCTCAGTCTGAGTCCAATGCCCTGGATCATATTGCATCAACCCAACTTTCAGGTTCAAACCAAAATCCCAGCTCTTGGACGCTGTGGAATTTGGGGAGCATTCAAAATCTGAACTTTTCCTAATCTTTATTATAAACTAATCCAAACGCCACCCAAACTCATGTCGATTATAAGCTTTAGGGGATAGCAACTATCTTTTTTTTATGTGTTTACAAAACTTAGATTTGTGGGGCCTGATCTCTAATTAGGGGCCTTTGGAGCACCCTTAATACAAGTGATAAATGAGGACAATCCATTCTGCTGGCGCTGGTCTCTCTCTTCAGCCATTTGTTGACTGCAGGTGGATTCCGCACATCTAAAACTCCTGTCGAAGCCGCGTGTACATATTCATTGCAGTGGGGAACATACACTACTGCTGCAGCCCTTGCGGAGCCCTGCAGAGTCGCTTGTGTCTGAACGCCAACGTATGACCTGGCAGTGTTTACAACAGAGATAAGATACGAAGTTCAACTGCAAAATCTGTAACCTTTTCTCCCAAGAGCGGCTGAGTTCTATACATTCACTTCTGCGAAGGAGAACAACATGAATTCTCTTGTCCTGATAGAACACTGCACACTTAGTTTAGTATTACATGTGTGAATTACATCCCATAATTGCACAATTTTCTCTCTGGGGAAATAAAATATTTAGGCTGGACACACAAATACACTGGTGCCCACGTAGCAGGAATTCAATTGTGGTGAAAGTGAATGAGATTTCAAACCAGTTACTGTAACTCGGTCCTGGTTACACCGTAGCTGGAAGGTAGTCAAATAATTGGTGTATCTTAGGGTATTTCTACACAACAACTCGACACCCAACTCAGCCACGAGCCTGTGGGGTTCTTTCATTGCTGTGCAGACTCCTGGACTCAGGGTGGACCCTCCCACCCCAGCTCTGGGACCTTCCCCCACAGGTTCCTAGAGCCCAGGCTCCAGACTGAAGCCTTCACAAGACTGAAACAACCGTGCCGCCCAAGCCCTAACAAATTTATTCATGGCATGAGCTTTTGTGGGAGAAAATCCCACCTCGTCACAGGCTGTGGAGATGGGGAATTTACAGAACGGGAGGGAATTAAATGCAGGGGAGCACCTGACACAGGATCAGGTCAGGCTGGAACAGCAAATCAGAACAGGTGCTGGGACTTGCCAACATGCAAGCACTGAATACAGCCTTTTGAAGTGGACATCCATCAACTTCGTGAAACAACTCGCACAGATCCAGACAGACATCATCTTCCTTTCCAAATGCAAACAGTTGGACATTATACCTAATGGATTGAAGGTAAAGAATCCATTACAACCGACATATTATACAGACTACAGTGAGAGATTGTGCCATAAACTCTCACAGAAACTAAGAAACCACCTAATCAGCATCCTGTACAGCAAACAGAAAAAAATTAAAAATCAGTTCTTAACACTGGAATCTCTCCTACAAAACCAGCCTCCAACACATTCTTCCACACGACTGGACTTCACAAAAAAGAGAAAATCCACCTACAACACACACTTTGCTTTCCTACAGAAGAAAAAAGACACCAAACTGTCTGAACTCCCCAAGGGACAACAACAGTAACACCTTCAACCCACCCAACAACGTTGTTCATCTTTCGTGCTACACACTTACTCCAGCAGAGGAATCTGTGCTGTCTGGGGGACTTTCTTTCTGCCCCACCACCCCCACACACGATACAATTGTGCAGTGACCTGGAGAACTACTTTCGCCATCTCAGACTCAAGGAATATTTCGCCGCCACCCATGTAAAACGCAATGACCTACAGATACATTCCTCCCAACATTGCAAAAAAAATATTCGACGTGGACTCCTCCTGACGGCCGGAACAAACTAAACTTCTATATAGATTGTTTCCGCCACCAGGCAAAGGCTGAAATTGTGGACAAAAACCATCCCTTACACCATAACCTCAGCCATGCAGAGCGCAATGCCATCCAGAGCCTCAGAAACAACTCGGACATTATTATTAAGGTGGCTGACAAGGGAGGAGCCGTCGTCATGATGAATAAATCGGATTTCGATCAGGAGGCTTATAAACAACTGTCCAACACAACGTTCTACAAACCACTCCTCTCTGACCCCATGTAGGAATACCAAAAGGAACTGCACCTCCTACTTAAGAAACTCCCCAAAGCAGCACAGAACAAATCAAGACAGACACACCGCCAGAACCCCGTCCAGGGATATTCTATCTACTACCTAAAATACATAAAAGAGGAAACCCCGGACGCCCCATCATCTCAGGCACTGGCACGCTTACAGCAGGATTATCTGGATATGTGGACCCTCTCCTCAGACCCTACGCTATCAACACACCTAGCTATCTGAGACACACTACGGATTTCCTGAGAAAAATCCAATCCATTGGTGAACTTCCAGAAAATACCATCCTGGCCACTATGGACATGGAGGCTCTTCACACCAATATCCCGCACAAAGACGGATTATGCACCATTAGAAGAACTATCCTGGATGATGCCACAGCAAAACTTGTGGCTGAACTTTGTGACTTTGTACTCACCCACAACCATTTCAGATTTGAAGATAGTTTATACCTTCAAGTTAGTGTCACTGCCATGGGTACCCGCATGGCCCCACAATATGCCAACATCTTTATGGCTGACTTAGAACAATGTTTCCTCACGTCTCATCCCAAAGCACCTCTACTTTACTTATGCTACATTGTAGACATCTTTATCACCTGGACCCACGGTAAGGATGCTCTTGAAGATTTCCACAGAGATTTCAACAATTTCCACTCCGCAGTCAAACTGAGCCTGGAACACACCACACAGGAGATCCACTTTCTGGACACTACAGTGCAAATTAGAGATGGACACATAAACACCACCCTATACCGAAAATCTACTCATCACTATTTCCTCCCATTCTGTAACTTTCCCATCTTCAAAGCGTCTGACAAAGTGGGATTTTCTCCCACGAAAGCTCATGCGATTAATAAATCTGTTAGTCTTTAAAAGTGCCACAGGACTCTGTTGTCTTTCTACAATAGACTAACACGGCTCCCCCTTTGGAATTAGACTACTCATCATTGTTAGTTACCTACATCCCTCGAGCTTCCATCCAAGACACACCACACGATCCATTGCCTACAGTCAAGCCCTAAGATATAACCACATTTGCTCCAATCCTTTGGACAGAGACAGACACCTTCAGGATCTCTATGAAGATTCTTAAAACTACAGTACCCATCTGTGTAAGTGAAGAAACAGATTGACAGAGCCAGACGGGTACCCAGAAGTCAACTACTACAGGAGAAACCCAAGAAGGAAAACAACAGAACGCCACTGGTCACCACCTACAACCCCCAAGTCAGACCTCTACAGCACATCATCAAGGATCTGCAACCTATACTATATGATGATCCCTCACTCTCTCAAGCCTCGAGAGACAGACCTCTCCTTGCTTACAGACAGCCCCCAACTTTAAACAGATATTCACCACCAAATACAGACCAAACAACAGAAACATTAAAGCAGGAACATATCCCGGCAACAGACCACGCTGCCAACTTTGCCCCCATAGCTACACAAAAGACACCATCACAGGACCTAATCAAGCCACCTACTCCATCAAGGGCTCATTCACCTGCTCGTCCACCAATGTGATTTATGCCATCATGTGCCGGAAATGCCCCTCTGCCTTATATATTGGACAGACAGGACAGTCTCTGCGCAAAAGACTAAATGGACACAAATCTGACATCAGAAATCACAACATTCAAAAACCAATAAGGGAACACTTCAATCTCTCTGCTCACTCCATTGATAACTTGTTAATAGCTGTGTTGAAACAGATGAATAACAAATCACAGCTTCAAAGAGAAACTGCAGAATTGGAACTTATATGCAAATTCAACATTGCCTCAGGGTTAAACAGGGACTATGGATTTTTTTCTCATTACAACAGGTGATTTGACCTCACCTTCCTCTGTGTGCTGTTCCCTAGTGTTTGAATCCCAACACTTATTCTGATTTGCTGTTCCAGCCTGACCTGATCCTGTGTCAGACATTTTCCTACATTTAATTTCCTCCCATTCTGTAAGTTCCCCATCTTCAAAGCATCTGACAAAGTAGAGTTTTCTCCCACGAAAGTTCATGCAATAAATAAATGTGTTAGTCTTTACAAGTGCCACAGGACTCCTTGTTTGTTTGGCTGACCTAGACTAACACAGGAACCCCTTTGGAACTTGGCAAGCAGTCAGAGGACCTAGGTTCAGGAGTGACATTTGGATTCTTACTCCTAAGGCCTGATTAGCTCAGATGTTTCTGAAGTAATCATCCTGAATTCTAGGAAGAGACGAGCTGAGGATATTTGCTGCCTGGCATTTGCAGAAATCTGGCGACGGCAGTATTGGTTTAAATCCAGTCATCATCATTGTGTTTCCAGCAGCACCCACGTAGCAAACACAGCTAAAGAAAATAGCAAGACGCCAGCTACATACAATAAAGGAGTACATGGGTTAAACAGCACCAAGGATGGCTTCATATTAAATGATCCATGACAACCCGAATACCCTACCACCCCTTAAGTTAAGGGAAAGCATGAAGGACAGCCTGAACTCAGATGCAATGAAAAGAAAGCCCCCTTGCAAAATGTAATCTAAATACAACATGTGTGCATAACGACAGTTTATTATTCAATACTCTACCATCCCCAAAAGTATCCCAGGAGTTTTAAAACAAATACAGATCAAAGGGCAACCAAGTTTAAGCAGTTGGAATAGAAGAACATAAATAAAACCAACCAGC
This sequence comes from Pelusios castaneus, assembly GCA_007922175.1. Taxonomy (NCBI): domain Eukaryota; kingdom Metazoa; phylum Chordata; order Testudines; family Pelomedusidae; genus Pelusios; species Pelusios castaneus. The sequence goes on from ML685822.1 coordinate 928,920, forward strand.
TATGCAAAAGATACAGCAAGGCAGAAAGCCCAAATTGCACAGTCTTGGAGCTTCTGCAGGTATGATGGTATATCAGAAGCTAGAAGTTCAGAAAAATGTTGGGGCAAATCTCCACTGAAAAAAGCCTTAATAACTAAAATTAGACGCTTAAATGCAATCTGTAGCAGGAGAGAGAAAGCAGCAAAGAGGAGATTCTATCTAATGCTCCTGGGGGAATTCTGCACCAGTGTGCATGCAGAGAATTCATGCCCCACGCAGATTTCTCTCTCTCTGCAGGAAATAGATTCTGCCAGAGAGGCGGCTACACTTTTTGCCCACCAGGAGCTGCTGCGGTGGCAGAAGAGAGACCAGAACAGCCAGCCATAGAGAGGGAAGGGGCAAAGGCTGCCTTCCCCGTATTGCCCTGCCCGCAGGACCAGATGAGGCAGCACAGCACATGGGGAGAGGTGGACAGAGCAGTGCATATGGGGCTGCTGGGAGGGAGGGTCGCAGACGGAGGGTGAGAAAGGGTAGCTGGGGTCAAAGACGGGCAGGGGCACAAGAGCTAATGAAGGGGCAGCATAGAGCGAGGGCTGAATGGCAGCGGGGGAGCAGCATCATATGGAGACAGGAGAAGTGGGTGCAGGGACACATGGGGATGGGAGGAAGGGGATGGCTGAGGGACAGTGCCGGGTCACATGGAGACAGGGGGAGGAGGGGTGGCTGAGTGGGGTTCAGGGACACATGCGGGGCAGATGTGCCTGACTGAATAAGAGAAGCTAGGGAGAGCCCTGCAGATCCGCGGGCAAGCACTCCAGGTCCGTGGGTGCGGATATCCGTGGCCCCTTGTTGCGGATTAGCTGCAGCTGCGGATTCTATTTTTATGATCAATCCCTGCAGCTGCTGCTACGATCTGCTTGCAAGCAGCACAGAGGGGAACAAGGAAGCACTTCAGCCAATCCCAGCTGAGCTCTGATTGGTGGTCTGCCAGCCAATCAGAGTCTCAGTCACAACAGGCTGGGGCTTGGAGAGACACCACTCACAGTCAGTTAGCATGCTGGCCTTTGATTGGCTCAAACCCCATGCTTTCCTCACCCATTTCTTCATCTTCTTATTTGCAGTTCATATGCCATGCTGTCAATCAGAAATGTCATTGGTGACCAAGGAAATCTGATTGGAAGCACAGTATGCAAATCGCAACAAGAAAAGGAAAAAATGGGTGGGACCCATGTGGTGAATGAGCCAAACAAATGCTGAAATGCTGACTGTGAGGCCAAGCTCGGTTGCAGATGCGGTTCCGGATCCACATAAAACATGGCATTCGGATTGCGGATCGAATTAAGACTGACATTGGGCGGGTGCGGTCCAGTTCCAGATCCACATTTTTGTATCCGTGCAGGGATCTAAAGCTAGGGGCCAACCAGGGTCTGCAAGGGGGAGGCTCCCCACCTCCCTAACAAACCCTTCTTCCCCACTGTCAAAAACCTGTTCCATATTTCTCCCACCCACACCCAACAACCCTCCAGGATTACCCCCAGCCTCCTTTTCAGCAATTAACTCTCTCCCCCTCATCTCCGCCACCACCCCGACTCCCCTAGGCCTTTCCATTGCTTCTGAGTGGGCGGGAAATACGTTTCTGCACTGTAGTTTAAATGAGTTATCACTCAAACCTCTGTATTAACATGCTTAGTAGAGAATCTATTTGTTATAAAACATTTCCCGAATCCTTTTGTTGCTTGCTGACCAGCATTTTGAAATAAATTACAAAATAGTTGAAACCGGAATGATTATACTGCGTTATTTTGACAAATAAAACATGCCAGATTTTGCTGAATTTTAAAATGTTGTGTGTAGAATTTGTAATTTGTGGCACAGAATTGCCCATGGAGTAATCTGACCGATGATCTGTCTTTCCAGTAACCAACAACAAAACATAGTGCAGTCGCTGAACACTGTTATCTCCAAGAGACACACCAGAGTCACCACATCAGCGGGTAAAATCGGGCTGCGTCTGATACTCACAAGAGCTTTAACCATAACAAGTAGCTGACCCAGCATCATGCTTGACCAAGAACTCTGCCTACATTTCAGTCCCGTGAAATGACTCCCTATCACAAAGTGGCTGTTTTGCCTCAGTGTAACAATTCTAGGGAGGGTACTCAAACGCTCACTAAATAGAGGTCTTGGGGAATGATTCCCCCCCTACAGTTTCTCTTTGACCCAATCCGCATGGTGTTCATCCTGCTGGGGATCAGTATTTGGAGAACTCTACACAATCTCAGCAGCACCCACTCCTCCATCGGCGCCTGCTAACTCACTCCATCAGATTCAATGAGGATTTTTTTTCAAAAGCCTGCCCAGGAATAGAGAAGAATTTGGTGATCGATGGCATTAGATGTTTCCGAGAAATTCATTATTATTAATAAGGACGTGCATGCATTGTGCTAGACAGATTGCTATTGACTGATGAGGGCAGACTCCACACCATAACCTTGCCTGAACCAGAGTGAAATTTAGGCAATGCTCTTCCATACCAGACATGGCTTAGGTCTCATTAACACAGGTGGAAATTAACGCTCGTTAACACTGGGGATCTCAATGACCCCACTGGGAATGAGGAGACTCAGGGAGTACTAGATGCAGTGACAGGAAGAGAGAACTTTAGCAGTGGCATTTTGGATCTGCTGGGATGGGGAGGGAGTGAGAAGCAGAGAGGTCCAATGGGAGATCAGGGTGGAAGAGCATCATGTCAGAATCCCAACTTCCATTTCCAAAAATTCTAGCCCTCATGGTTGCCAAGAAAAACTGTGAGAACCTGAACCCCACTCAGCTGATACGGGGAGGTCTGTCTGCCTGAGTGCAGTGACCTGCCCCATTTGTCGTAGTGGGGGGCCAATGCTGATACGCACCAACACCACTTCAGCAGAGAGCTATGCTGTGGGGGAAGTCTTGCAGACACCCCCCCTCAAAATGATACTGCAAGGTTCAGCAGACGGCTCCAAACAGAGTTAACTGCTCAAGTGGTGCCGAGACCAGGGGGGTGGGGGGAAGGGGTGCATGCCAGAGTCCTTCCACTTACTGGACTGACCCCAGATCACCTTAGCCAGGGCGCCATGATTCATGGGGCAGGAGAGATCGCAGCTTGTCCAAAGGGGAGTGGTGGTGGGCTCCATAATTATCCAACTCTTACGAAGGTGGCCACTGCTACAATCACCCCTCATAGCAGTGGGACTATAGTGAGGTGCCCCGTGCTGACTTAGGCCTGACGACCTATATAGCCTTCATCCAGCTGCAGGTGCCGTGTACTTCACTCCTGATTCATGAAAGGAGAAAGAGTCCTAACAAAAGCTCTCTCCTGCAGGATTTAAATGACTACATTCTATCTGCAAGAGAGACTTTCAGATTTACCAACACCAGGCTAACCCAACACTTTTCTTAAAAAAGGAAGTCTTTTGTCTGTTTCAGAAAGGACTCAGAAAAACCACCACTGATTCATTCAAAGGATTTGTCTATCATTTTGCTGTATTCAATGCTGAATTCCTAGCATCCGTTAGGATTCGAACCATTAAAGGCCTATCTAGAAGGAGCGCTGGGACCCCGCAAGCCAGGGTGCGACTCTAAAATGCTCTGGCTGGTCACGTGGGCCCCGTGCTGCGAACTTTGACCCAGTGCTAGCAAACAACCGAACTTTTCGTGCATGGAAGCAGGATCCACAAGGCCATTAGTACACGGCAAACTACAGAGCCATACTTTCATATAACATACCAAGGATGGGTGTGCAGAATGCCTTTTGGGTTTCTTTAAAGAAGTTTTACAAAATTAAGCCTTGGATTGCCAAAGGAGCTGAAGGGAATCCAGTACCCACATCCTAGTGCAATTCCAAAAGTGGTGGGCATCTCATTCCCTTGGGTTACGTCTTCACTGCAAAACCGGTGTGCTTTTTCACCACAGGATAAAAAATGCAGGTTAGTTCCACCGTTGTAATATCCTAGTGGAGACAAGACACTGCAGTAGGACAGAGATATTGTGTTGATCTCATCAAGCGACCTCATGGTTAAAACCACAGATGCCTTTTCTCCACGACGCTCTCCCAGGGGGCAGCGAATAAACTACCCCCCAGCGCAGGTGTAAAATGGCAAAATATGAAACCTGAAGTAAAGATGGCACACTCCTCTCTACTCCAATATGGCGCCTTCGTTCCATTCAATTGCCTAAGGCGGCCATTTAGCTACTTAACCAGCCAGCGGAGGGTTCCCTGTGTAGGGACTTCGGGAAGAGCACGGGGCTGGCCATCTCCCCTTGTAGCCCTGCTACATCAGGGGCATGCGGGGGATATGGAAAGAGCCACTCAGGGCCACTGGCAGTTGGATCCCACCTCCTGAAGCTTCACAGGGCTGCTCTACATTACCCCGCAGTCCAACCAGCTCTAGTATCCGGGAGTAAAGTCACTTCTGCCCCTCCGCCCCTGGCCCTGTGCTGAGCAGAGCTGCTTGCCTGAGTCACTGTTCTTCATAACCACTGAGATTAACATTTAGAGTCTGCTTTCTATTACTGACAAAATCCGCGTTTGCAAAATGACCATCCCAATAGTTTCCTGGGGATACGCAAAATAGTTCAAGAAAGGGTGGGTGAAGACAGGTTACCTCTCGCAATTCAATGTTCCATCCTTGCCCAGAGCGACGCAGAGTCGTCCCCATTACAAAGCCACCATTCCCAACGGCGCTATTTGAGAGGCCACCATTACCTCTCCTCGACTAGTAGGAGGTAGCCATGGTAACGGCAGGCAAATGCTCACTTTTCCATGGGAACCACTCCACAGATTTCATCTTACAAAAGTGAAAAGTATTTATTCAAGTTTCCTAACAATTTCAGTGACTGACTGGTGCAGATTTTCCTTCCCTCTCCGAAAACGTGTGGCTAGCGTTGCCACAGTTGTTAATAGCAGCCTGACCTATCAACACGTCCGAAGTTAGATGTCAGCTCTGTAAAGAAAAGGAGCAGGTGTACAGAACAATGGAAACATGAAGCTCCGAGCGACTTAGATTACGGTGACAGAAGGAGAGAAATTCCACCCAAGAGAGGCAGCAGCTGCAGCTGACACCTACTGCTCATCCCGAGGAAAGACTGTGCCCTAGAGTACGGGCGCGCTGGCTCTGTGTGCACACGTGCGCTCATACGCGTAACTGCTTCTCACTTAAATGCATCACACGGTCCTAGAGGAGCAAGTTTCCATCAGTGGTCAAAGCACAACCCAACTGTTACATCCCTTCAGCCAAGCAGGAGGTGCCCAATTCTCCCACCTCCATTATAATATGACTTTCCTGGTTAGTTTCAAAGGGGGAGCCGTGTTAGTCTAGGTCAGCCAAACAACCGAGGAGTCCTGTGGCACTTTTAAAGACTAGCACATTTATGTATTTATCGCATGACCTTTCGTGGGAGAAAATCCCACTTCATCAGACGCTTTGGAGATGGGGAACTTACAGAATGGGAGGAAATTAAATGCAGGAAAATGTATGACACAGGATCAGGTCAGGCTGGAACAGCAAATCAGAACAGGTGTTGGGATTCAAACACTGGGGAACAGCATATAGAGGAAGGTGAGGTCAAATCACCTGTTGTAAGGAGAATAAAATCCATAGTCCCTGTTATTCCTGAGGCAACAGAGTCAAATTTACATATAAATTCTGTTTCTACAGTTTCTCTTTGAAGCTGTGTTTATTATTCATTTGTTTGAACACTGCTATTAACAAGTCATCAAGTCAGACCTCTAAAACACATCATCAAGGATCTACAACCTATCCCTCACTTTCTCAAGCCTCGGGAGACAGACCAATCCTCGCTTACAGACAGCCCCCAACCTTAAATGGATACTCACCAGCAACTACAGATCAAACTACAGAAACATTAAAGCAGGAACATATCCCTGCAACAGACCACGCTGCCAACTTTGCCCCATAGCTACACTGAAGACACCACCACAGGACCTTATCAAGCCAGTTACTCCATCAAGGGCTCATTCACCTGCTCATCCACCAATGTGATTTATGCCCTCATGCGCCGGAAATGCCCCTCTGCCTTATATATTGGACAGACAGGACAGTGTTTGTGCAAAAGAATAAAAGGGCACAAATCTGACATCAGAAATTGCAACACTAAAAAACCAATAGGGGAACACTTCAATCTCCCTGCTCACTCCATGGACGACTTGTTAATAGCTGTGCTGGAACAGATGAATAACAAATCACAGCTTCAAAGAGAAACTGCAGAACTCAAATTTATATGCAAATTTGACTCAATGGTCTTCGGGTTAAACAGGGACTACGGATTTTTGTCTCATTACAACAGGTGGTTTGACCTCATCTTCCTCTATGTGCTGTTCCCCAATGTTTGAATCCCAACACCTATTTTGATTTGCTGTTACAGTCTGACTTGATCCTGTGTCATACATTTCCCTGCATTTAATTTCCTCCCATTCTGTAAGTTCCCCATCTTTGTAGTGTTTGACGAAGTGGGATTTTCTCCCATGAAAGCTCATGCGATAAATACATTTGTTATTCTTTAAAAGTGCCGCAGGACTCCTTGGTTTTTTTTCCCCGGTTAAGTGGCTGGTCCCCTCATCAAAATCACAACCTTTTGAGAGCATCAACGCCATCACTCCTTGATTCACGATGTTCCTACGTCGCACCCTGGACAAAGTATTGCAGACGAACACTTACAGACTTCACTCATTCACTGGGTTTATTTTTTTTAAATACAGCATTAACACACACTGAACTCCATAGGAACACAGGTCACCCGTGATCCCTGGAAAATCAAGAATGATGGTCTTCTAATAAAATGAGAGAAACACAAGAATTTGAAAGGGGAAATGGATTCAAAGGTTCATTCAATTTGACCCAACCATCTAGCTCTAGTTCTCAAAGACCTATCTCATTACTACTTCTCCCTGCTCATCTTTAGCATGCTCTTCTATCTGCTCAGTTTCACTACCATTGATGCAAGAGCTTCCTTCATCTGGAGCAAGCTTTCCATATCTTTCTGCTTTTTCAACCCTCCATCTTTCCTCCCTCATCATTACCTCTTAATTTCTCTCCCCCTTTACAATTGCATTTGACCTTGTAGAACATTTCTTGGTACAGTTTGTGAGACAATTGCTGTAAGTCACACTCCATAAATATCCTTCTTCTTCACAACATGACCACATCAGTTGTTTGTTTAGACACCATTCTGGCAAAGCATTCCACAAATTCATTGTCTTCAGTGCAAAAGGTTTGTCTTTTTATTACACATTTCTGTATTCTCAACCTGTTACCCCAAAACTTGAGATGAGCTGACTTTTTTATCTAGACTGCTTTGTGGAAGGTCACTCCCTGTATTTTTAATTTTTATAGTAACCATTTTTCCCGGTTTATCCTCTAATAAGCATTCCAACCTTGGTGTACTGCTAGGGGATTTAAAAATGATCTTTTTTTCCCCCTTCCCAAATGATCTTATTGACACCAATGGTGACAGACATGGATATCCTTCTTTATAGGTATTAAGGGATTTGAGTTTCCATTCACCAGTGTTTCATGAGCCAATATTCAACTACCCATAACCAAAGCAAACAGCTTATCAAAGCAACTGAGTGCGTCTCTTTCATAATTGATGTCCTGCCCTCATTCACCTAAGCATACTGTGGACCAAGCTAAGTGCTGTTCTGCAGCTTTTTAAGTCAAGAGACCAGGAAGTCAGAACTAAAAGAATGTAGCAGGGTTAGGTTCTTCTAGAAAATGAAGCTTTTGTTTTTAAAAAGGTCTTACAATTAAATATATATATAAAAAAGAAAATGCAGCTAGAAAAATAAAATCATTAACAACCTCTTCAAAAGAAAGGAAAAGTATATGAAACACGGTACAAGTCTATTCATATCAGCTCCTAGATAATATGATTATATATTATATTAATTATATTAATAATAATATCATATAAATACTTACAATAGACACCTAAATCTACTGTCTCTACTTAGATATGAGTGACGGGCCACAATACCAAATGACCATTTAATTTTCATAGATTTTAAAGCCATAAAGGACCATTCTGATCATATAGTCTGACCTTGTGCATAAAAGACTGGAGCAGCGGCTCTCAACCTTTCCAGACTCCTGTCCCTCTTTCAGGGGTCTGATTTGTGTACCCCTGAATTTATCTCACTTAAAAACTACTTGCTCACAAAAACAGAAATAAAAAAGTTTAGTATTACTGAAAAATTGCTCGCTTTCTCATTTTTACCATACAATTCTAAAATAAATCAAATGGCATATAAATATTGTATGTACATTTCAGTGTATAGTAGACAGAGCAGTAAAAACAAGTCATGTTTCTCTAGTGCTTTTTATGTAGCCTGTTGTAAAACCAGGCAAATCCCCAGATCAGCTGATGTACCCCCTGGAAGTCTTCTGCATAGCCCCAGAGGTACACATGCCCCCGGTTAAGAATCACTGGGACCCCTGCTCCATGCCAATAACTTCTGCTTCAACTGGAGCAGATCGTACAGAAAGACATCCAATCCTGATTTAACGCCTCTGCCTGTTTCTGGGGATGAGAGGAAAGAGGTGAGTCTGACTGATATTCCTGGCTAACGGACAGTACCAACACTGAGGGCAGCCTTATGCAATTTTATCCTTTGAAATAAAGCCAATAGCATCTAGCTACTAAAGGGAGGAAGCGTCCTTTGTCAGTTGGCTCTGAGCCAGTTATACAGGAATGAGGCTCACAGTTTGAAACATATGCACCCGAGGCAATGGGGGGATACATTTTTTAAAACAGGAAATAAGTAAATTACAGTAAATTTCTGTATCAAACAGGATTCCAGCTCAGATATAAATGTACACTATACATTCCTTTCTTAATGTTCAAGACTCTGTTGTCTTTCTACAATAGACTAACACGGCTACCCCTTTGGAATTTGACTCTTCCAATTGTTCGGATTGGCTTAGATCAGAGCTTTTTCCCAAGGCTTGAAACAGACCTGCAGACCATAACCTTAGATAAGTCTATACTGACGGCGGCAAAGTCACCGCCGTGAGCGCGATCTTCCAGGTTCGATTGAGCCATCTGTGTAGTCAAATTCCAAAGGGGTAGCCGTGTTAGTCTATTGTAGAAAGACAACAGAGTTAGTCTTTAAAAGTGCCACAGGACTCTGTTGTCCATCTGTGTAGACACGCTCAATCGAAAACAGAACCGGAGCTGTAACACAAGCTCCGTAACCGTAGTACCACTCCGCCGACTGGACGCCATTTCCGGTCAGCTTAGCGCGATGTGTAAGGAGTAGTTAGGAAGCTGGCGGGAGATACGCAAGGTATTTAACGTACCTTGAGTATCGCCTGTCGACTGCCACCGAAAAGCGCGGCAAGTGTAGACTAGGGCAAAGTCATGATGAATAAGCAAGCCCCGTGTTGCAGGAGACACGTCTAGTGGAGCGTCAAAGGATCTCTGTTAGGTCCTGTCTTACTAAATATCTTCGTTATGTATCAGCAAGCTACTGAATTTTGCAGAGGATTGGAAGAGTTGTGACCATCACTGGGGACAGAAACTTATTACAGAGTGAACTAGGGAGGAAGAGAGGGAGGGTGGAAGGCAGGAAATAAAATGAGATCCAACTTGGACAAATTCTAGCTGATCTCCATGAGGGGGGCATAAACTAAGACCCATGGAGAGTAGCACTGTAAAAAATTCAAACAAATACACCTGGAAAGCAGTAGCACTAAAACGAGAGTTTGGCAATACTGGGCAAAAAAAAAAGAGATATAAAATTTGCAAAGTACTGTAATCTGGCGTTGTGGCTGCAATGTCATGGAGAATGAAGTTGACAGGTTTGTGTACTGTGTCAATGGCTCAATATCAGAGAGATACTGACAAAAGGAGGAAGTTCAGAGAAGAACATTAATGAACAGCTTCAGAGTGCCTGATGAAGTGGGATTTTCCCCCACGAAAGCTCATGCGCTAAGTAAATTTGTTTATCTTTAAACGTGCCACACGACTCCCTGTTTGTATTCATGCATGTATTCAGTTCTCAACCTATTTGCCATTGTGGGGTGCATATGCTGCTCTCTCTGTGCTACGTGGGCCACATCCACAAAACATGTATGCTACCTGTAGGGCCTTGAGGATGTCACATGGACCACAACTGTGTGCCGACTGGGACACACGTGGCCTGTGAGTTGAGAACCAGGGATCTATAAATTCCAAAGGGGTAGCCGTGTTAGTCTATTGTAGAAAGACAACAGAGTCCTGTGGCACTTTTAAAGACTAAGATTTATTTATCGCATGAGCTTTCGTGGGAGAAAAATCCCACTTCGTCAGACGCTTTGAAGATGGGAAACTTACAGAATGGGAGGAAATTAAATGCAGGGGAGTGTATGACATGAAAGACATTAACAGAGCTAATTGCATACAGTTTAGCCAAATGACTGTGACAAGTAGAAGGAAGGAAAGTGATTTCATAACAGTCCAGGAATTTGAAAGGTGATTCCTCTGTAGACAACAATACAGATTGATCAGTACCTTATTCCGCTGAATTCAGTGGGTCTTTTTGTGAAGTAAGGTATCGCACCAAACTGAGCTGAGTGGTAGAATCTAGACCTAGGAAAAAAAGAGGAATGTGGAATCTCAGGGTCTATGGAGGAAGCCCCCTGCTAGAATAATTTAAATCAGATGAAAACACTGCTTTGGGAATGGGGACTGAAGACAGGTCAGCCAATAAGTTTATTTTTAATTTTAAAAAGGATTTACAAAGTCTTTCCCCCCCCCAGAAATCTACCACCTTGACCTCATTATAAACTAATATTTCTATTACAATAGCACTCGGCGGCTCCAGTGTTCTTATCGGAAGTCTAGGACTGGATGATCTAAGCAATGGGCTTTACCATTGGACTGAAGAGTAAATTTTCTACCCCTGAAGACTGAGTGCTGGATCCCTATGACTGTTTTTCCTATTATCTTTTAAGCTGCATTATGCTAAGAAAGTCACTGAGGTCTACACAACGCAAACCAATTCCAAAGAACTCAGATCCTATTATTCTAAACCTGAGTTGTGCCTGTGATGGACCATCCTTCAAGCAGAACGATAGCTTGGGTGGGTGGGGAAGAGAATTAGCTGCTCTCTACCATTTCAGTGGGAACCTTTAATCACGATGCCTGAGAAACTCTCAGAAGAAAAATTTATAGTTCTTGCTTGCTACAATTATTCAGATTTAATTTAGATTATTTAAAAAGTGTGGGGGGGGGAAGGTGACGAAGGAGTATTTAGAAACATACGGCCTGGTTTAGTTTATTAATCTTTGTATTTACTATTTGTATTAGAGTAAAGCCAAGAAGCTACAACCAAGATGGAGGGCCCACTGTACTAGGTGCTGTACAAACACATAGTAAGAGACAGCTCCTGCTCCAAGATTTTGTGGATAAACAGACAAAGACAGATAATGGATGCAAACAGGAACAAACCACAAAGATGCGAAGTGATTTGCTTAAGTTCATATAGCAGATCAGAAGCAGAGCTGCATCAGAACCTCCTGACTTCTAGTCCAGGGCCCTATCCAGATTTAGAAGTTAAACTTTATGGTCCATAATCTAACCAGCCTAAGATCTGCACATCCTTACTGAGAAGGGTGGAACATAAAAATCTATCCCCACTCCCATTTTTTCAGCTGCCACTGAAACTACCATGGAGTCTGGCATCCAGGACAGAAAGGAAGTAATACTATTCAAATCACAGCCATGGGACTTGATAGAAGTGGATAGTTTGGGGGGGGGGGGGGGGGAGGTTTGCCACTGAGAAGATACAGGCTTAAGAAACTAGAAGTAATGAGCCAATTTCTAACAGGCCGTCAGCCATCCTCTCTACTGACATCACTGCCTGACGGCGATAATGATTCTGGGACACGTTGGCCAACAGAAAGATGAAGAAAGGGCCCGCTTCACTACGGCACACCCGTTCCTCGTCGGCACACAGAGTGTGAGGAGTCAGCAGCACTAACCGCATGGCGTGACACCTGGCCAACGTGGAGGAAACCCCAGTGCATACAACAGGAGGCGTGAAGAAGTGCAGGCCTCGGCAGGTCCATTTTCTGAGAAGCAGCAGCAGCCACCTGGAACCTGAATTGTCAGAAAGGTCTGTCCCCTTCTCCGGTAGCAGGTCTCTCTTCAGTGCTAGAGTCTGTAATGACGCTTTTCCTATTTCCTTGCCAGGTACTCACCTCCCCTAGGGCTCCTTAGCCTTCCCTGCTGCTTCAGGACCAAAATCTGCCCTAAGAAAACAGCAACACTGCCCAGGAAATCAGAATTCATCTGGTCATTAGCTATCATTTACTTCTACTGGTGCCTAACGCTTTGCCAGGCACCTCAGAACAGAAAGATCCCAGACCCTAGAAGTTTATAAACTGAATTAGACAGGATGTAAGGAACAGGTAACGAGATAGTAGGGGAGGAGGAGCGAGCTACCTTCAATAAACTGATGCAATTGTTCAGCAAGGGCAACTTTATGGCACAAAGCACAGAGGGTCCCTATTATACTTCTCACGACCAAACAGATGCCTTGGGCGGTGAGTTTTTCAGCATCAGGGCAGAGGTGGGCAGTAAGGACTCATAGACTTTAAGGTCAGAAGGGACCAGTACGATCATCTAGTCTGGCCTCCTGCAAAATGCAGGCCTCAAGACCTCACCCACCCACTCCAGCAATAGGCCACCAACCTAGGACTGAGTTATTCACCTCCGTAAATCATGATTTAAGGACTTTAAGATACAGAGAATTCACCGGTAGGTGAACCATGCCCTGTGCTACAGAGGAAGGCGAAAAACCCCCAGAGCCCAGGCCAATCAGCCCTGGGGGAAAATTCCTTCCCGACCCCAAATATGGCGATCAGTTAAACCCTGAGCATGTGGGCAAGTCTCAACAGCCAGTTACCCAAGAAACAATTCTCTGTAATAACTCAGAACCCACCCCACATACTCTCCCCTCTTAGGCCACTTGTAAATCCTCCACATGTAGCCAAATATCAGTCAATTTCCAAAACAGGGTAATCATACCATCCCCTCCATAAATTTATCAAGCTCAGTTTTGAAAGCAGTTATGGTTTTTGCCCCCACAACTCCCCTTGGAAGGTTATTCCAGAACTTTACACCTCTAATGGTTAGAAACCTGCATCTAATTTCAAGCCTAAATTTCTTGATGGACAGTTTATAACCATTTGTTCTGGTGTCCACATTGGTGCTGTACTCAAATAATTCCTCTCCCTCCCTGATGTTAATCCCTCTGATGTATTTATAGAGAGCAATCATATCCCCCCTCAGCCTTCTTTTCGTTAGGCTAAACAAGCCAAGCTTCTTGAGTCTCCACTCATAGGGCAGGTTTTCCACTCCACAGACCATCCTTGTAGCCCTTCTCTGCACCTGTTCCAATTTGAATTCATCCTTTTTAAACATGGGGGACCAGAACTGAATGCAATATTCCAGATGGGGTCTCACCAGTGCCTTGTACAGCAGCACTAACACCTCCCTGTCTCTACTTGAAATCCCTCTCCTGATACATCCTAGAACCGCATTAGCTTTTTTCACGGCCACATCACATTGGCAGCTCATAGCCATTCTATGGTCAACTATTACTCCCAGATCCTTCTCCTCCTCAGGCCGTTCCAACTGATGCGTCCCCAACTAATAGGAAAAATGCTTGTTGTTTGTCCCTAAATGCATGACCTTGCACTTCCCATTATTAAATTTCATCCTCTTCCTGATACTCCAGTTTACAAGGTGATCCAGATCTTTCTGTATGGTATCCCGATCCTTCTCTGTATTGGCAATGCCTCCCAACTTGGTGTCATCCGCAAAGCAGGGACTCATCACGGAGAAAGAGGGCAACCTGCAGATCTACTCAGGGAAGGTGTTCAAGGACTAAGGGCCAACACGGAAGGTAGCACACAGACTGCTGTGGGAAAAGCAAATAGCCTACTGGCAGGGTGGGTATGGGACAACAGGAAACATCTGGGCACCATTATAAAGGCAGATTAATTTGGGGCCTTTCAGCAAATCAGATACTCCTCTTTACAGAAATCTCTCAAGAGGTTATATTACCAGAGCCCCAAGAGTTCTCTGTGCACGAGACGCTGTACATACACAGAGGAAAAGAGCCCTGTGCTCTTTTTACTTTGCACCCACCACCTACTTACTTTCTGCACAGATGTAACAAGGGTAACTGCGGCAATCAAAGATACCTGAGATTGCATCGCTTCGTACTTATACAGTCACCAGAATCCTCTACGACCTTTGCCTACTAATATTTTTGAAAGTAGCTCAAGTGTATGATTCAGAAACAGGCAATTCATATTAAGCATATAAACCCCTTTCCTCACTTTAATGTATGTCAAATTCCAAAGGGGGAGCCGTGTTAGTCTATTGTAGAAAGACAACAGAGTCTTGTGGCACTTTTAAAGACTAACAGATTTATTAATCGCATGAGCTTTTGTGGGAGAAAATCCCACTTCTCCCACGAAAGCTCATGCGATTAATAAATCTGTTAGTCTTTAAAAGTGCCACAAGACTCTGTTGTCTTTAATGTATGTGTTATTCTCAGGCACAGTTTCCAGAGAGCAGAATAGATAAAAATCAACACAGGGATGGATCACAAAGGTATCTGACAACTACCTGGATAATTCTGCAGCCTAAGGCAATGCATGTCAAAAGGAGTTACTGTACATCTGACTGATAATATCTGAAAAGAGGGAATGCTATATCAGGGTTTCTCAACCTTTTCTCATTTGCAGACCCCTAAAAAATTTCAAATGGCAGTGCAGACCCCTTTGGAAATCTAGACATAGCCTGCAGATCTCCAGAGGTCCAGACCACAGGTTGAAACCACTGCTATAAATCTGGATGCGGCCCTTAAGTCAGAAGCTGGACCCTACCCCAATGCAGAACAGAGAAATAAGCTCTAGTGAAAGACAGACAGATGGGACAGAGGAACTGCAGGAGGGTTTTGCTAGCATACGCTCACATCAGTCTGCTGGTTTGACCAAGTTGTTTCTCTGAACAGTCTGACAGCAGAGTTGGCAAATTTTTAATCTAAAGCCTATTCTGAAGAATAGATCCCTCAGCATGTGAGGTTGCAGAGCATGCTTGCAGGCCACTGCTAACTTCAATAGCTGGACTTAGCAATGGGGAAACCAGGTAGCGGCTGTGCCAACAGAACCCCTAACAGGATATCTTTTGTATGCCATTACATCTCTTCAGTGGAGTTAGGGCTTGTCACATATTCTGCATTGCAAGGACACAACCAAATAAAAATAGAAACTGCAGAACTTTTTCTGCTAACTGCCGGAGAGGAGAAGGATGTCAAATAGATCCAGAATACTGCACCTGCATCCAGTGCCCTGAATTGCAAATATTTTACTTTCACGGTTGAAGCTACACACTTAATTAAAAGTGTTCTTGATAATTAAGGTTTCCAACCAATACCCTCAACCCACAGCCCTGCTGGCTAAGTAGGTCTTCATTCTTCTAAAGATTCTGAGAGGGAGAAATGGGTCTGTCCTTTCCGGCTGCCTTCAGGGCTGCAGTGCTTGAGTAGGTCTGAGGAAAGAGACCAGGTGGAATTCAATGACGCCAAGCACTGTACACTAACTAAGCCCCAGGGCCACTGCAGAGTGCTTAGGGAGAAAGACTGAACCTTGTAAACAGAAATGGATCGCTGCAGGGAATGGCACAGTTGGAAATTACATTTATTTCTCAATTTACGTAGGGTGCCCATCACAACACTCCAGGCACGCAATGAGGAGGACTTTGACAACCACCACACTTACCAGGTTCTGAAGTTACCATGTTCGGCAAATGTAATCTCAACATTTCCATGACAAGTCAGGGAAAAATATGTTCCAAACAACTGTTAGCAGAAGCAAAGTACATGAGGGCTTTTTAGCATCGCATCCCCAGGAGTACAATCCTGGAGAAGTTAACCTTGTAGAGAAGGTAGAAAGGAGCAAATATAATTGCATCATTCGTGCCCTTTGAACAACCTTTGGATTCTGATGTTTTTGCCAGGAAGAATAAAGAAAGTCAAACTAATTAAGCACTGAACATGCCCACACTACAGAGTGTGAAAGTCTCAAAAGCCTGACAAGTTGGTAGGACGCACTCAGCTCAGAGCTTAGCTTTCACACTGTCATTTCGGGAGCAATCGTGATGGTGCAGAAAACTGACAACTATTTTTAAGAGCATTCTTCAAAGTTGTAAAGCAGGTACTGTGAAATGTCTCAACCTGAGCCATTCTGAAGGGGAAGAGAGTTGATACACCTGCCAAGTGTCATATTTAAGAAATAAATGGCCTAAATCTTGCTTGTCTTACTCACGTAAGTAAATTGAGTGGGTATTAGCAAGTAGCCTAAGTAAGCCTGCCTCCACAGGGGAAACTGACATGAATTAACGATACATTTTTTATTAGTGACCCTCCCAAGGTGAAGGGTTCCCATATGAAGCAAAGACTTCTTTTTCAAGGAGAAGAGAGGAGTTGGGGTTATTGACCATTTTTCTTGTCTACTGTTTTACTCCTGGAGAAATTTTGTGCCACTGCACAAGCGCAGAATTCACGTCCCATGCAGATCCCTTCCTGCCCCCTGCAGAAAATAGATTTTGTGGGGAGGCGCTGCCATTATACATTCTGCCCACCAGGGGCTGATGTGGTGCCAGAAGAGAGAGCAGTCAGCTCAGGGCCAGAGCAGCCAGATACAGAAAAGGCTGCCTTCCTCACAGTGCCCTGCCCATGGGGCCAGCTGGGGAGACAAGGAATATGAGAGGAAAGACAATGGGGCACACAGGGCTGCTAAGGGGTCAAATAGCTTGGGGTTCAGAAAAGCTAGCGGGGGGGCAGACTAGGGTAGGGAACAAGAGTTAATGGGACATCAGTGAACCAAGGGCTGAATGGGAGTGAGGATGAAGGGTAACATGAGGACAAGGAGAAAAGGGGGGGCTGAATGGGGCCACACTGGGGAAGGAGGAGGGGGACACCAAGGAAGCACAGAGATGAGAGGAGGGGAAGGCATGTGGGGAGAGGGGCAGATGTGCCTGACTGAATGTGAGAGGCTGGGGTTAGCAAAGATTTGCATGGAGGAGGCTTCCCCAGCTCTCTAACAGTCTCTCTCCCCATTGAAAAAACCCTGTTCCATACTTCTCCCACCCACACCCAAACCACCTCCCAGGTTCAATCCCAGGCTCGTTCCCAGCAATTCCTTCTCTCTCCTTTGCCTCCTCCATTACCCAATTCCTCCAAGCCTCTTCACTGCTTCTGAAGGGTGCGTTTCTGTACTGTAGTTTAAATGAATTATTATTCAAAACTCTGTATAAATATGCATAGTAAGGAATCTATTTATCCAAAGACATTTCCTGAATCTTTTTTGCTCTCAGTATTGTTACAGGCATACTTGCTGATGGGTATTTCAAAATAAATTACCAAAATAATTGAACCTGGCATGATTATATTGGGTTATATTGACAAATAAAAGATGCAAAATTTGAAAATATTGGGCATGGAATTTTTAATTGTTCGGAGCAGAATTCCCCCTTGAGTACTACTTTGGGTTCACCAGAGAGACCGGACCCTTTACGAGTTTAATGGCTAGCTGGTGCTTCCCAAATGTGGGGCCACAGCGTTCTCCAGACCACCACACTGCTGCCCAGGCAGGATGGGTTTTTCACCCGACTAATCAGCATGAAGAAAGGTTCTCTTTGAATAAAGCATTCCCAGCCTTTTCCCACCATGGCTTTACCATAACCAGTCCCCACACCTGCGCACACTAGTTCTCGCTCACTGTCAGTCATGGGGATGTGGCAGGAGGAACATGGCAAATCTCTCCTGGGCAGCCTGCCACGTGCTGCTCCACCCTGGGGTGAGAGGTCTCTCTACTTCCCTGAGACAAGCTGGTGCCGGGACAGACATCCCCTAGAGGCTCAGAGGCCGGGCCCACTCTGTGCCCATCCTGGCTGGGGAAAGCTCATCCAAATGCTCAAACCCCGTGCTACCATAACCTTTGAAGATAACACCCCTCCTTGAAGCAGACAGCCTGTCCAGTAGTGAAGAAATAGTACTCTGATGAAACATATTTTGCCAACCAACATCCAATGTCAGATTTCTCCCGTTTGAAGTAAGTAATTGAGAAGTCAGCTGAGAGCCACCGCCAGCGACCCATGGACTTCTCAATACCTCGGACCCTTCCAAGTCAGCTTTAAGACGTGGATATGGCAGGCCATCACCCAAGCTGCACCATTAGACACATGGCTACCGTACTTGACACGTGCCTGGGGAACAGCCCTTCTCCTGCTGATAGAGACTTGTCTACACAGCAAGTCGGGGTGTCAATCCACAGTGCACCAGGCACTAACTCACCACACGGCCCTGCTACTACACAGTGAAATGGTCCACGGTGCACGTTGACATAGCTCCGTTTGAAGCATGTGGCAGGAGGGACCACACGGCAAATGAGTGCGCGGTAAACTACTGCGCTGTCGATAACTCGCTGCGTAGACAAGACTTGGAGCGCTCAGCGGCATTTCCCAACGTTCATGGGGAGATACACAGCTGAGGGGAAGCACATGGAGCTGGCTCCCATCCGTCCTTACAGACGGCTGTAATGGGAAAATGCCTGGCAAACCTGAGAGCACGCCCAGATGGAGTTTGCCAGGGTTCATCCTCTCAATTACAGCTACGTTTACGTGAAACCCCTGCGGCTAGGGTGAGGGGGTCGTACAGCTAAAAATACAGGAACAGGGGTCCTGTGATTAAGACACTGGACTGGGACTCGGTTCAATTCCCACCTCTGCTCTGACTACCTGTGTGACAGTCGGCAAGCCACAAGCCGTCTGTGCCTCCATTGGCCATCCATAAAAGGCAGAGAATGCCTACTTTCCTCACTCCTTGCTGATCTGTTAGGGACTGGCTCCTGCTACATGGTTCTACACAAGAATGCCCGGTCTCGGTGGGAGACCCTAGGAACCCCATAAATAATGGTAAACCGACACAGTATGTGCAGCACCACACACTAAACACTGTCGCCAAAGAAAATGACACTGGTGAGAAAGTCAGTGGAGCTGGGACTGGTGAGTTGCTCTTTCTATCCAAGGAACATGGCATCTGCTGGCTCTTATCTGCACAGCACACCGAGGATCTAAAGGTTTCTAAAAATGCAAACTGATTCTAGACTCCGTCAGCCTAGTTCGTGACTGAGACGTACATTATACCAAATAATTTGCTACCGTATTCTAATAAATGACTGTGCACAGTATTCACTTCAAACGACAAGATCTTGCTCACATAACGTGCTAGATGAAGCTATCGCATTAGTTGTTTCTATTCCAATAGCGCTCATGTGCTAGGTGCTGTCTGGACAAAGTCCCTGCCCAAAAGGATATGTTAACATGGCAGCTGGATTTGACAACCAGCTCTATAAGAGGGAGACAATGGCCAGCACACCTGGCGTCTCCCCTACTCTTTTTGAAAAATATCATGGGATCTGTAGCTTTCAGCCGATTCAGCTTAACATCTTATCTAAAAAGCTGCAATCTACAGCACTATGGGGCAGTATCTAGGTACGCACCAAAGCTTTAATCTGGGATTGGAACCCATGACCTTCTGATCCAGAGGTCAGGATACTACGATCCTATTCAATATATTTGCATATAGGGCCACACTGCAAATGTACCCGGATCTATTAGCATCTAAAGCCCACTATACAGAAACGCATTTGAGCACATGTATTCCTGCGGACACACTACAGCAGTGATCCGTTCCCAAGACCACTACAAGAATGACTTTCATCCTTTCCAGACCACTGTCCCCTTTCACAGGAGTCTCATTTGTCTTGTCTACCCCAACTTACATCTCACTTAAAAGCTACCTGCTTATCAAAACCAGACATAAAAATACAAGTACCACAGCAGAGTATTATTTTAAAATTGCTTATTTTCCAATGTTACGGTATAACTATAAAATAAATCAACTGGAATATAAATATTTCACTTACGTTTCAGTGTATAGTCGATAGAGCAGTAAAAACAAGTCATCCTAGGAAATTTTTGTCTGTGTTGACTTCACAAGTCTTTTTATTGTAAAACTAAGGCAAATATCTAGATGAGTTGATGGACCCCCTGGAAGACCTCAGCGTAACCCAAGGGTGCCCCTGGCTGAGAACCACTACACTACAGCATTTACAACAAACAATTACTTGTGCTGATTCCATCTTCTTTCAATATGTAATTCTGTCTAGGTGAAGATGTAAACGCCTCTGTACAGAAACACCAGAATAAACAGGCTGTGCGCACTTTTAATTACACCGATCTCAGCTAGACCTTTCTGTAACAGTGTGCAAGACATTCTGCTCTGTTCTGCACTGTCCTGTACTACGGGCTAACCTTCCTCCCACCCCCTGCTCGATACCACTGTATAAGAATCCACTACGGTCTCAGCAAACAATAGGACGCAGATCCATTGTATTTGCTATGCTCCCAAATCTGCCTCCAGGATTTTTAGAAACTCTGGTAGCCAGTAATCAGAAAATGGTTTCAAGCACATGCCAAAGACAAGTCAGCATTCAGAGCCTGTTCATACAATAATCTGAAATGAATTTCTACCATAGGAAGATTTCCTTCACATTGCGCAATAGTTTGTTGTAGAGAACCCAAAAACATATGCACATGAAATCATTAACTTCACCCGTTCCTTTAAATTATTTCATCAATGATTAACAAACATTAAGCAATCGGAAATTCTCTCTCTCTCTCAAAACTAACGTCCTTACTTCTGCGAGTTGCTGCGAGGATTCTTGCCAGATCTAGCCAGTTTAAACATTTACGCATCGATTTTCAAGGTCACTGCTGAAATATGTAATTTTCTACTTTAGCAAATTATTCCAAAAGTGCATAGAATTATTAGCTACTGCCGGGAGTAGGGGGGAGGGGGAAAGTAAAGCAAACAGTACCAAAAAAGTTTAATAAAAAAAATCTAGGCTAAAATGCTCATGGTAAGGACTTTTCCTCAGAAAATTCAATATGATCATTATCTGGGCATCATCTTTTGTTTGCACTGTTATATAAACACTGACTAAAAGCTTCTCTGCCTTGTACAGAATCCCCTCTGATCTTCCAGCAAAATGCAGTTTGCCTGGAAACAGCTGAGGTCTTTGGTGAAGGATACCAGCACTTAAAGCTGGAGGGGGTGGGGAGCGGGGGCTGAAATTCTATAGGTTTGGGAAGCAGATGTTACTAACTCACAATAATTTTTAAAAAATCATATTTTGAAGGCTTAAAGAAATCAGACAGCCCTCCTTACCTGAGAGATTTCCAGCTAGACAAGTGTGTTTTCAGGCTGAACAGCCACCAGATGACTAACATGCTGCTGTGCAGATCTCTCCCTTCCTCTGTTCCATGTGCTCCTGGATGTTTGCAATACATTCAGCGTGTGTACTCTCCAGCACATGCTGCTGCCATGACAGGCAAAGGGTTCGGAGCCAGCTCTCCCACTTGATTCCCACACCAGCTGACTGATAATTAAACTAAACACATACTGCCAGCGCCACTCGAACACAGCGACTCTTCTGGGATCACCAGTGCCCACCTGACAGACTCCACCAAACGCACCCAGCAGCAAGACTGATTCAGAACATTACCGAACTCAGGTTTGCAATGCGATTCCCTACGAAGTATCAAGGGAGCCGTAAATGCTCTAAGATGCACTTGACTTTCACTGAAAAAAGAGTGTACACATAAAACAACCCTCTCTGAAAGCGGCCAAAGCAATCTACTTACCACCTGCAGGATGCTTAGATTTTCAACTGGTCAACAGCTTTTTATCTCACTAAATTAAATTTCTGTAGGG
Organism: Pelusios castaneus; assembly: GCA_007922175.1. Classification (NCBI taxonomy): domain Eukaryota; kingdom Metazoa; phylum Chordata; order Testudines; family Pelomedusidae; genus Pelusios; species Pelusios castaneus. Next base: position 950,791 of record ML685822.1, read on the forward strand.
CTCCCTGTGACCACAGCAGGAGTGCTCCATAAACTGTAATGAACGCAGCCTGGTGCGACACAGAAGAATTACACCCTTTTACCCAAAATTGAGATACAGAGGAATTAAATGATTTGCCCAGGGTTACTACACAGGAAGCCTGAGATAGAGCTGTCTCCTGAATGCCAGTCCAGTGCAACTTTGTAAAGCCTGCACCAGCGATCTCCTCCACACAGTCACAGTACTAAAAAGATTAATCATTTCTTTATTTGCTAATAACCAGATTTTTTATTTCAATCTTTAGGAGAGGGACTTCTTTAAACTTCCATTAAAAATACTTCTTGGAATGCCTACGCTTCCTGTAAGTTATAGTCAAAGAGGGACTGCCCCTTTAGTTTCAATGACTGCAGTATCATTTAGAAGCCCCAATTAGTGATCAGGACATTTACATAATAAAAGACCAACCCTGCCCAAACAGCAAACATGCACCCTGAAAAATGAGGTGAGGGAAAATTTGGGGTGGTGGGGAAGATGATTCCTCATTGTGGCCAAGTCTGTGAAGACCTCATGCACTCAACCCCTCAGCACTTCTGTCTGCCCGTAGCACAGTAACTTTTAAATGCTGGCTCAGATCAATTCCAACATTTCAGAGAACGCTCCAGGCATCAACAGACAGTACCCTACCAATTTCCGGGGAAAACAGAAAGCCACATGGAGGGAAAACGGGGGACACATGACAACTCTTTAGCACAGCCACCAGCACTTCTGCAGCAGTCTACAGCTCAATTGATGGCACCCTTGCAGAATAACACTACCCAAGCTCACCACTGTCCCTCCACCCAACAGAGCTGAACCGACACAGAAGCCTGGTCAACACTACAAAGTTAGACACAAGACAGCTTATGTTGACCTAATTACGGAAGCGTCTACATTTAAATATCGTTCCCGCCGACGTAACTGCCCCACTACGCCAACTGAACTCCACCTCCACGAGTGGCGTAGAATCATGGTCTACGTAGACACTGTGCTGCTCACATTGACTGTTACAGACTTTTAGGAGCTGTCCCTTTCCGCCCCACACCGACAGTGCCATCTATGTAAGCCCTCCCAGTGAGGATGCGCACTGCGGACATGAGAAGCAAAGTGCAGACACATTTGCAATGTAAAGCAATGTAATTACTGGGGTGGCTGTCTGCCAATGTAAATAAATTAGATCCACAAATAGATAGTGTGGACATTGCACCAGAATGATTTACCTTCCAATAGAAAGAGTAACAATGGTAGGAATAACGGGGCTGTGGGTGGGGAGAATGGAAGACTTATGTGGGTAGAGGGGGAAATGGGAGGCATGCAGAACCCCTTACGGGAGGGGAACCTGGTATGGGCTGAGGAGGAACGCAATGCATGGGGAAGAGCATCACAGAGAGGTCTTACTGGGAGGGCGGGGGGTGAATAGAGGGATCTGGAAATGGGAGGGGCATGCACAGAACCCCTAGTGGGGTGGCGGGTGCTTAGGGAATCTGGTATGGGGGGGGGGCACAGTTGAAGGAATGTTGGGCATGAGGGAAGGGGGGATAAGGGTTAACACAGGGAAAGAAAAATGGAACAGTCCGATCTGGGCAGACTGAGGGCACACAGAACCCTCAGAACGGGGGGACACTGGGGAAGTCCACAACAAAGAGGACTGGGAGGGAGCTTGAGAGGTCATCAAGGCCAGCCTCTTGCACTGAATAGTGAAAATAAAATTGAACAGAAAAATCTTACAGAGCCTAGGCTAGAAAATTGTTGCCGATACATTAAGATCCCTGTATTTTCAGTGACGTGACTGTGGAAGGACTGAAATATCTAGCTAAGATTTACCACCAGCACAGCATGTGAATAGCTCACTCTGGATTTCCCAAAAGGAGGCTCTCACCCATTGCCTCTTTTTTGTTTAATGCTTGAGAAAGAAAGGCTTACTTTCATACTCTCTTCCAAAAGATGAACTGTTTTCCCAATGAATTAGATAACACAGCAACGAGGATAAAAATAGCAGGAGTGAGAAATAAAGAGGCAAGAGAGAAAGAGAGGTTTTCATCAGATTTGAAATGAGTGTAACAGTGGGGTGGAGAGATACATAAAGCAGGATCTGCGGAGAAGAAAATTCTTGCACTAATTGTGACTGCATTACACAGAGGAACATAGATGCAGCCAATGCTAAACGAAAAGAGATGGGCAGAGAGGAGGTGTGGAGGCAGCTGGAGCAAATCAATGAAGAGAGAAAAATCCTCCTCCTCATTGTTTAAGCGGATACTATAATAAACTGTGCCGAGTGGGGCTATTTTTAAAGAGAAGAGTGGATGAAACGCATTCCTCGGTATTCACATGAAAAGACAAACACCACTGTTCTCCACATGGTGGACTCTGCAGATCTTGGACTCAGAGGAGAGAGTTGCAAGCGGAAAGAAGATAAAAAGCCTGGATGAAAATTTTAGCAGAGGTGACTCTCAGGAAGTGACGCTCCTGGATTACGTTGTGCAGGTGATGAAAGAGAAGTTAGAAGACCCAGGAAACTGAAGGAGAAGTTCAGAATCAAAGATGATACCAAGGTTACAGAAAACAGAAGTAAATGGAAGGGGAATCTTAGGCCTTATCTTCACTGAAAATGCTGCATCAATCCCCATGGATCGATGCAGCAGGATTGATTGAGTGGCCCGTGTAGACCCGCTCAATTGATCCCGGAAGCTCTCTCATCAACGCAGTAATGGAGTAACACTGCATCAACAGGAGAGCATTGCCTGTCAACGCAGCCGAGTGAAGATCCGGAGGTAAGTCAAAGTGACTAAGTTGACTTAGCCCCACAGCATAGACTAGGTCTTAGTTGAGAAAGAGAGAAGAGAGTGAGGGGCCTGCATACGACTCTCCAGCATGCTCTCAAACTGGAATATGGTCAAATGCAGACTCAACACCTATGCAAGAGGCTACCATGAACAAAAGCAGCTTCCCCGGTTCATCAAACTCTGCATGGACAAACAAGGCCCAGCATGATACCGAGACCAGAGGGCTCTCTTTTTTGGAAGAAAGGAGTAAGTAGAGAGATTTTAGTTGTGTGTTCGCTTCGGGGCTGGGAATCTTCTTGAAATGCAGTTTAACTCAGATGCTGCAGTTTTAAAACACAGCCATGTGCCCACAGAAATTGCCAAGTGCATAATACAAGTGGGAAAACCAGAAATATAAAAAGCTCAGGTAGGTTATTAATGGAATTCCACTCCTTCAGCCGTTTAATTTTTGTCATGACTCAGGCAGCAAACATGGCCTTTTTGGAATGGTTTGGGCCCTGCAATGAATTTTATTTTAACTGGGCATGACAGGAGAATGATTAGTAGTTGTCCGTCATAGCAGCATCTGCCTCTTTAGCAATGGAGTATTTCACTGGAGTAGGAGCATTAACCTAGGGGAACAACCCAATTCCAGTTTGCGTATATTATATGACTACCCTGAAATGTCAACAGAAGTTGTTTTTCCCTTCTGCTTGTAATATCCCTGCCCAAAAAGGCTTTAGTTTGTCCCACTCCAGAAGTGGTTACATTTTAGTTCTGGGCAAGTGATCCCTGCCTAGTCCGCGTCCACTTTGTCCAAAGATCTGAACTCCTTCAGGGCCATGGGCGGGGAAGCTAGAGGAGGAGACAGCCCACGCAATCCTTGCAGAGGAAATAAATACCCAACATAGGTGTTAAAGAGGCTGAGTATCTGGATGGGTAAAGAAGAATGTGCAGAAGCTACAGAACAGTTTTAAGCGACTCCACTGACACTTTCTAGCTCGTTCTCCTGAACACTATGATTAATTATCAAGACTGCAAATCTGCAGGGAGTAGAAGGGAACAAATTCCCACCTGTTGCACTTGTGCCACAACAATCACCTGCTACTAATCCATCACCCATACTGTTGATAAAGAAGGGACAAAGGCGACCAGTCGCCTAGAATAGAGCCTTTAGTTTCAAACTGCCCTCGGTCTGGTGTGTGCTCCAGCACCCACCCAGTGTCATCATGCAACTCCCTCACAGCATGGTCTATCGACCTGACACATGATGCACAGTGGGCTATGATCTGTTCACTTTTACAGTGTAATTGCATGGCTTGATGCCAATTACGCCATGCAAAATTCCCTTTTGAACGCTCTGCCATGTTGTTATTGTATCATGTTTCTTGCAGCACCATGTATGTGGACAGATGTGAAGCATGTTACATGGCTCAGACCCTCCGGGCTATCTCAGCACAGAGGCTGGAGAGGTGCATGACAAAGACAATGCAAATTGAGCTCCCTGGTTTGGGTGAAACAAAGAAAATCCCTTCGGCCCAGAAAAGGAGGGGCGGAAGGAGCATTAAAAGGAAATGCAGACACTTTGAGTGAGGAAAGTGTTTTAGGCTTTTTTGGAAAACACCATCTTGAGAGCAACAGTAAGAGACTGGGCCTATCCACGTGGCCAGGAGGGCCTAGACTGGCTGAACACCATCAGTCAGTCAGTCTTGTGGGTAAGAATGAAGAGAATAGACTAAAGAGTAATAGTGTTATTAGATTAGCATGCACTTTATATCTTTTGTTTACTTGTGGAAACTCCTGACTCCTTTATTAAATGATTGTGCAGTGATTTGCTATATACTCACTTAAAATCATATCCTAATCAACAAACTAGTGTTTGTTTCATCTAAAGCTGTGCAGCGTTCAGAGGGTGTGAATGAGTCATTGTTAAATGCACAGACATGGGTCTATGAGTCTATGGTGACTGAGGAAGGGTCTGTAGGATGGAAGTTCCCAGTGCAGTGTCTGGGGGCGCTCGCTTTGGGACTGTCCCTTGAGTGGCCAGAGGGCGCACACCCACTGCCCAGGACCAACTGCACACAGGAAACTGATGTGAACTGACTCAGGAGTGATGGTCACCTGGCAAAGCGGGGTAAGTCGGGGTTCAGGAGTGGAGATCAGGGAGTCAAAGCTGCACACCGGACCAGGTTCTGAGAGTGGGACATCACACTACCTAGTTAGGGTCACTATTAAAGTGAGATGTACAGCATCCATAGAAACTGAGGCCCTCCCTACACTTTCCCACCAGGATAGTCATTACACTGTATCATTACACCACAGTGAGGTCCTACTACATTTCTGTGGAAGCAGTACCCACTGGGGCAGCTCCCGCCGCTATCTACAATTTAGTGAACTGCATTGCTGCATTCTACTGGTACCAACCTTTTAATGCAGACAGGTCCTGAGGTCTGGTCTACACTGCAGACCTATATCGGTATAATGACATCACTCAGGAGTGTGAAAAATCCACACCCCTGAGCAATGCAGACAGTACTATGCTGGCGGGGAGAGTTTCTCCTGTTGATAGCTTGTTGGTGAAGCATTGGAATGGGTTACCTAGGGAGGTGGTGGAATCTCCGTCTTTGGAGATATTTAAGGTCCAGTTAGACAATACCCTGGCTGGGATGATTTAGGGGGAGTGGTCCTGCTTTTAGCAGGGGGTTGGACTAGATGACCTCGTGAGGTCCCTTCCAACCCTATGATTCTACGATATGACTACTGCCTCCGGGGAGGTGAATTAATGACACCAACAGAGAGCTCTCTCCCATCTGCGCAGAGCGGCTTCATTAAAGTGATACAGCAGCACAACTGCGCCAACACAGCATTTTAAATACAGCCCAGTCCTTAGTTAAGCACAGGATTTTTTGCTGAGAAGCCCCAGTGAATAGGCTGAGGGTTGTATTCAGTGCACAAAGGAGTTTTAACCAGCTCTTAAGATTCTTCCCTCCTGAATCTTTCTACCCGCAAATTCACTGGGCTTACCTGAACGGCTGACAGTGCCCCAGAAAGCATCATTCTGTGGCACTGCAACCCATACATCCATGATATTTTATTAAACTTCCGACTTTCGAGATGATGTGCTCTGGGATATTGTCCATGAACCCAGAAGTCCAAAGAAGGTGTCAGAAAAGGAAAAAAGGAATATTTGAAAATGTCATTAAAGCTTGTGCTCCTCAGAGACTATCAGGTCTGTCCTCTTGCACAATGCCAGCCCCCAAACTTCACCCACCCACCCCTGTAATAGATCCTTTACCTAAGAATGAGTTATTGAAGTCCTGAAATAATTATTCAAAGACTTCAAGCTACAGAGAATCCACCAGCATGTGACCTATGCCCCATGCTACAGAGGAAAGCAAAAACCCCCAAGGGCCTATGACAATCTGCCCCTGAAGGGAAATTCCTTCCTGACCCCAAATACGGCAATTCATTAAATCCTGAGTATGTGGGGAAGACTCATCAGACACCCAGAAAGAATTCTCTGTAGTAACTCAGAATCCACCCTATCTAACATCCCATCGCAGGTCATTGGGCATACTTACCACTAGCAATCTAAATATCAGTCAATCAATTGCCAAATTAGGTTGTTCCACCATTCCACCCCTTCCATAAATTTATCAAGCTCAGTCTTGAAGCCAGTTATGTTTTTTGGCCCCCCAGCGCTCCCCTTGGAAGGCAGTTCCAGAATTTCACTACTATGATAGTTAGAAACCTTCGTCTAATTACAACTCTAAACTTCCTAATGGCCAGTTTATATCCATTTGTTCTTGTGTCCACACTGGTGCTACACCTAAACAATGCCTCTCCCTCCCTGATATTTACCACTCTGATGTCTTTATGGTTAATGAAGGGACTCAGCACCAAGATTTAGCTTTATGTCAGACTTCATTTTTATTTGCTGTTCCCCTTTGAGAAAGGAGGCATTTCTTTGCAGCCCCAAACAAATCAGAGCTCTGACTTGCCGTGTTATTTTCAGTGAGGAAGTAACTAGACCCCTGATCAGGCACCGAGGCCTCATTGTGCTAGGCAATGTACAAGCATAATGGAAAACTGTCTACCCCAAAGATCTTAGCATCTAAGTTTCAAACAAGGAGCGCAAAGATGGATACTTCAAAGAGATGGGGGAGCACATGCTACCTGTGAGATGGTTGTGGATAGTGTAGGTACCAGCTGTAGCACACAGCTGCCTAGCCATTACCAGACGTTTTGCAGGCATCATGACCAATTTGCGTTTTCTGTGAGAATGGGAAAGCCAACGTTTTCAAGTCACCTTTAAACAATTAAGGCCTGAACCTCTGCTGCCTTGGGCAATGGTATAGGAAGTGGCTGTAAAACACTACCAAATCAGAATTCTCCATTCACGGCGGTGGCAGCCTTTCATAATAATTTCATAGTGAATATTCAAAAAGTGAACAAATGGTACATACAGAGAAAATAAAGCTCATTTTAAGATTCTTTCCAAAGTAATAGCCTGATTGGTTGTTTATAACCGGTGAGAATATTAAAAAAAGAACAGAGTTAGACTTGACAGTTTCTCTTTAAAGGCTGAGAGAATTATAAAGACCGCAGAAGATGCGTATGTTCTACCTATTAAGGGAAAGCCAGAGTTTGCTTATTTGATACAGTGACACAATCTTACAGTGAGCATGTGTCAGAATATGAAAAATCTGTCCAGAAAAACCAAGGATGGAAAGCATCTTCATGATAAATGGAGGCATGGAGAAAGTTCTCCAGACTTTGGAACTGCTTGATTAAAGACCGAACTACAGCCAGCAAATTCAGTAGGCAAATGTTTGTACTTTCATATTAAGAAAGAAAACTCATCCTTTCTACAGGTTCCTCACAGAGTAGCAGATCTACCTGCAGGAACGGCCAATGCAGTTTCCCCATACCTGCCATGGTTGCTATGCAGGGTGGATATACATTGATTTTTTTTTTTAATTTAACCAAAAAAAAAATTAAGATTTTTGTATTTCAATCTGATTTTTTGCTGTTGATATTTAAATTACAAGTTTTTCTTTTTACCAATATATCTGCTGAAAATGAAATCTGAATTTAATACAAAACATGGGAAGGCGTCCAGTTATTATCTCTTAAAACATTTAAATATGAAAAAATAATATTCTGAATCTATGAGCCTGGCAAAGGCTTTGCGTTGAAGTCTGTTTTCCTATAGAAAGAATGAAAAGCCCTGTAACATTAAGCCATACTTTATAAATAGGGCACAATAGATGACATACTATATAAAGAGCCTGATCCTGTGGGAGACCTAAGGTCCATATTCTGGGTAAAAGAGACAACACAGGCGTTGGAGCCAGCCTCTGATTTCAGGTGACACCATCATGTATTTCATCAGAATCATCTACTGAGCCCATCTGAGTAGTTTCACATTCCTCTTTTATAGCTTCCCCTTACCTGAGCTCTGATCCGCTCAGTTCTCAAAATTATGAATATTTATTACTCCGCCCACCGTGGAAACTTACTCTCCCCGCTCCGGGAAAAAACACCGATCTGCCCAGCAACTTCCAGCCTGACCATTCGGATGGTTCTGGACTTTTCAAGTGAGCGACGTTGTGCCGTCTTCCTCCACGTGTACGCATGCAGAGACACAAACAAACAGAACTCCCTTCCTTTTTCAACTGCCTCCCTCTCTTTCTAACAAATAAAATATGACGGTGCAGAAGACATGAGCAGAAGCCTGGCATTGGTGTTAGGTGTTCTGTGGGTGGAGGGGGAATTATGTAACAAGGGAGAAGGCGCAAAGCATGCAATGAGAAAGGAGCAGCACTCGTGTTCAGCAGGACGCTGTGGAAAGAAGGGGTAACATTCTCTGGAGTTAAGCTTCTACTGTTGATTTCAACATTAGGAAACTGGAGGAAAAAATCTGCATCTGATGAAGTGGGTTATAGCCCACGGAAGCTTATGCCGAAGAAAATCTGTTAATCTATAAGGTGCTACAGGACTCTCGTTTTTTAAGATGAAAAATGCTTCTCAAAAGACAATGACTTTGAAGATGGTGATGTGGACACATCTGAACAACCTGAATCAACTCGTTAGTCAACACATTATGGACTGCCTTCCATGTCTTACTACAGAAGCAAATCACAATGTCGATTATTCTCATAAATTTGTGTTTCATACAGATTACTTGTGAATTTCAAAATATTTGGTTCAAAATAAGATTGGTATGATTGTGGTGGAGTCACTTATCAATTACATTTTTGCTGTTAGTGTTGGCTTGGTGAAATAATTTTTTTTGTGCCATATAATCAAATATCCTAGGTTAAGATTTCCTGTTTAAAAGTAATTTTACTAGGCACAGCACAGCAGGGAGCAGAGAGCTGAGCCTGCGGATGCCCGGACGGCTCAGGTATGCATGACGGGCACAGGCCCCTCTGTGCTCCCTGGGAGGGTGCACCATTGTGTCTGAAGCCCCCGATTCTGCCTGTGGCTGGCCTGGTGGGATCCCTGTTGCTCCTCTCCAGAGCCTTCCCCGGCACTTCCCACCGCTCCCCCAGCCCGGCATCCCTGCCCTTCCTTGTGGCCCCTATTTCCCCTTCCCATCCCTCCCACCCAGGCAGTCCCAGTCCTGTTGCACCGCACTAGAGTGAGTATTACACGCCTGTGACATTAATGCAGAGTTGGCAACCTTTGCTGGCCCCCATGCCAGCCCCGCCTACTGCACCCTCAGCAGGCACCTCCCCCCTGCTGGCTCCGCCCCCATGCACAGGGCTCCTGTCCCCTGCTGGCTGCACTCCCCAGCAGGGGAGAGGAGCCCCGCAAGCCGCAGCTGGACGCGTGGCCAGCAGGAGCCTGGCGCTGCGGCACACAGCTCTTGTGGTGCTGGGGCTAGGGCCAACGGGGGGAGCCTGAGCAGCGCTGTGTGCCGCTCAGGATCAGCATGCGTGCCAAACTTGGGGTTGGCTGTCCCCTACATTAGTGTATGGTTTATGGTATTTTTAGTGATATCAGGAAAAAAGAAGAGCAGACATTGCTGGACACAGGTCTGAGAGCAGAAATGAACAGTGTGCAAAAAGACTGATGGAAAATGTTAGTCTGAGTCTTGATGGGTGGAGCAGCGTACACAATGGCCCGGTAATATGTGCCTGCGTGGCACCAGAAGATGGGGTTCTCTATCTTACAGCTATAACCGATGCCTCAGGAAATGCCATACAGCAGAATACCGAAAAGTAGCAGGAGAAGCTGGAACCATCTGAACAAAAAGTGAGGTGCATAGCTTTGTCCCAGAGGATGCTGCAAATGTAGCGAGAGAGAGAGGAAATCTAGAAGAAGATACCAGGGAACCTGATAACTTATGCGTGCAGTAGCCATTCGATGCTCACTTTACTCGAAGACTTAAGGAGTGCTCTCGAATAAAGGAAAAAGTTGTTAACCTAGCAAAATACTTCTGTAACAACCTCTCTGCTTCAGCTTTACTGAAGAGAGCAGGAGGGTCCAAACAAATTCTCCCCCAGGACGTACGATGCAATTCAGTGGCTGACTGTTTTGCGCTATTTACTACGGACTAGGCTATTCTGATGACAATTTGTGAAAATGATTGGACTAAAGAGAAACGTAGAAGATACGCTATATACACACAAACCTATTTCCACAGTCCTGGACAGATTGCTGCCACGTTGCTGATGTCACTGAAAGTTGGAAAGAACCTCAGAAAACACTAAAGAAAGAAAGAAGCAACAGCAAACTTAAAGTACAGCTGTAAAGAAGTGTAGGGATCAAGTACTTACTCCACTTCAATTTCTTGCCAACATTTTCAACTCAAAGTACCACAGTAGATGTCCAACTGCTGAAGAGGTGCCATGAATGGGTAGCTAATAATCAGCCCTCAGACATATCAACCACAATTAATTTCAGGGCATGAGGTGAACCACTCAAGCAATACACACTTGCTGTGACGTTCTGAAGAAAGTCATAGCACTGAACTGGCAGAAGTCTCCTGGAATCAGAGTTTGCTGAAGTGCTAAACCAGCTTTGGACTGCAGTAGCCTCTTCTGCAGACACAGAAAGACTATGTTCTTCATGTGGACTAATTCATTCCAAGTTGGGAAACCAACAAGGAATTTGAAAAGCAGGAAAACTTGTCCTTCTCTTCCAGTCTATGAATAAAAATAAAGGAGCAGGGGATAAAATCTACTAGTTTAAAATATTTTAAGGACAGCCTAAATAACTTAGGAGACTGTGGTCTCGTTTTCAAGAGACTTATGCAAGTAGTTTAAACTCCAGTCACTTTCACTTAGGCATATTTGAAAATTTTTCCCAAGCTGACCTGCAATCAGGTTAATTCACTAACTACAGTTAATCCCTCTGTTTAATAAATCACTTAATTGTAAACGTGAAACATGTTTCGATAAGAGCGGTTTATGTATCCAAAACATTGTGGATTGTTTTGTTTAATAAAAATAAATGTTATATGCTGTTCTGCAGGTTTGCTTAAATTCCAGTTGCCATCCTTACGCAGCTTGACACGAATCATGCAGAGTTAATTACCAGTAAGCATTCTATCAGTCACCATTTTCTACCATACTAAAAACGACAGTTAATAAGGTTCTGAAAATATTAGGCTGTAAAATTGCTTACATAAGTGTATATAGTTACGGTCTACCTTCCTAGGTAACGAAAAGATTAACCTAATCTAGTGTTAAGGCTCTATTGAGTTGTAAATCAACATATTTTAATGGTTATAGCAAGCGGGTTTTTTAGAAAATAACTGGAAGTACAAATGGAAAAGTTGATTAGAATTGATTATTTAAATGTAGGCTTTCCATTTCCTGATTTAAATCAATGAGCTCTCTTGCTGTGTCAACTCTTAGGTCTGTTAGCCTGGTCTCATCCATTCTGATTTGCAGTTTACATATGAAAACTCCATGCAGGATTCCATTACTCACATTCTCACCAAAACCAGATACCCTCTCTTCAGGACTGCATCCAATCACAGCAAGAAAAGGGACTGCAAGTTACTCAGGATAAAAAGCAGACCTGGTTCCTTCGCATCACTCACCTCCAAGACTCTGTTGTCTTTCTACAATAGACTAACACGGCTACCCCTTGGAATTTGACTCCCTCAGAGATAATTATTCTACCATGGCAGCCTCCTTAATTGGTAAGAAACCCTGTTTATAATCCACAAATTATTCATAGGGACTAATGATCCGCCAAGAGGCATATTTTTCCTTTGTGCTTTGTTGGCCTCTGTAAACGCTAAAGGCTCTAGGTTACAACCAGCTTGCAGACCGCTAGATGCAGCATCTCTTTGGTCCACCTCCAAGCGACCATGGACTACAAATGGAGAATTACCACATCGGAATATTCAACAAAACGCAAGTGACGGACATGGACTTTGAGCCAGCAAAATTAAGTTAACATCCTTTGATAGTTGCTCTTTAAAATAATACTAACACAACCCACGGACATGACATGATGAAAGAACGGTCATATTGGATCAGACCAATGCTCCATCCAACGCAATATCCTCTTTTCCATTAGAGACTGGTGCAAGATTCTTCAGAGGAGATAAACTGAACAGGGAAATTATAAAGTGACCCATCCCTTTTGACCCAGTCCCAAAAGGAAGTCAGAAGTTTAGGAACACTCAGAGCACGGGGTTGCATTCTTGACCCTCTTGGCATATAGCCATTGCTCGACCTATCCTCCATGAATTTACCTAATTCTTTTCTGAAAACGGTGATGCCTTCGGCCTTCCCAACATCCCCTACCGAGGAACAACAGGTTGACTGTGTGTTGTGCAAAGAAATACTTCCCTAGGTTTGTTTTAAACTGCTGTCATTAGGTCACTCCTGATTCTTGTGTTGTGGGAACGGATAAACAGGACTTTCTCCACATCGTTCATGATTTAATAGATCTCTATCATATTCTCCATTAGTCATCTTTTTTCCAAGCTGAACAGTTCCAGTCTTTTTAATCTCGCCTCATATGGAAACTATTACATTCCCCAGTCATTTCTGTTATCTTTCTCTGTACTTTTTCCAATTCTAATAGATCTTTTTCGAGATGGGGTGACCAGAGCTGCTTGCAATATTCAAGATGTAGGTGTACCACGGATTTATATAGAGGCACTATGATATTTACTGTCTTATCTAGTCCTTTACTAATGGTTTCTAACATTCTGTTTGGGGCTTTTTTGACTACTGATGAACACTGAGCAGATGTTTTCAAGAAATATTCAGTTTACTTAGACTCCATTATTGTGTACATATAGTTGGGATTGAGTTTTCCAATGTCCATTTATCACAACACTGAATATCATCTACAATTCTGTGGTCCCATCACGCAGTTTTGTGACATTCCTTTGTAACTCTTCAGTCTGCTTTGGATGTAACTATCTTGAGTAGTTTTGTATCACCTGCAAATTTCCCCATCTCGCTGTTTACCCCTTTTCCCAGATCATTTATGAATATGTTGAACAGAGCGGCACCACTATTTACCTCTCTACATTCTGAAAATGGATCATTATTCCTACACTTTATTTCCTGTCTTTTAACCAGATACTGATCCAAGAGAGGACCTTCCCTCTTATCTCATGAGGACTTACTTTGCTTAAGAGACTTCGATGAGAGACCTTGTCAAAGGCTTTCTGAAAGGTCAAGTATACTTTGTTAACTGGATCACGTTGTCCACTTTTGTTGTCCCCC
>ML685822.1:964676-983277 GCA_007922175.1 Pelusios castaneus
CTCTCTCTCATAACTAGGTGGGATTGTAAAACACCTGTACTAGTGAGTTAGCAAAATCCATGTAACTCTCTACCCAGCCAGATAAATGCCTGCTAACAGGGTGGGGTATTTTCTGGAAGCACTATACAACTATGTACGTTGCATGGCAGAATTCTCTTTCACAAGTCACAGGTTACAGCCAGAGTTCAGGAAACAGTTTGGTTTTCAAAGTCAACTCATACAGCGCAAACCAACAAACTTTTGTGCCCTCCCACAAAAGATGTATGAAAAATACGCATTGTGCCCAGGACTGCCACAACAGTTTGACAGAGCATTGCTGGTAAATATCCCGCAATTTCAACTGATGGTTGATTTTTCAGTATTTGCTCAGGTTTTCAAAAGGCATGGTGAACAACCCACTCACTCCTGAACGTAAAGATGGCTGCCTCTTCTAAACATTCGTGTTCCTCAAATTCCAAAGGGGTAGCCGTGTTAGTCTATTGTAGAAAGACAACAGAGTCTTGTGGAACTTTTAAAGACTAACAGATTTAGTGCCACAAGACTCTGTTGTCTTCGTGTTCCTGTTATTCACTACCCAAACTCCATGTAAGCAGCTACACGTTTCTGTCACGCTGCCCCCATGGACAATTTCTAATTTTGCCCTGGAAAGATCCTAATCTTCAGAGTGAAAGGTTTAGTCATAACTGAGAAATAAACCAGCTCAGGTTTTATTGTAAACAAAGGCCACTGAACGGGGGCGAATGATGAAATTGGTTTGCTGTTTTTGCAATACAGCCTTCTGCCCACTAGGGAGAACCTGAAACTAACCCTTTTCTCAGGACTTCAGACAGGGCCTGAGCCAGGATTTCCAGGAGTCAGAGCAAGTTCTTCTTAAAGCATTGCAGTCCCCTACACAGAAATACAAAAGCCAACACTTTAGTGCCTGCTTCAGATTCTGCAGCAGGAGAATCCACCACGCACTTCTTTAACTAGGGCTAGGCACTGCAGTTAATTTGATACAGAATCTCCACTGGCTCTGGTAAGAGAAGGGTGAAGTTTGCTGCTGAAATTGAAAGTCAGCCTAAAATCGCTACGTGACAAGAAGAAAAGAAGTTCTTCTGAACGTGTTGTCAACTCTGCAGTGGTGCAATCATGGTTTCCTGCGGTAAGAGGAAAGAAAGATTGTTAACTGATCAAATCTAAGAAAAAATCCCCAGATCTCTACCTAGCAAATCCTCAAAATGACTATCCAAATGGCTTAAGTACATACCAGATCTCCACTAATTTTCAGCAGTGATCAGGGGACTGACACACATGCCTGAATTTTGCAAACTAACTGAAGTATACGTAAAAGGAGGGACTGCATCATAAGACGTAGCTGTTTTATTTTAACTGCTGCGGATTAGCTAGCTTGCTTTTGACACAACGGGAAACCCGTTCTAAAGGACAACTTGAGACTGACCAAGTCAGTCTGCTGCTGAAAAGTGGTTTTCCAAGACAGATGGAACTCAATTTACTCCATGCAGGACAGATTCTGGCCAGCCCTTCACAATACTGAGGAACAACACAAGGAACGTGATGATTATTTTCTCTTCAGTCATTTATTGAGATGAGGGTCCCATTGTGCTCCACACGCATAGTAAGACAAAGTCCCTGCCCTGAAGAGCTTCCAAATCTAGAGAGAGACACCGAGAGGAAAGCGATTGCCCAGGGTCACCAGCAGAGCTAGGAATAGAATCTGGGTCGTCTGACTGCCTGTGCAGTGTCTCAAATCTCACGCAGCTTGCATCCCACATAATGGCTAGGCAGAACTGCTGTCCTTGGGCTGACAGGGACACGGGATCTGCTCCCCCTCCACACCACAGGGAACAGAGGAAGTTGGGAGGAGACAGGACTATTGGTCCCACCAGGTTTGAAAGCAGCCCTAGATCTGCTGGAAACATCCCAAGACACGCTGTCTACAGGTGCTCCCCAAGGCACACTCACAATTCATGCCTAAACAGCTCCAGAGAGCCTTCCATTTGGGATAGTGGGTGCTACTCGCTTAAGTCAGGTAGCTGTCTACTAAGTTTCATCTCCTGAACAGAAGTAACAGCACTTCAGAACGTACCACGGCATCTTTCCAAAAAGTTTGTCTTTACAAGGCATTTGTCTCTGCCACCGCAGCCGGGTGGCGAGCACAGACGGCGAATTTGGGGCAGATTGGTGACACTCTACCGCACAAGTAGGATCCATCCCGAGGTGTTTGTCATTCTTGTCCATTCCCTCTCAACCCCATACCTTCCCCATCTGAAACGGTGAGTGTTACTTTAACCTCGGCTCTGCATAATTCTAGAATTACATTCTTCTTAATACTTAGGGCATTTTCCACTTCCAAGGAGCTTCACAGACAAAGCAGTCGAGGTAGCATGCTGCACACAAGCCCTCCTCCCTAACAGGAAGGGATCAGTGTCTCACTGGCCTTATTATTTTAATTTTAATGCCTCATAAGAGGTTTCACAGCAGAAATAATTATAAAGTAGTGATGAAAATATCCTGCCTCCCATGGAGCAGAGGGGACCTAAGGGTTCAATTATGTGACAAGAGAAAACAATCAAGAGATACCCTGGATCCAGTCTTCTTTTTTAAAGTGTGTTGCCTTTGTTATTCTTATCTAATTGTAATTGCTTAGGTAACCAGCCTTAATTGTAAACCAGATGTGTCTGGGGCATGTGCGCTGTGAAATGTGTTTGATGTCAGCCTCTCTGACAGCTTGCTGAGCAGATCAATTAACACGTCTTTATGGTTCTGCTTTTATCAATACCCTACGGGACCAGATCTATTCCTAGGATTGGGCCCATTAAAAACACTAAAAAGATTCTTTATATTTTAGATTATAATCTAGAGGATTTTTTTAAATTCAAATATTGCCAGAAAAGGTTTTGTTTATTCTACGAAGTTAATAAGAGGATCATTTGAACATGAGAGTGGCCGAACTGAGGCAAACCCATGGTCCATCTAGCCCAGTATCCTGGCTTCTGACAGTGGACAATGCCATAGAAAAGGTGATTTACCTGTGATCAAGTGATCCATCCCGTCTCCCAGCCTCGAGCAATCACTGCCTATCTTGGCTAATAGCCATTGATGGACCTATCCTCCATGAATTTACTCATTTCTTTTTTTTTAACCCCGTCATGGTCTTGGCCTTCAGAACATCCTCTGGCAAGGAGTTCCATAGGCTGACTGTGCAGTGTGTGAGGAAATACTTCCTTGTATTCATTTTAAACCCGCTTCCTATTAGTTTCATTTAGTGATATCTAGTTTTTGTGTTATGAGAAGGAATAAATAACACTTCCTTATTTACTTTCTCACCAGCTATGATTTTATAGACCTCTATCATAACAGCCCTTAGTCTTCTCTTTTCCAGCTGAAAAGAGCCCAGTTTTATTAATCTCACCTTCTATGGAAGTGTTTCCATACCCCTAATCATTTTTGTTGACATTTTCTGTACCTTCTCCATTTCCAGTTTATCTTTTTTGAGATGGGGTGCCCAGATCTGTATGCAGTATTCAAGATGCGGGCATACCATAGATTTATAAAGAGGCAATGATATTTTCTGTCTTAGTACCTATCCCTTTCCTAATAATTCCTAACATTCTTGGCTTGCCAACGCCCTGCCCACCCAGAGAACTATCCACAATGACTTTGAGCTCTCTTTCATGCGTGGTAACAGCTAACTTCGATCCCATCATTTGTTATGTACAGTTGGGATTAGGGTTTCCAATGTACATCACTTGGCATTTATCACAGCGGTGAATTCCATCTGCCATTTTGTTGCCACGTCACCCAGTTTTGTGACATCCCTTTGTAATTCTTCACAGTCTGCTTCTGACTTAAATATCTTGTGTAGTTTTGTATGATCTGCAAATTTGGCCACCTCACTGTTTATCCTTTTCCCCAGATCACTTAGAAATATTTTGAACAGTACTGGTCCCAAGACAGACCGCTGGGAAACACGACTATTTACCTCTCTACATTCTGAGAACTGAACATTTATTCCTACCCTTTGTTTCCTATCTTTTAACCAGGTAGTGAGCCAGGAGAAGACCTTCCCTGTTATATCATGACTGCTTACTTTGCTCAAGAGCTTTTTGTGAGGGACCTTTTCAGAAAGTTTTCTGAATGAATAAGTACCTTTTCTCAACTGGATCACCTTGTCCATATTTGTTGTTCCCCCTCAAAGATTTCTGGTAGATTGATAATGCATGATGATTTCCCTTTATGTTGGCTTTCCCCAACAAACCATATTTATCTGTGTGTGGCTAACCATTCTGTTCTTTATTAGAGTTTCGACCAATTTGCAGGGAATTGAAATTAAGTTCAACAGCCTGTAATTGCCAAGATGGCCTTTGGAGCCTTTTTTAAAAAGTGGAATCATCTTAGCTATCCTCCAGTCATCTGGTACAGAAGCTGATTTACGTGATAGGTTAGACACCACAGTTAGTAGTTCTGCAATTTCACATTTGAGTTCCTTCATCCATTCAGCAATTGTAATGAACAGCTATGTAAATCTGAGGGAAGGCTGAGTCTTGACAATGTAGAAATCCAGAGTTTGCCAGACATTGAACATACGGAGACACCTTTCTTTGTTGCAGCTGTGGTACTTCAGAAAGAAGAGAGGCAGAAAAATAGCCTGATTGACATGGAATCGCAATATCATCTTTGGCAAAAATGCTGGGTGAAGGCGTAGCTGGATCTTGTCACTGTAGAACAGTAGAACACTGCGTAAGGGGGTTTGGAAGTCAAGACCTTGGTCTGAGACTTGCCTTGCTGAATTAATTGCCACCAAGAAAGTGGCATTCCAAGATAGGCATAGAAAAGAACAAGACACCAGGGACTCAAAAGGGGATCCAGAGAACCTTGATAGGACCATATTGAGGTCCCACTGAGGAATCTGATCTCGTACCAGTGGGAAGAGTCTCACCAGGTGTTTTAGTAATCTGGCCATTATCTCATGCAAGAAAACTGATCTGCCTTGAATCAAAGGCTGAAAAGTTGATATGGCCACCAGATGTACCTGAACGGATGATAAAGCTAGACATTGTTGATTCAGGTGAAACAGGTAATCCAAAATGGCCTGAATAGACGATTCAGTCATGGAAATATTCTGATCAGATGCTCAGCAGATGAAGCACTTTTACTTGACTAGCTATGACACTCTGGCAGAGGGTTTCCTGCTTCCCAACAGGACTTACGGGACCTGAATAGAGCAGGCCCATTTTTCCATATCTGACCACGAAGCATCCATGCAATCAGGTTTAGGAAGGCTAGATCTGGATACAGTAGTTGACCGTGATCTTGAGAGATCACGTCTGGCTAGGACGGACAGCCCAAGGCGGGTACCACTGATTGAATTAGCAGCATCCTGAATCCGTGCTGGTGTGGCCATGCTGGAGTTGTCAGTAGGACTCGTGCTTTGTCCCTCTTGACCTTCATGAGGACTTTGTGGATGGGGGGAATCAGCAGGATGGAGTACATCTGGTCGCCCAACCATGGTAGGAGAAAGGCATCGGAAAGTGAGTTGATGTCGAGCCCTTGTAAGGAACAGAAACAATGATAATTCCTGTTCCATCTACTAGCCAAGAGGTCCACTTGGGGAGTACCCAACCTTTGGAAGATGGACTTGGCAACCTCTGGCTGTAAGAGCCACTTGTGGTGAGAAGAAAAAGACATGCTGAGGTGATATCCCAACATTTTGTCTAAAGCAGGCCCTGTGGATACCACTAGGGGAAAATCTCCAGCACCAATGCATGTGGCACACCCACCTAATATGAGAAGCACTTAAAGAAGAAACCCCCATTATTTTTTGAAAAAGATGGTCTTGGGGTTAAGGCCAAGGGTTGGGGGGGTCAAGCGGTCAATGTTCTCTCTCTTCCTGAGTCAGCCAAGGACTGCCCATGTGATTTGCTGATTGTCATGCAATCAGTCTCTCAATTCCTATCTCCTCCTTCCCAAAATCTGTGACAGAGATGATGTTTCCCCTTTTCTTCACGGAGGAGAAGAGTTATTCATTAATGTTCATATAGTGCTTTGTGATCCTGCATGGAAGTGCCTATAAAGATGACAATATTCGCTACAGTATTCCCAGTCCACACATGGAAGTCACAGGCACATCAAAGGTAATGAGAGCCTGACCATTAACATACTCAGAAGCCCACTGCAGATGTAGCCTACATCAGAACTAGTTATGGACCAGATTCAATTGGTCTTTATGCAGAGATTGTGCACAAAGAGCCTTCCTTATTCCCATTGCACACCTCACACAAGGATAGGTGATAACCCCAACCCGCATGCTAGTGCAGTGCAGAGTGCACTCCCTCAATGGGTCCTGGGAGAGCACACTGCCCCAAAGCCAATTTCCCCCAAGATCTATCTTCCCCATAAGAGCCTGTGTACAAAGTACCTGATCTGGCCCTGTTTATGGCTAATTTTAAAGGGGAGATGTGTGTTCCAATGTTCTTACCTACCCTGCCATCGATGGCATTCAAATCAAAGTTGTACACTGCCGACAGTGCAATTTCACAAAACAGCTGCACAAAGAAGAGCGCACCCTTAGCCTGCAGAACCAAGGCAAGCAAACACATGTAAAGAGAGAAAACTTGTAAGACATTTTGAAACTCTTAGCCCTTAGGGTTTAGGAAAGAATGTAGTTAATTATGTTGAAAGACAGACAGAAACACAGACACACACACAATCTCTTGAACTTTGTGCACCAAAAGAGCTTGTTCATTTTCTTTGTTTATATCAATTATTTTTTAAAGTAGAACTTCCCCAATGTCGTCCTGCTCTCTTAAAGTCTTTAAAGCAAAATTTAATGATCAAACTGTTGAGTAAGACTAAAGTTGCTTAAAGGAAAAGCAAGCCTGCCTGTTAAACCTACTGAAAATCTCCTGTTCAAACATATTAAACAGCTCAATGACATAACACCAGAAACAGTCAACCACTGGAGACATCTGTACCTTTACCACTAGAGTTATATGCATTCCCTTTTGGTATGCAATATCAGTAAAATGAGGTCTAATCCTCCATGATTTAGCCAAGCATATGCACACAGTAAAGTTAATAAGCAGTCCACTCAGATCAGAAAGCCAAGTATGTGTGATCATCAACAGCAAGAGCAGCAGTGTTTTTCATACACTGCGCAATTAATCTGCGGAACTCATTGCCACAGGATATATCACTGACACCAAGAACTTGGCATGTTTCAAAATAAGATTAGACATATATATGGATAAGAAAAATATTGACTTAAAATATAAAAATAAACAAGAATTTGGGAAGGCATCTAAGTCCTCCTCTTCAGGGCATATGCTGACATCTAGCTCTTGGGGTTAGGAAGAAACTTTCCCCTGGGACAGGTTACCCTTTAACTGCCTAACTGTAAGGATTTTTGCACCTTCCTCTGAGAAAGATGATCTCCACTTTCACAGCTGGGGCTAGCTGGACCTCTGTCTGATCCAGACAGCAGTTCCTACATATTACAGCAGTGCCCCCAACTCAGAACACAGCCCCACTGTGCTAGGTGCTGCACAGATACATCGAATGTCCCAAAGTTCTGACTACCTAACTAGATTGGACAAACAAAAGGACAGAAGAAAGTATTTCCTCCATTTAACAAATGGGGGTTCTAAGTACAGAGATTTTAAGTGGTCTGAGTGTGGTCATACAGGAAGCCTGTGTGAGAGGCAAGAATTGAGTACAGAACTCAAGTCTCAACCCAGTTCTCTAACTATAAGGCTCTCTTCTCCACACATTTATCTATTAACTACTCTAGTGACTGGGCTACTAACAGGAAGAATCAATTGTTTCATATTGCTCCATAACTCTTTTCTTCCTGACTGGTATTTATTTTCCCACAGAGACATGCTGGTTATCTCCAAACGGACACAAACCATATTGATTGGTACATTGTAGCCGTTACTTTTGGGGGATCATGTTTGAAAAACAAACTGATAAACTAAAGTCTTATCACCACACGATTTCCCTAAGAATAATCACACACCACTTGTATTGGGTACCCAGATCACTACTACAAGAGTGAAACGCTTGGCTTTTGATGGTGGAAGAGAAGAGTACCCAACTTTCCCCATGCCCACACAGAAGGCAGGTCAATTCTGCTCCTTTTTGGCACAACTCCAGATGCTGAACAGAAATCCCTTTGGGCTACTGGATGTGCATTAAGGGCTCAACAATGTAAGTTGCTTATCAGCTTGTAGACTGTTTTAACAGAGCCTTCAGCTGATGCAAAACAAAAATAAAGCCAGATGAAGTGATGACAAGGGGAACCACACACTGCTCCAATCAAGAGACTAACCAAAGGAAAGAGAACATACATAGAACAAATGAGCAGCTCTCCCGAATCAAGGAAGGTAAAAGGGAAAAACTCTACATTTGTACATAAGGAGGTGGAATTAGAAGTTTAGACAGAGAAGATGAATTCATTACCTAAACACCATGTTAAAGGCCAAGGCTCCTAGGATAAATCCTAGGTTCACACCCTCTTGTCCCAAATTAAAATAAGGGATTTACTTAAAATCCACAAGAACTAGCAGTTATTTTATTAATCCTGTTGTGCCAGTTTGTGCAGATGATACAGGCCTGGGAAAAGCTGATTCCTAATGAAAACAGAGTTAAATAGTATTCTCACCATCACCATCCATGGTGAAACCACAGTAACTAGTGCAATTTCAGAAGGATTTGGGGGAGGGGAGGCGGGGTTTGGAGAAGTAAACAGTCCTAAAGAGGGATGGAGAGGGAGCGATCTTGACAAGAAGGGACCAACCAGCTTGTGCCCAGGAGTAAAATGTGAACGGATCCAGACCCAGGGTAGCAGTGGCTAAAACATACAGACTCTTCCTCCCTGCCCGTCATGAGCAAAGTTGGGTTTGCTGTGAACTGTATGGCCTACCTAAATTCCACCTCTCTGCTCAGCAGTGCTCCCAAGTCATGATCCTCCACTACCCTGCAGCTTGTGGTGCTGTTTCCACTTGTGCAAGGTGCATAAAACACCAGTGAGTCACACTCACTTTGCAGAGGTTGAAACTACGCCCCAAGGGGCAAGGCCCTGCCGTCTCCTAACGTGCAGAATGGAAGGTCACTGCAAAGTGAGTTTCTCACTGCCAGGAAGATCCCCAGACAGCCAAGTCCTATAAGGCGCTGAGATCCCCTGGGCCATGTAATAACACGCCCGCTCATCCCTCTCTTTATAGTGACCTGTTTATTGCCTGAAACCAAACTGTTTCATTAGATTTTCCCCTCCCTCTGTCACTCCGCACACACTCACTTGCAGAGCCAGTCCGGCAGCATTTTCTGAGGTCATGCAAGAATCACTCGAGGCGCCAGGTCTGTTGGCAAAGCAGCCAGCGAGCTATTTATACTTAAGAAAAGAACAAGGGTTGTGGGGCGGGGTGGCCTCCATGGATTGCACGTGCAGAACAGGCTTCAGAAGGTCCGCCATGGACTTGCTGCAGGGATACAAGAATTTAGACTAAAGCACAGGTCTGGGGGGAAGGCTACAAGGAAAACTACAGACCAGGAGCCCTGTTAGCAGATACAAAGCTAGGGAAGGGGAAGGCATTCCCTGCCTCCCGACCTTGCCAGGATCCTTTAGAAGACACATGCGTCCCATACTGTAAACAACTGTCACTAAAACATGCCTTTTCTAATCACCGAGTCAAAGCAATGGAGGCTTTAGAGCCACTTCCCCAAACTTGATTCAGAACTGCAGAGACAGCAGCTGCAGCCATATCGGCAAGAGGATGAAGGAGGAATGCTAGAACCTCAGAGCGCCACGGCCGGGTTTCCAATTAGCACAGTAGGTAGGTGCTAGGGGAGCCTGATCACCACACAGGCCAACAGGACCCAGGCCCACAGCCCCATGTGAGCTCCAGAAACCTGGCCCCACACCCTGCTCCTACCCTTCCTCCTGAGGACCCAACCCCTAGTCAGACCAGAAGCTGAGCCCATGGGGTGAGCATCCTCCCGCACAATCCCCTTCCCAGCATGGTGCTAGCCAAGCCAGCCGCCCCTGGCCCCTCTCTCCTGCCCGTGTGCAGAGCTGGCCCAATGAGCCCCTCTTTGCCCATTGCTCGCCCCCCCACACATGGAAAACAAAGGTCAGCTCAGCTGTGGGGGGGAAGTACTGAAGATGCTGTGCCTAGGGGCCAGTAAGGTGGAAATCCAGCCTTGGCCATGTCCTTAGTTAATGTCCGAAGAGCCGCCAATCACGCCTGTGCACCCTTCCTGGAGGAGGGAGCAAGAAAGAGTACATACCGGTAGTTACTAATGGCTAAAACAGGCAGTGAGGCGGACTTACAGAGCGAGCCGGCTTCTGCAGACTTCTCTAAGAAACCCCTCCCTGAACGCAACGGCACAAGATCAAGCCGGCAGGATGGCCTGAAAGAACTGTCTGCACGCACTGCGCCAATGTAGCACCGCCGGCGAAGCAGTCTCTGTGGGTCAGCAGGAGAGCTTCCACTGCCAACACACCACGGCGGTGAAACCCATGTCTCTCCGGGGCTGGACGAGCCACAGCCGTGAGTCTAACACACCCTTCCCGGCACTAGGTTGGACACAGAAGGGAAGAGTGACGTGGGGTAAGTTCTGAGTTGGTACCTTGCCCCTTTCTCCAGTCCTTCGGCATGTCAGGTACGGGAGGAGGTCAGGCCTGCCTTAACATAACATCTTAAAGGGCTCCTGACTCAGGGCATAAACCAGCCTCTCCTTAGCGGGAGGTGAGAAGAAACTCTTCCCTCATTTCCTACCGCAGGGTTCTTGCAATTTCCTTTGAATCAGCTGGTGCTGGCCACTGCTGGAGACAGAACAAGGGATTAAACTGGTCTGACCCGAAATGGCAAGTCCCGTGTTTGTATTCCATCTGCCACGGCAGGACTGACTTTCCTGTTAGACCACTCCTTTCTGGCTACAGGTAATCCACAAACTCCTCACGCACCGCTTCTCAAACAACTGCATTCTTCTGCTAACCCCCGGGGAGGTCAAAAGCAGAATCACTGACCCCAACAGTCCAACAAATGAGGTCCCCAAATCATGCAACTGTCTTTAAAATCATGAGATATTTCTGAAGTCCTACGTTTGCAGTTCTTCTTGTCTGCCTTCTGGAGACAGAGCCTTTAGGGGTCATATTTTTAAGGTTTTCTTCTGATCCACAAAAGCTAGAAACTTTTTTTTTTTTTTAAAGTAAAAGCAGAGATTCTCAAGTTAGAATACGACTCCAGAGGCTGGGGCTTTAAGAAAACACCAAATTTCACAAAATATTAAGTACAATCACAAGAGTTGGAAATACTGGGGAATAGAATATAAGGCTCTGAAAAGAGCAGGCATTGCAGACCTCCTTTTCCATTTACTTTTAACACAGACTCTTCTCTGAGCTATTTCGATTTATTGGTCCAAAACGGACCACCAGTCTGGGGAGTCTATGAAACTGAAGCCAAAGCAGAAAACTCAGCTACTGGGGAAAGATGCATGAAATCTTAAAAGAACTTTGAAACACCCTTTTAAGATTTTATTGTTTTTAAAAACAAACAAAAAGATTTTTAAGACCTTTTTAATAGCTCTTAAGGAGCCACTACACTGTAATGTAAATATGTATCTTAGCCCAATGCTCTTAAGTGGATATTTATTTACCATTACACACACACAGTCTTTGGTTTCTGACTTGACTTAGTCCTTTTACACCCAAAACATAGCAAGACATCCTACTAGAGGAGCTTTTAGGTGCCCCTGTGCTACCATAAGGAATCGCTTAAATCTGAGAGTAGCTCAAATGGCGTTTTCTGAGACACGTGGCAATGTGTGTTTCCATGCGTTATCTTCCTACCATTGGCCCTGATTCTGTAAATGGATCTACACAGGCAGATTCCTGCGTACAGGAGCCCCAATGGAGCACTAGGCAGAAGTTTGCCCATATGGATCCAATTGCAGGCTTGGGTCACGATTTGTATAACAGCCATGTGAACTAGCACTCTGTTATACTTTAATGGAATATTTGGGGGATTTGTGTGTTCTGTATGATCCTCAGAACAAAGAAGGAGTTCGGTGGCACTTTTAAAAACAGCAAATTTATTTATCACATGAGCTTTCGTGGGAGAAATCTTCAAGCATCAGACGAAGTGGGATTTTTCTCCCACGGAAGGTCATGCAATAAATAAATGTGTCAGTCTTTAAAAGTGCCACTGAACTCCTTGTTTGTTTGGCTGAACTAGACTAACACAGGAACCCCTTTGGAACTTGTCTGTGTGATCCCCCTCACTCTAGCACCATGAATCCACTGTCTTCTCTCTCCTGGGAAGGAGGCTGTTCCTAATTTTTCTTTATTCTAGGCTGAATCCTGCACCCACTGAAGTGGACAGCAAGGCTCCCACCACCATTAAGTGTCTATAGTTTCAGGCTCATTACCATTCTTCCCTCAAAGCCCTGAATCATGGGGAGCACTGATCCAGGGAAACAGACCATAACTACAGCTCCCTCTGGAATTCATCAACGCTAGAGGGCCAAATTCCCCTTCTGCTATGCATGTGCGCGCTGTTTCTGTGGGGCCGTCCTGTCTTGCAGACAGTCATATTACCATGGCACCTGGTAGCTAGCCCAATCCACTGTGTGGATAAAGCTTAAAGGGAGGCATAAGGATGGTCACGCTTAACATTCAGGAGACGTAAAACAAAAGCCGTGGATCCTGTTATTTCATTTCCCACTGCAATGAAAGTGTTTATAGACTTAAAAATCCCCCTCCAGCCTTTACAATCCAAACATTACGGCAGGGCCTGAGAATGAGGGTGACCAGAAAGAAGGGTAAAACTGAGCTGTCAGGTATCGGTGTTGCTGGCCAAATCAAGTGAAGTGCAAAATATAAACAACATTAAGGGTGGAAAGTAATTCAGCGCTGGACATTGAAGATACACAGTCATTAATATCACTTACACACACACATGCATGTGTCTATATACATAGATTTCAGAAGCTTTATTTTTACCCCAGCAGTAAATAAAAATAAAAAGCATTCCTCCTAATCTTTAAATCTCCGCACTCCCATGGGTCGTGTTACTATTGTGCAAGGGCTGAGGGTTACTGGGGGCCGAGGGGATCTTTGCCTTCCCAATTCCCTTCTTAACAAAGCAGCCCAAGATGCACCAGACACCAAGCTGTGCACACTGTACCCAAAAAAGGGCCTTCATTTTGCCAAGCAAACGCAGGAAAAAGAGCAACGCTAAGGACAAGCAGACACAGGCCACACAGCCATGCAAAGCATCTTTGGTTCAATCCTGGTAACATCCCCTATTGATTCGCCGAGCCTGCAAACCTCCTGAGACCTGAGAGGCAGCTCTACAGACTGCTTCATGGTGCCGCTTCCTCGCTGAGGGGCGGGAGGGCCAGACGCCCCCATGCAATTAAAGGATGTTTTCTGGCTCTCGGAGGTGGAGACAGAATAAACAGGCAGGTACAATACTAGGCTCTCAGATGTGTCAGCTGTCATGATCTTGGGGTGACAAGCTGCCTTTAGCCTGTATCTGCTGAGGTCAAGAGGGCGTCCACCAGCTTGGCAGATGCACAGGCGAGGTAAGGGACTCGAGACACAAGCGTGTGCTGAAACTAATTCATAGCTATCAATAACGATTGCACATCAGTTAGGACACAGACGGACTGGCTTCAGTGTATGCATTCTTTGGAGCAGTGAGGAGGTCGGTCGCTCTGCAGGCTACAGCACCATACGAGGCCAGGATATGGGGGAGGAGGAATATTCCTAGCAGCAACAGAGAGTTTCTGCACAACCTGGAACCAGTGTCTCCCGGCCATATGCTGCCAGGGAGCAGATGGGGTGCTGGGGTCTGCAGAGGTTTGGAAGTGACACCAATGTCTGTTCTAGAGGCGGCAATGGTGAGAAACGACACCCGCTGAATGATTTCGCGGGGAGGAGCCATCATGCAATTTTCCCTTTTCTGTGGGCAGGGCAGCCTAGGGAAGAGTGTTTCGGACATGGCTGTTAGGCGCTCTCTCCCCTCCATCTTGGCACCCAGCTGCAATCTGCAGGCTAAACTTTTCCACCCATTTCCGTGGCACTTATCCCCAAAGTCTCCATTCAGAGAGAGCACCAAACGGTTTAGGAAAGTGAACGGCCTAATGGAGTGCGGCGATGGGCTTCCTGCGCTTGAGCCATGGCCCCCAGCTCTGAAGCCTCTCCAGAGCTGCAGCTGCAAGGGGCGAGCAGGCGGAAGAATAGCGCAGGTTCTGCTTGAAGGGAGCAAGTAATACTATCAATGAGTGAAAAACTGCCGACAAGCTCCAGAGAAGCCTCGTGCCAATTTAATTCTGGAGCGGGGCTGCAGGTCCAAATGTGCTTTCCACAGGGTTTCTCAGTCGGGAGCCAAGACGGCAGGGCCAGAACGTTTCAAAGGGGCCCCTGTCCCACACGGCTGGCTCGGTTCACCTCCTTCCTCCAGGTACTGCAACCTCTGAGGTCAGAGGCTTGGCCCAGGCGTCATGACAATGGCCGTCCAGCTAAGCTGAATCTGAGTGAGGGGCCCTGCAATCCCATGACCTGGGTCACAGTTCCTCTCGCACAAATTTGGTCCAGAGCAGAGTCAAGCCCAGCCAACCTCACAGGTGCAGGAGCTTTAGGAGTGAGAGCTGGGCAGGACCCAACGAAAGCCACGCCAGGGTCGCCACCTCCAGACTATTCACTGGGTCACAAACAGTTACAAATGGGCCGGAGCCCCCGACGTTTGAAAAGCGCTGCTCCGCACAGGTCTAGCGGCTGGAGAGGAACCATGGAGCCTGAGACCAGGGACTCCAGCCTTGCCTTCACAACTGACTCCCTTTTTGGACTTAGGAAATACTCTTGAAATACGACTCTGCTCCGGGAGGCAACTAACAATGGCAGGGGCGCCAGGGTGGTTTTTCTCACTGCAGCAGACACTCAGGTGCCCATTTGCTATGTTGCTTCCAAGCGGCTGTTGCTGTCATGGGGAGCATCGACAATTCACAGGAGGCGAAGTATTCCCAGGGGAAATGTCGCTTGTGAGCAGTGGTTGCTCTGAAAAGGTGTCACTGAAATCAAGTGTCTACTGTACTTACATATGAGATTTACTTACTTCACAACCTACATGCTTTTCCCCCAACTGCTAACCCTGGAACTTCACGGTGAAAATCAAGGTGGGATCTTTCCTGCTTGTGCAGCATCAAACAGCCCTGACACGTTACAGATGTAGGTAAGGCGTCACAAATCATGGGCTTCAAACTAGAAGGTTGCTCTTTGTCTGAACACCCCCACCTGTAAAGTGGGAACGAGATCATGCATCTACCTCGCAGCTGTGAGTCAGTCGGATGGAGAATTCTCGAAGGCCCAGACTGACAAAGCTTTGGCGGTGATCAAGGGGGTTGGACTACATGACCTCCTGAGGTCCCTTCCAACCCTAATCGGCTGACTTGATGGTTAACTAATATACATCTGTTCAGTTCTTTGAAAATATAAAGCACTATACAGTGGTTACCATAAAATCGTTCCTGTTCCTACCAGTAAGTCACTGGTCTTACCGTGGTATTCTCTAGTCTGCATCAAGGACACAGAGCATCACGGTAAAGTGAGGCAAAATTATAAAAATGTTGATGGTGGCCACTCTACGAGTGAGGAGCAATTATAAAATGGCGCCTGTAGTCACCCTTCGCTTATAAATGCAGAGCGAGCACGAAATTAAAAGATCATAGGCTCTCACTTTATTATCAGGTACTTTATAAGTGCCCAAATTCACAGCAGACATTATCTTACTATGTTTCTCCCACAAAGCCTGCTGCGGGGTCTGTGTAGGTGAGTTCCTGAAGCTCTGTGGAAGCCCGGTGAAGCCGGCAGGACACCAGCAGAGATGCAGTGGACTGCCCTGATAGATCTGACAGCAAAGCTGGGACCTAACATTTGTTACAACAATGGGAGAGGATGACAAATCACAAGGAGGGATGGGGACCAGCAATACAATTGTGCCACCAATCAGTTTAGGGCACGTACACTACTTGGTGGTTCCATTTCAATTATGAAATACAGAGATTCATTTCTCAGGGGCACTGAGGCATTTAAAGGAGAGGGTGAAGGCTTGGCAGCTTGCAGTAGTTGGGAAGGTGTTGTGGGAGAATGGACAAACAGAGGACAGGTGAGGAGAGAGGAAGCTCATGGCCAGCAGCAGAGGGGTGAGAAGGAAAGAGCAAGAGAGAAGCAGCTAGGATGAAGCGATACACTTGAGGGTAAAAACAAGCAATCTAAACTTGAGGGGATGGAGATCATTTCTAGGGAATTCAAATAGGAAGCAATTTCTATTCCTCAAATCTGGAAGGAATGAGTTCAAGTAAACATACTTGTGTGTGCCTGCTTCCCTTCAAAGATTCTGTAAGTTTATATAGAAATTAAATGCAATCTTTGGACATTTTCCAAGTTACCATTAGATCCTTTAGAGTCACATTTGGACACCCATAGCTTTGACCATAAATAAGAACCATTCATGCCTTCAGTTTCTTTAAATCATAACTTGTCACTGAATGTGCTATAATCAGAATTTGACCCCAGAAATCATTGTTTCAGGGTAGCATTTTTTTCCCCCGAATGGTTTTTGCAATGAAGGCGTGTGTGATTAAGACTTCAGCGTGGAAGCTAAAAAGATTGCGTGCAGCTATTGACAGCACTTCAATTTACATATTAGAATGAGATTTCATTTCTGTAGATGGAGAATACTGGTATGCCCAATTTGATATCTGATTGACAGCCTTCCAACATCGCTAAAAAGCTGACAACCGGCAACATGTCATATTTAGGTTCGAAAACATGTACATGACAAAAATCGGTCGGGCTGTGAAGGGTTTATTTTGACCTGCCAATAGACCCAGTGGTTAAATGGTCCGGTGCAGTCTCCTTCCCTGCCACAGGAAGGAACGTTTTAGGAGGCAGCTTCCTTCCTCTTCTGACACTGGAGGCAGGGGAATGGGGGACCACCTTTTGCCACCACTAATCTAGGAGTAATGCAGTCTGCGGCAGCCACCCTCAGTGAGAACAAGACGACAGCAGGAATGGGTTTCAACCCAAGGTTCAATTCCCTCCCCGGTCCCATATGATATGTTGCATTCCCTTTAAGGTCCTGGAATCAGGACAGAGATGGGGAACTGGTGTGAAGGAGGTCTGGAAACCCCTCCAGCATGAGGAAGTTGTCAGAATTGCACTTGTTAAGCAAAATCTTTAAAATGTAAACTCAGCTTTCTGGGGGGGAAATAGTGTGCAGGAAAAGTCACACCATTTCATGTGGCTGCAGTACAGATAGAGTGGGCATAAGCAGAACAGAAAAAAAAAGATGTGAGGATGGGGTTTTCAAGGGCACCTCTAACACTGTAAAACTGGGGGGGGGGGGGGGGGGAAGACGACCTGCACCATTCGCTTCATGCTTGTGTGTATAATGCTAGGAACAACCCTTCGTTAACTTATCAACCCCACCGGTCTCCTATTTAGGCTTAAGGAACTATCGAAATGAAAACTATTTCAACAGATGCATCATTTCGTTTACATTAACTTGTTATGCAATGGTTTCTTAAACAAAAACCAACCCAATGAGGTGTCTTATGCGCCACTGAAACGCACAGCAGAAAGCCCATTCTCCAGCAAGACAATTTCCAGCAGCACTTAGTAATTGTTAAATTGTTACTTTCTTGGTGCCAAAACGCTGTACTGAACAGCTGGCTTTAACCAATGTTTGATTAAATGTAGTGATGCGTCTTTACATAACAACTTCAGGATTCCCATACAGGCAAGGCATATCATCAATTATATTTCCGTTCAGTGCATCGTGAAATATTAAAAGTTCGTGTTCTAATTAAACAGTTTATTCATGCAAAAACTAAAATTACAGGGGATAATTATGTAACAAATTACACACTTTACTCTATAATCAATATCCCGAAATGCTGGATAACTAATGATCATATGACATGACAGGGTAAATGTCTAGTACACTATCAACCAGAGGAGTAAAGGATTTAAAAATAATAATCAAGCCACTTTTCACATTTTTAAAAGCCTTTCAATTATGAGAGCCAGTTTCCTGCACCTATTCATTTAATGGTGAGATTGATCATGCAATGATAAATATTCCTGAGAAAACACGTGCCACTCACAGCTTAGCCTCTTAACCTCACTGAAAGTTTTTAGCCTATCTTCCTCCGCAAACCCAAATCCAAAGATGGGAGAACAAGCAGCGGCAGAGATGTGAAGTTCAAAAGGTGCAAGAAAAACGCAAAGACACACTAATCTTCCCAATTATGCAGAGCACTCCTCCAAGAATGGATTAGTTAGTACAGGCTGCAGACCCAGTGTAAAAGGGGGAATCTGTGACAGACAGAGACAGACAGACATTGCCCTCCCATAGAGTAACATCTTTTGCAAAAACCAAGCACTCCTGTCCAGACTGGTGGTGCACCTGTCTGAACTGCTTGCTGCTGTTACTGACATTCAAGACTGAACTGGACACCAAGAGTAAACATGACTGCTCTTTCCAGAGCTGCCGGTGCATTCTCCGTCAGAGGAGCTGCCGGTGCATTCTCC
>ML685822.1:983287-1096457 GCA_007922175.1 Pelusios castaneus
GGAGTAGGGCCACGCTGTTCTTGGCACTTAGTGTAGTTCAAGCCGTGCATTTAACCAGTGCAAAGAGGGAGCTGGAAGAAGAGGAATCCAAGTCCTTTATATAAAGCTGTGTGTGTAGAAACAAGGAGCTGGAAGGGACCTACATTGAGGCAGGACTATGTACAGCATGTTAAAAATTACTGGACCATAGGGGTCTTCAGGAGCCACCTACATGGAAACAAAGGAGCTGAAGTTGACTACTGTGCAGGGACAGGAAGAGGCTGCTAATTAGGAGTTAGGCGACCCGGAGAATTCTATATCATGTCCCACAGCTGCCATCCTCACTTTTCACAGGAAGGTGCAATCTGCGGAACATGCAATGCTCATTCGTGATCCGCCGCAGCCCTCCCAATCCCGAGGGGACAGGACTTGCATGTTTCCACTGATGCCTCACTCAGGCAGCAGCATTGCATGCTGGGACCTAAACACTGAAGACCACTCAGTGGAGATCCAGGATCCACTCCTCCTCATTGGGACTGCCACAGCAGGTCCACAAACCAGCAATGCCGGGAATCCTGAACCCGATTCTTTGTTCGAAAGACGAGGGCAGCTATTCCGTTTTCTCAAATACTGTTCAGTGTTAATCCTTCTCTTTGTATATTTATAAATGACCAGTAAAATGGAGACTCACAGAAATAGGAGGCCACACTAGGCCACGTTCACAGGTGGACAGCACAGTACATGCATGTACATACTAAAGATTACTTTGCCTTCTAACTGGGTTCCTCTCAACTTTCATCACCTTTGCATGAAATAAAAGACACAAGAAGGATAAAAATGTGGTTTCAATTTAGCTAATTTAACCCTCTTTAGAAATAGTTTGTATCAGATTTCAGGTTATACAGTCTACTCTGCAGAGGTGACCCATTATTCATCAGCTCCAGTGGGGCCTCCATCACATTAGCAAGACGTCCTCTTCCCTCTTACTCGCTCAAATTTATTAAGGCTTCTGTTTTTTAATTTACCACCCCTTATTGTGCAACTGTTTCTATTTCCCCCACTGTCCTCACTTTTCATTTATGTTTCTTGTGTCCCTACTGTCTGAGCTGTGTTTTACTGCAAATTGTTAGTTTAAATGCATTTCCTTTATTTTACTTTTGATTTTTTATTTGCTCTCCCCTTGCTCCTTGCCTTTTACACTGTGACTTTTCTTTCCTTTGCTTAGAGCCTTTTAATATGACATTATTTTATTTTTGTCCAGGGTAAAGAAGACCTAGCTCCCTATTATTAAGGTCTGTCTTCCTTTGCTATAATCTAATCTCATTTGTTTAACATATTCCTCACAGAGCAAGCATTTCTACCCTTTTTTTTTTTTTTGAGGGGAGGGGAGAGTTCCTTGCAATCTGCAATCTTGACTCTTGTATTTTCTTTCTCTGCTTATGCACTTTCATCCTCTCTCCTCTTGTCTAAGGACACTTGCATGTCTGCATACATCTTCTTGAATCTAACTAAACAAAACGAAGACACTGTTTGTTTCCTAGCCAAGTGTTGTAAGAATTACACCATCTGCTCTCTGGAGGATTTCACCTGATCAAACCCCCGCTGAGGCTAATTTAAGCCAAGCAGGGACCAGTAATACTTCCAGCTATACCAAAATACTGTATTTAGTTAAACGGGGAAAGTTATCGAAAGCTAAGGAAACCCGGGAAGGTGGGTGGGGAAATCTCAAATCAGTTCCTAAGCATAACCAAAGAAGTGGTTCCAGAGGGGAGCCATGTCCGTCTAGTGCAACAATACAAGCCAGGAGTTCAGCGGCACCTTTAAAGACTAACAATTACATTTTTCACAAGAGCTTATATGGGCATCTGACGAAGTGGGATTTTCTCACACGAAAGCTCATGCAAAAAATAAATTTGTTAGTCTTTAAAAGTGTCCCAGGACTCCCAAGTGGTGAGCATCTTTTTAAAAGTAGCATTTTGTTTCATTCACCTCAGTTACATATTTCTTCTCAAATCAGACATCTGGACCATGAAATGGATAACGTGAAATCAATTCAGGCTTCACTTTTATGTTTGGTTAAAAACAAGATTTTACTATTTATCACTAGAAATTTTCCTTGTTTCTTCTAATTAAATAGTTTAAATAAATACAAACAGTCCCCTGCACTTTTTTCCACCTCAACCATTACGGCATTGCACTGCAGCATGAAAGCCAGAAAGCTGAAACCAACCAGTCCATTTTCAGTCTCCATGATGAGTGAGAAATGCAAAACATAAGAGCTCCTTATGAATTGCAAACAGTGAATTTGTTGGGGTTTTTTATTTATTGTGTTTCAATAACCGAAAGTATCATTCCCAGACAGGATTTAAAAAAAATAATAGTCAAACAACGAGCTTTAGAGTTCACATTTGAAAAGATGGATGAAAACATTGTGCCCAAAGTTGCTAGATCAATGCATAGCAACACTTTAAGATCACTAAGTGAGTTTTTAATAAGACCATACAGCATGAGACTCAACTCTTCCTTCACTAGAGGGAGAGAGGGCTGGAGTCAGTGGTTTAATAATGTAATGTCTTTCACTTTCGAAGGCATAACTGCAAATTCTCTTTAGATCACAAATTAAAGTGTACTCTTCTTTCTCCCTAGTAGGAGTTTGTCCACGTCACAAAAAAGATACCATAGAAAAAAGCACACGGTCTCTATGCAGGAGGCTCTGCATGTCAAGATGGAGGTACAGAGAAGCGAAAGCCATGCCACACACATGCTATCAGTTCAGAATTTTCATAAGTATCTATTCTTCTACAAATGTTTTTTTTAAAAAACACATATGGAGGTTTTCAAGGATGCCAGGGTGTGTGTGTTTTTTGCACTGAGCCAAACAGTCTGGCACCAAATTGTAATCACGTTTCAATGAGAATTTATGTTCAGGAGAAACAAAAAGTTGTTCTCTCTTCATAGCAATCATTTGCCCCTCTATGGACTTAACAGCAAACCATGGAAATTTGAGAGTTAACGGTTAAAATAATGCTTTTGGTATCTATCAAGATAGTTAAAAATATATTTCAGAGCTTATTCTTGTTCCTACAAAAATTAAACATTTAATACTTCAGTTATCCACTGGTGAGCAACTAATCTGGTAAATAGAGATGCTGGATTCTTCAGATGACTTCGAATTCTTTCAGAGAAAAATGTCATTCAAATGTGGCCTTACTGAGATTTTCAGTCAAGTGCCATAACAAACCATAACTATACACATAAGGCTTTATCTGCAACTTCTGATCTTTCCTAACCTCAACTGGGTTGCAGCAACAGCCTTACCCATGCATGCAGGCTGTCTGATATAATCATCACTCACCAGAGTTTATTCAGTAACTTGTTACATCATATTTATGGGACATTAGTAAAGCCTACATTTCAACTTTACATGGTAGCTCAGCAAGAACACCCCTAACCCAAAGCTGACCCTAGTTTTCAGGATTAATTTGGAAAATTATTATTCAGTTCCCATTCACCATCAATATGCAAAGTCTAAGGCTTACTCAGCTGAACTCTTTCCCACAGAAATCATTAGGACTGCTCTCTATTTACAAGTACTACTATTCAGTATGGAATTCAGGATGTGATTACCCAACCTGTTAATGGTGTCTAAGTAGAGAGCAATTCAAACAATACTTTCAAAAAAAGCTAAAAACCCGCCCAGGTGAAAGGTCTTGTCAAGTGTTTACACTAGAAAGAGAGGACTTAGAGAGAGGCAGCACAATACATATTTACTGTTTCACTACCGTTTGAAATATGGAGTCCCGGGGCACCTGTAAAGACTAACAGATTTATTTATCGCATGAGCTTCCGTGGGAGAAAATCCCACTTCATCAAACTCATGCAATAAATAAATGTGTTAGTCTTTACAAGTGCCACCAGACTCCTTGTTTGTTTTGCTGAACTAGACTAACACGGCTCCCCCTCTGAACTTCCATTTGCATTATAGTTAACCAAAAATACTTGATTAGATAACATCTCATTCTTAATCACAACTGAAAAGAGAAGTGTGACTGCGCAAAATACCTAATCTCTTCTTCCTCCCCGATCAAAGCATCTGGACCACACAGTCAAAATTGCTAAAGCAAATGAAATCTGCTAGTATAATTACACCTTGGGATTACTAATATGACGGCGCTAATAAATACTCCCCAGAGCATCTGCGGATCTAAAAATTAGCACTAGAAAAATAATTCATGCTCATCTACGTGACTGTTAACTTTCACTGACTAAACACACAGAACTGTGCCAAACAAGGAGGGGAAAAAGAAAAGCAAGGGAAAGAGTGAGCAGTTGTAGATCTATTTTTGGTATGTATCACTGCGTCCCACTAGCAAACATTACCAGGATGCTGCGAAGGCCTTCCTCTCCAAGTGTGGAATCTGTCAGTGGAACACAGCAGAGTTATTGTAGCTTTAAATGTATCCCAGGAAAAGGGAAAAACCCCACCTTACTAGAACTCTTTAAATTCCTATATTTCTACCATCCAGTCAAAATGCACCGCCTTCTCTAGCTGGAGACAAACTGATCCAGGGAACACTCACAATACAGAGGCTCTGTGGGTATACGACAGCTTGGCTACGTTTAGTTTAGGATCACAAACTTTTTTTTTATTTTCAAGTCTCTCTTTCAAGACTCTGCTTTGGCATTTGGGTTTTCAAATGTGGTTCCCGGGGTTTCTTAGAAATTTGTCAGTTGTTAAACCTGAAAGCAACTGACATATACTAAAGGGATCCTTTCCTGGCATTTTCAGTTTAAATAACTGTTTGTGAAACTGACAATTCTTGGAGAGACAGGTCTGTCAGCTAAGATTTTGGAAGAGAAACTTCATGGCATTTTTGCTCCCTGAATGGTGGAATGGTAGGATGAAGAATGAAAAAAAGCAGCTTAGACAGACATGATTCATATTCAGATCAAAGCAGCCTTAATTGTAGTTGTTCAGGGAATACAGGGGAAGAGGAAGGGTAAAGCGAAAATAAGGTTTTAAACAAAATTCTGACAGAAGTGGATTCCTGTTGATTTTAATTTTTCAAATCTTAACGGACAAGCTTTCAAGTATTTTTCCCCACTCGAGAATGTCGGATTCTCATTTGAGATTCTGTTCCTTGTATTTCAATAGCACCCATGGGTCCCCATTCTGCCAGACACTATACAAATACACAGGAAGAGAATCTCTTCTTTGAAGGGTTTATCTAAATAGACAAGACAGACAAAAGATGAGATGGGAAACAGATGCAGAGGGAAATTAAGGGCTCGGCTACATGACAAGGCAGAGGGCTGTGATTTATCAAGCGTACTAATGTGTTGCATCTAACTGCCCCAGGTAGAGCCTGCTGGTGCACTCTAAGTTTGCATTAACACCGTCCCATTCGAAACCCTTGCTCGTGGAGAAATACCTTAATCTACGAGTGGCCCCAGAGAAATCAACAGGGCTCACTCTGGAATCGAGCACTATTCAGCGTGTGTCGGGATGGCGAAATCAGGCCTTTAATGTGGTAATTATTTAGTAGCTGACGAGAAAACGGTCATTAACCTTTCACAAGCATTGCTCTTCAAGATGTGTTGCTCACGTCCGCGCCATGTCAGGTGTGTGCGTGCCCTTCTGCACGGCTCTTGGAGGTTTCTGTACCTTAGTGGTACTTGTAGGGCTGGGTTTGGTCCCCTGGAGCCCTGCGCTCATGCTGCAGGACATGAGGCACTGCCAGCCCCGTGACTCCTCATTTCCTTCTTTCCCTCACCTCTGACGGTGGGGACGGAGGGCAGATCAGGGGATGTGAGCAAGAACAAGAGTTATGAAAGGCTAGTGACTGCTTTTTCTTCTTCGAGCAACATAGGGGCCACGCGGTCATCCAGCCCTGCTGTTATCCACGCAGCAGCCACGCCGTCACATGCCAGGATGCCAGATCCGGAAAGCAGCCACAACCGCTGTACATTTTATGAAAACGCCTGGGGCAGAACACTGGCCTGAGGGCAGCACCGTGAATTGATAGTGTCATCACCACAAACCAGAGGAACTTCCTGTGGCCTTGGAAAATGGGATTATGTGTTTCTTTAGTCAAGGATGACATATTAGTCCTGGATCCAGGGAAAGGATGATTGAGGCTAGGGAGACCATGTGGAACTTCAACTTCTTGATATAGATCGGTTGACGCGATGCAGGTCCAGGATGGGTCTGAGGCCTCCTTTGGCCTTTTGTATAAGAAAGTTTCAGGAATAAAGCCCTTTCCTCTCATGGCTTGAGGAACTTCCTCCACAGTCCCTAGCCATAGAAGAGTTTCCATCTCCTGAATGAGAAGTTGCTCAAGAGAAGGGTCTATGAAGAGGCACAGGGAGGGATGATGGCAGGGGGTACTGAAGAAAACTGCAGGGTGTATCCATCCAATACAGTGTTGAGGACCCAACAGTCTGATGAAATCTGGGTCCATGAAGAAAGGAAGGCGAACAGGCAGTTCAAAACTAACTAGGGGGGATTGATCCTGAGGCCAGATAGGGACACCATCCTCAAGGGCACACCCTTAAAACACCTGCTGCGGGCTGACCTGATAGTACAATTGGGCAGCGGAGGAGGAAGAAGTGGGACAGTGGCACTTAAACCCCTCATCTCTGTCCCTTCTCTTACAGGTTCCTTGTTGTGACTGACCCAAAAATCTAAGTGGTGATCGCTGTGGCCAGAAGAGTCTCCTAGATCCCTGCGGCGTATACAGGTCAAGGGATCACAGAGTGGCTCTGGAGTCTTTTAGGCCATGAAGCCTGGTATCAGTCTGCTCTAAAAATGTGACACTCCCCTCAAAGGGAAGGTCCTGTATAAATTGCTGTACCTCCTGAGACAATCCTGAGGACCGCAGCCAGCAACACTGTTGCATGAATACTACTGAAGCCATCGACCTGGCCACAGTCTCAGCAGTGGTGTCCTGATGTCCTGTGGCAGAGGTCTTGACTTTGGCTACCCAGCGTCCCAAACATTGTAATTATATTCCCAAGCAGAGCCTGCTGGATGGAGAGTCTGTGCTGAAAACTGGCTGTGGAACATATCATTCTTTCAAACAAGTCCAGCTTCTTGCTGCACTTGTTAAGCATCAAACTTGCTTGTCCCTGCCAGTCCCTCTTGTTCACCACAACCACCTCCAAGGACCAGGTGGGTGGGTGGGAGAACAGGTACTTATATGCTTTGGCTGGAACGCAGTATTTCTTCTCAGCCCTTTTGGATATTGGCAGCAGGGAGAAGGGTTCTGCCCACCTTCAGCATCCCCAAGGGCAACGCAACGTTAGCCAATGCCATGGCTGCCAGGATGTCAAAGAGCCCTCTACAGACTCTCTGAGCTCCTCAGCCTCCAGTCCCACACTGGACATGATCTTCTAGCCACTACCTCACTTGGAATGAGGAAAATGGTAATGCCCAGGGAGGGTGTGGTGCCTCCTCTTCCTCAAGGCGTGCTGTTTCTACATCCACTGAATCTAGGTCCCCCACTGGGTTGGTCAGTTCCATGGATCATTTTTCCAGATGTGGCTGCAGAGGAACGGTGCGAGAAAGGACCTGGTGGCACTAAGATCCCTCACAGGTTCCATTATGGCCACCGACCTTCTGACCAGGCACTCATTGTTGGGAGTACACCCGCCAACCTGTGTTTCTGAGGCCGGTGACTGGATTCTCCCTCTGACTCCAAGGAGGACAGTTCTCCCATCAGGGACCAGGGAGGAATTGACGGTGGCTTCTCCTCTTGGCTGCAGTACAGAATCAGGGAGCAGTGCCAGGCAGATGAGGACCAGCAACAGGATTCCTCTGAATGGTGCCGAGATGGGGTATCAGGTTGCCTGGTGCTGGGGATCTGGTAACTGTTTCCATGCTACCAGTGACCAGCGCCATGAGAGTGACGAACGAGACCCATGAGTCTCAATTCTGGATCAGAGACAGGGAGCGCGGTGCCAAGGACTGGGATTGAGATGGAAGAGAACTTTGTCATGGCGCTGAAGACCTTGGCCAAGATGAGTAATGGCACAGGTCCAATGACCGTTGCAATGGCCTGCCAGGATTGAACCAACATGGGTCCTTTGCCAAACCCCGCATTTCTCTCCTTCTTTGGCATGGCATAATGGCCTCAATCAGAGTGCCGCTTCTTCTGGCCTTCCTTGGCACCAGCAAAAATGAACCGCAACAAGAAGGGAGTGGAGCGACCTGCACCAACACTGATGTACTCACTGCTGAATCCAAGGGGGTAAGTTCTGAGGCCAGTCTGAGTGCTGCTTCCATTTAGAAGGCTTTCAGATGAATGTCCCATTCCTTCTTAGTCTGGGCCTAAAGCCTTTGCGAATCTTGCACTTATCTATCCACAACAGGGATGTCAAATATGCAGCCAGCAAACCTCTTCCATCCAGCCCTTAACTGTGTTCTGTGGGACCACACTCTCTTCCTAACAGAGAGAGAGAGGGGTATCACAGACCGCGATTTCGCATACACAGCACTCCGGGATGTCGTGAGAATGCCAAAATATTTCCATTTATGGTATGTACGGCCCACCTGAAGTACATTTCAGTCAAATCTGGCCCGCATTAGCAAATGAGTTTGACATCCCTGATCTACAATCATCTGTGAAGGAATCATTACATACTTACAAACACAAGGGAGAAAGCCATTTCAAAGGCCATTACGGGCAGAAAAAAAGAACCAAGGGGGGGGGGCCACAGGGTCAGTGGTACCTCAAATACTGCTGCATCAGCATGGCGTTCCAAGAGACCCCAGAGCCAGTATGGATACCACTAAGGGAAAAATCTCCAACAGCCATGCATGAGGGCATGCACACACCTAACATGAAATGACTAAAAGAAAAAACCTCAATAACTGAGTTCAAGAGAGAAAAGCTAGATGCTGAAGCAGATTTTAAGCGCTCAGCTATCAGCAGAGAATTGTGAAATCAGCTGTGATCACAAGTTATCAGTTCCTCAAAGTGTACCAAACGCATTGTTATGTAAGATCAGACTTTGCAGGAACGTCCCATGCCTTACACAATACCAATTGGAAGACATGTGCTACCAAAAAATCAAAGCCAGCAAAAAATATCAGAGCAGAAATAGCCAACATAATATGATATGGTAGGAACATGAAAGACAGACACACTCCCCCCTTCCCTGTCACATGTACAAGAACAAGCTGAATTTCCCTAAAACAGTCCTTTAATGAACATGTTCTTAGTATTTGCTCTACTGTCCCTTAGAGAGAAAACAAGCTCCACGAATAGATGGCCAGGTACACATCTCATTGACAGGCAGTAGAATACGGCGGTCAGGGCAGTGATTCGTATAGTCTTTTTTCCAGGTCACTGGCTGAACAAGGCTCAGAACTGTACAGATCAAAAGTAATTACTATTTCAATGGAGTAAATTTGGACAAAATGATATAAACTAGCCATGTATATATTTAGGCTGAAACTTAGAAGGTTTCCAGCCATCAGAGGCATGAGGCTCTAGCCCAGCTGTCAAACAACTTAACTAGTTTTAAGATGGATCATGATAAATTCATGAAGTACATTCTATGATTCTATGCCTGGTGATAGAAGAGGACTGGACTCAATGACCTCAGAGGTCCCTTTCAGCCCTGTTTCCACAGGAGTTGTTCATCGCAGCCCTACTGCTAGGAGAGAAAGAACCTTCCTCACAGAAGCACAGCAGAAACGGCAGGAGGCTGAGCTGCCTTCTCAGAACAATCTCCTTCCCGAGGGGATTCAGTCTCCGTTTGGACCACTGTACGACCTCACACCGTGCCGACACGCTCACAATGCTCCCTCCACACCAGCCCTGAAAGCAAAAAGCTCTTTGCTCACTCTTTCAAGGCTTACACTGAGCAAGAAGCGAGAGTCACGGGTCCCCCCACATAGGAGACACCTGGGCACCATTGTTTATAAGGTAGGAGGGAAGGGCCACCTCCTTTCTGCCTAGAAGGTTTCCTAGCAGTCCAGGAGGCTGTGGTAATGGGGAGTACGGGCTGGGAACAAAACACAATGAGGTGCGCTGGGAACGGTGCCATGGCAGAGACTGTTGCTAGCAGGTTCTCTCACTTCTTCTTCTGCTCAAGCACACTTGGAGACGGCAGGGCAATGCAGAGCTGCCATAGCCTGTTCTGTTCTGTGGCTGTCCTGGCTGAACAGCGTCAGTCTCCAGCGGAACCTCTCTTTTCAGGGCTGTGAAATGGGCCATCAGAATACATTTACAGGCTGAATTAGTAACTAACGCAGAGGAGCAGCGCATTGCTTATCACGCTTCCATGAGATCTTTTTCTTTCCTTTTAGCACCACCGTCCGCTATGCTGCCGTTGTGCCTAGGAGACTCAGTTCTTAGCAAACAACATTATTAGACTTTGCCACCCAAGTCTCTCATTCCAAGCCCACCTCCTCTTGAGACAATGCTCCAATCAGGCTGGGGCCCGTGTTACACACAGTGCAAAGTCTGGCGGGGTGGCCCAGCATAACACAGGGAGTCCCGGCTACCTCTCCCTCACGCACTACCTCAAGGTCTGAGCTCAGCTGCACGCACGCTAGCAGACCCGAGGGTTAAACGGCAATTGCCTGGAGGAGGGTTTTCATGAACTCTCAGTGCTGACCTCCCACTGAAGACATGGGAGTTGCATTCCCAAATTTAATGGGAAGAGGGGTGGGCTAGAGCTCTATGCCTCTGAAAATCTCAGCGGGTTCCAGGGCCGCGATCGCCCCAGACCCTGCGGGTACGTGGGCCCCGCGCTGTCCCGCTCCCAGCAGGGCAGTGCAGGGCCCACGCTCCGCAGCCCCTCCTCCCACGGTCGCCCCGCTGGCTTTGGCACCCAGCCGAAGGCGGCGGGACAGGGCGGTAGAGCTATGCCCAGCCCCTGGGCTGGCCCTCCCCGCCCCCAGGGCAGAGCACGTGGGGCCCAGCCTCTGGGCCAACCTGCCCCACACGGCCGGCTCCCTCCCTCGCAGCCGGCTCCAGCTCCACCCCCCCACACAGGCGGCCTTTGGCCTCCCGACCGGAGCTGCCTCCCACCGGGGCTGGGGCCGGGACTGGAAGCCTTGGCGTCCCGGCCCAGGGCCGGCTCCCTGGGGGCGGAGGTGGCACCACGTTCCCCTCCAGCATGGGGGGCAGGGCCCCGCTTTGGCCAATGGGCCCCGGGCCCCACTCCCCCACGGGACAGCGCTGGCGGGTTCTCAGTGGAGAGAGCTCACTTCAGCAAAGCCACCGCACAATCCTGTCAGAAACACTTACCTAGACGCATACAGACAAAGTCTGTTAGGTTAAAAATTGGACCTGGTTTTAAAAAAACGTACAAGGAGCCTTCGCAAGTGGAAAATGTGAAACACTTGCCTCGGAAACCTGTGAGACTGGAGGGACACATAAGTAGGTCAAGCTGACTTGCTAAAATTTGCAAAGCTTTCTTCTACCCCCCTAAGGAAACCTCTTTAGAGATACAAAGTCTAGTTTATACTCTGACAGACCAAGAGCCTGTGCTGACAAGGATTTAGCAACACTTCAAGAGGCAGACTGCTGTGCAGAAATCAAAGATGTAGTGTGCAAAGGTTCCTGAATGCTTCCACGGAGCAGGTGGGGGGCCAGAGCGGATTCTGAAACACCCCAAATGCCACGGGTTGCAGTGAGATATGTAGCATTTTCTACCTTATTCTGTAAGATATCGTCAGTGAACCAGAACACAGCAAGAGGATTTCACCAGGTGTGAGCATGCGCTGGGAAGGAATAATTTTCAGATCAGCTGAGGTTTTTTCGCCATTGAATATCATGCACTTTCTCTGGTCCCAAAAGCCTGGCTAACAAGGGATTCTGCATAGAAGAGTGAGCCTACCTTCATTTTAAGGTATGTCTGGCTGTTCTCCTTTGAGAAAGAGAAACAGGAAATCTACTCGTAAGAGCAGGCTTAAGCCATATAACCAGAAGCCAAAACAATACAACGTGACACATTTCAAGCTCTCTCTAACTCTATGCAGTTTGGAATCCATATCGCTCTTGGGGCTATGAAAATAAACAGCCTACTGTATTTTCGGAAAGACCGAACTCCATGCAAGTAAAACAAAGCAGCTAGCCAGAAAGCCTTATTGTATCAAACAGATCCTTTGGACTTTTTGGTGGGTAGGTGAAGTCTGGGAGAAAGAAAGCATGCCCTGGCCAATATATAATAGTTATGTTTGGAAGATCTGCACCAATGTTTTACAGAACATCACCTCATTTAAAAGAACAAAATGCTTAAATAAAATAGTCATTCTACTGGCTGCTTCCGCTAAGGCCCAAAGGATAACCAAATGATAAAGAAGTCATTCATCACTTTCTAACAGGACCCTGTTATTCCTATAAATGCCGGCACCAAAAGTCAGTTTATTATGTTACTTTGCATTTTTTATGGTACTGAACATCTAATCCCCTCAAAGTACTCCATGACTGTTAAACTTCACATCACCCCTCCGTTGCAGGTATTACAAATGGAGACGTTATGCACAGAGAAATAAT
This sequence comes from Pelusios castaneus, assembly GCA_007922175.1. Taxonomy (NCBI): domain Eukaryota; kingdom Metazoa; phylum Chordata; order Testudines; family Pelomedusidae; genus Pelusios; species Pelusios castaneus. Next base: position 995,779 of record ML685822.1, read on the forward strand.
TCACCCACAGCTGAAAAAGAAATGTTCTACTTCCTGAAGTTTTCCCAATTTTCTGACTCCCAGTTTGTGCTTTAAAAGTGAAGGATGTCCTTTGGGTAAGAGCAGATTCTGTCTTTCCACTCAAATTCATCTTTGCAGGAAGATCTCAGTTCAAAGGTGGTCAGAAAAACAAACCTGCATTAGGAGCCAAAAAAGTTGTACATGACTATTTATTAAGAGTATAAAGAGCTGAGAAATTATTAAGACTGGGGTTTTTTGGTCTGAGCATGCTTTATCCAGAGAGTCTCCAAGCAGATCAGTTCCTGGGAAGGCTCTTCCTCCACTTACTTCTCCTGAACGCTAGATTCTTAGAAAGAATAACTCCTGCACATTCCTCTTCCTTAGCAGGCTATTTTTTCCAAACAGGAACAGAGAGCAAGAAAGAGAGAGAGGTCCTCCTTCCGTTTCCTTAGACCGTGAGTTAATGAAAAGCAGCGCTGAGTCAGTGGGGTAGGGAAAGGACCCTGGCATTTAAATAGTGTAGAAAGAAACATTCATCCTGGATCAGCACCGTATTGGTTTCATCTCCCGGCCTCAACCCCCAGTACGATGCTTGCAGTCTTGGGGCCACTCTGGAATAGGAAGTAGGGGCTCTAAGCAAATTGTGCCAGAAAAGTCAGCACAACTGTTTAAAGAAAGTGCACAAGAGGTGGCGGGGGGGAGGGAGGTTCATGTTATTTCTACAACCCTGAATGGCTACTCCGAATTAAATAGCATTTCTCACCTAAAAAGAATTCCCCGCAGAGAAAGTCTGCTTTCTCCTAATGATCCACTTGAAAGAAACAGCTTTCCCCACAATCCTTGAAATGTATCCGCCAGTGAATGAAGAAACATCATCATCATCTGGAAATTGCGTTAGCATCGTTGGAGAAAAAGCAAAACTTCATGCTTCACGAGTACACCATTTCCTGATTTCAAACAACAACCTACTGGGTGCTGGAATATCCAACGCTTACGCTGGACATCTACAAGATGCCTGACTGAATGAGAAATGATCTTGGCAGGAAGGAAGGGACTAGTACCAGCCTCATGTAATACAAATTGTAGCTGGTTACCAATAGACAAGTGTAATTATTATTACTCAGCAATTACTCAGCTATTGCTGATGATGAAGCAGCGTTCGATCAGTCGCTACCCTGGGAGGCAGTGTGGACAAAAGGGGACGGCCCCAGAAAAGAGTTCAGGAGAACTGGGTTCTACTCCCAGCTCTACATTATTCTGTGACTCATCTGTGATGTCCAACCTGAGGCCCCTCAAGCCTCGTTTTCAGAGGTACTGAACAGACGATTCCCAATGGCTTCAGAGCGAGCTGTAGCTGCTCCCACCTGTGAAAAGTAAACCTGACGTGTCCTGATGAGGCCCCCACACTTAGTGGCCACTCTTGAAAACTGTGGCTTCGTGTTTATGCCTCATGGCCCAACCTCCAAGATGGGAATAATGGCACATGCCTGCCTTTGTAAAGCACTTTCAGCTCCATGTATTTACATATATCAGGACGTTAATCCACTGTTTATACAGAGGACTGTCACTATTTATAACATTTCAATGCGTTACGTGGGCATCGTGAAACACGCGTAATTCAGTACAGAATATTAGATCAAGTCCTGCATCTCTGCATACAACCAGCTTCATCTTTTGTCAGCGTGCCATTTCTAACACTCCTGTAATCAATTCTAGCTGAAAGTTAGTCACGGTAAAGGTATGTTGGACAAGCCAAGTTTCCCTTCAAATTTTCTGCAATATAACTTCCATCCGAGGTGAAGGTACAAGGGCATCTCAGAAATATGAGCCAATGCTTTCAAACTGCTTCGTAATAAAGATACCTCCTCAGATATGCACTTCACAAAAGCGATCACTCACTACTGCATTCATTTTAGCTTTCAGAGCCCACCCAAACCTATTAAGTTACTTAACGAAACACTTTCATTCAGATAAGGGAAACGTTTTTCAAGGCAACATGCAGTAAGTAGCCTGGCACCGCCCTAAGGAACACACTAAAATGCACGGCTGCTTTCAGTCTGATTTCCTTTTCAAGCGGAAAGATAAAACTGACCCAAGTCAGATACAAATCAAACTCAAGACAAGCTAGTTTTTTCATTTACTTTAATGACAGTGCTGGAATGTTAAATACAACTCGCATTACAGGAGAGCCATTTTAAAGAGACAACTTGAACTCTAGGTCAACATTTATTTAAAAATTTAAATTGAACTCATTGCAGGTGCTACGTCACCCCAATGTCCCTCCCCTCTGTCAGTTTTTGGGGGCTTTATGTTTCCCTTTTGTCCCTAAAATGTTTTTATCTCTTCACCAATGCTGTATGAAAAACCCAGACAAACATGGAAATTATTAATGAATCATAGCTGTGTAGGGCTGAAAGGAACCGAGAGGTCTTCTAGTCCAGTTCCCTACACTCAAGGCAGGACCATACATGGACTGACTATTCATGGGAAAACAGTGAAACTGACTATGAACAAAAGGCCAGATTGTTAAAAGGCACCTAGGCATAGTTCAAAATCTTACCAGATACCAATCTGCAGATTTAAGCACCTTAACCCCTTTAAAAATCTGGACCAAAGACACAAATATAAACTGGGAACAATAGAGAACAATATTTTCCTCTATTCTCTGGCAGTTCAGTTTAGGGCTTGTACGCAACAAAGGAAAAATTTCCCATGAACTTTTACTGTGCCTGCAAATACACAAGAAGGTGAGATCCTCAGCTGATGTCAACCTGTGTAGTACCATCAAACTCTCCAAAGTTAAGAGTAAAAATGTATAGTTCAACCCAGTTCTCACATTTTCTTGATACCACTGAAGCCATTTCTGTGATATTCGGTTATTGTTACATGACTGATCTCGGTATCCTCTAAATCTTGAAGGTTAATTTAAGAATAAGCTGAGGCTGAAGCAATGTGAATAAGTCTACCTAAATTAAATGAGTTACAGAGGACAAACTACGTAAATACAACCTTCCCATTCTGCCTCTTAATCTCCTCTAAGAGAGCAAGGCAAAACAGACAGCCTAAGGTGAAGCTCAGATGTGGAAGATGTGATAAAAAAATCAAGTAGCTACTAAGGCGGTTATTTCAATGTAGTGGCAGGGTTTGAAGCCAGAAGGGAATAGTAAAAATGCCATTTTTCCCATTCTCTCTTGTGACACTGGTTTTTTAAAAGTATTTACTCTGCTCCTCATTTTAACTGCTCAGTTTTGAATGCACAACCTAGGCCTGTCAATGCAATACTCAGCAGTGGTGGTGGTATGTGGCCACCTGATAAACTGGTTTCCAGTTTTCTAGAGCAGACCATTAATTAAATCCAACTACAAATATACTACTAAACTTAACAACCATTTAATAAAGAAAATATAAATATTCTAACTCCCTTGCTCAATATTCCTGCATGAGACTGAAATCCAGCAGACCAAGCCCAGAGCTGAAAGCCCAAAACTCTCAAGCCCTAATCTTGGCTCTAACCATGATAGTGGTTTGAGCAAAATCACCTAAACTCATTTTTATTTCCTCATATGGATTCTTACCAACATGAGGGCATGATGAGAATTAGTGCATGGAAAGTACTTTGAAGATGTCATGTGTTAAGTATTATTCAAAATTATTAAGTAGGCTGACTGCATCCCTTTACATTCTGGCCAGTAAAACAAGGAGGAAAGGACATGTCTACAAATCAGTTAGTTTGCAGCAAGCTCAGGTGTGATCTACCCTAGCCTGCCACAGACTAACAGCGTGCATGGACCCTGCTGACCTGCATTAACAGTCCATTCAATGCTCTTCTATCTGCTCCCATTTCAAAGAGGATTGCCCTGCCTCTTCAGCAAAGTGATCAAATGGGATAGAAATCAGTTAAATTTGAGCAGGGACCGCTATTCTGCATGGCCACCCAAAAATTCTGTCCTGTGAGAAAAACGAAGAACAGATTTAAGAAGGGATTGGACTGGCCCAATCTGTGGTTCTGGTGTCGCTCATGGAAGCCGCTATCTTTCTCTCTGGGCTCTTAGGTGACTTGTTTGGTTGCTTGGGGTTTTTTTAAGTTTTTAATCAATTATAGTTGTGAAGAAAAGCTCACGGCAAATACAGTGTGACCAATGAAAAAACATTCATGCAACTCTGCATAGAGCCTGGAACAAAAGAAATGACAACGTTCTGCCCCATCCATCTCAGGAAGGTGTGATCATCAAAACTGGGCATGCAGATTAACTGTCCATTTTGTCAACTTTCTGATTCTTCATTACAAAAGGAGAGAAAGAAGATGTGCACAATCTACTGCGAGCAGCGTTATTCCGGTGACTCAAACTGCTGAAGAAAGGGGCAGGGTAGAGAGCGAACCTTGGGATGAGTGAATTGTTTGACTGTTTGTGCCACTGTTCCCTGCTCAGCCTCAATGAGCCTTGGGATCACTCTTCCCCTGTGTGTCTAACGAGGGAGCAAGGGCTGACCTAGGAGAAGATGGCCTTAAAAGCCAGAGGCTCAGCAACCAGGGGACTGCGAATAGGGTGGCTTGTGAAAAGGAGTTTGTGGGGTTGTGAGACCACTATGGTTAAGAAGAGCTGCATCGCTTGGGCCAGCACTCCACCAGCACCTGTATCCAGACAGACATTCGACCATGGATCTCTCTACCCAGATTCTGGTGTGGATTTGCAGAGATTATGGCCTGCATTTTCCACTCAAATATAACCAGGCTGGGGGGGGGGGGGGATCATCCAGTGCGAAAAGTGCCTTCTGGTGGAATCTCTCAGGAAACAGATGGGAGGAGCTCCAGGAGGGACATCATGCCCATGAGGAATTCTCAAGAACATTCATGAAGAGACTTCGAAGGCAGAGGAAGCTACCCAACTACGGACAACTGCTGCTGTCACACCATCGGGGAAGGAGAAGATGGCTCTGTCACAGGGAGGACACTGGCAGCTGGTTGCTTCTGGCAGCAGACAGTGCTCCACCCCTGCTCCTGTCCTACCCACCTTAGTGACAAAGAACCGTTATGCAGCACTACAGACGAGCGATGAGGTGGAAGAGGAGAAGCCATACACCCCTGAGGTTGGGAGGATCACAAGCGTCACACCCAGGAGAAAACGTTTTTGTTTTACAGCAGCAAGATTGATCTGCCTCTGCAATGTATAGTACTCCTTACATTTCTTTTAGGCTTTCTCTTTGAAACAAACTGCAAAGAGCTTATGAACTGTATTTTGAACAGTGTGACAGAGATCCCTGCAAAAGACAGCTTACAAACTTTCAGCCCAAGAGACCCACTGGTGAAGATTACAAAGGAACAAAACAATCCAATTCCAGGGTATTTTTCCACTAGAGACACAAGTCGACCTCTATTATTTTGAGTGCTAGATGCCACATTCACGTCTACACTACCGTCCCTGGGTCAGCAGTGCGCATCTTCAACAGGAGTGCTTCTACTGAGTTAAAAGGGGAGGTGTGGGGAGCTGAGAGCCTGGTCTCTGCTGACTGACACTTGATGGAAGCTGGGCTGACCCACAAGCTCCCAGACTCCTGGCAAGCTGTCCCCAGCTTTGCTGTCCATTCCCTGCCAGAGTGGAGGAAGCTGTCAGGACTTTTCCCTTCCCTGTTTCCAGTCAGGAACCAGGGGAAGCCACCCAGGGTGTCTTGTCCCAGGAGAACAGGAGCCAGCTGTCCCGGTTTCTCAGTCTTGCCGCTCCCCACCCCATTAAGAGCCTAGCAGCCTTGAAAATTTCAGGGCTCACCAAGCTGTGAAATTGACACAGCTTCCCCAGCTGGGAGCAGGGTCTGAAGCTATCCAGGCTTCTCAACCCAGCTCCCAGCCAAGAATGGGGTCCACACATCCAACTTTCCAAGGGAGGATTGGGCAGCTGAGCACTAGCTGCCCAGCTTTCTTCTCAATTTCATGGCTCCTGCTGTGAAATTGACTAGACAGCCAGCAGGGATGCAATGTCTACAGAGGCTGTGGGGACACAAGCTTTATGCCTCTTGTGGAGATGAAGTTATTACCTCAGCGTAGAAGGGGACTTTACATCGGCGGGAAGAAGACTGTAATACAGGCGCTCATGTAACTAGGTTGATGGAAGCTGCGTTATGTCAGCGTAACTCTGCAGTGTTAGCCCTCTCTGACATTAAGGCACAGCTTCATTCTGTGTTGTCTTTCCTATTTGTTACTGCGTATAGACAAGGGAAAAGCTTTGATGGAAAAGAGCCTATGCCAAAAGAGACAGCTGCATCTTGTGCAGTTATTTACACCTGGGCAAAACAGGTGTGAAATGCTAGCCAGACAGAATGACAGCATTTGACACCTCCTTTACCCAGGTGTCAGGCTGGGATAATTAGGCCGGCTGAATGCTCACTCGGTGTATCATTGTATGTGCGACTGCCAGGTTTGTATAACGGAAGAAATTTAACTAGGCAGCTATCAGTCTCTCCTCTTTCCTGTCTCCTAAGCACAGGTTTGTGACCTCAAAGAGACACTTCAACTTTTTTTACACTGGCTGCTTCTTTTACATATGCAAAACAGCGCTAAGCATCAATAAAACAGTGATATAAAGAGTAAGGCACAAAATACAGTATGGAGAGAATCATGTTTTCCCTAATATCACACCCTATAACAAGCCGCCACGGGGCTCCCGCTTTTGCCTGCCATCCCCCCTTCCTCCAGAGGCAACAGAAAGGGTCTCACACACTTTAACCATGCTTCACTGGTGGTCTTTTATTTACAGCCCAGATTACAGTCCTTAATCCCCAAACGAAACCTTCCCTGACCCCTCACTGGGTCTTGAGGGCTCGGTCAGTCAAGAACAGGTAAAGCCATAACCCTCCTACCTGGCTAGCCCCCTCTGGCTTCTTCTCGGCAGCTTATAAACTCTGCCCCAGCTAGGAGACAGCTGCACCCAGTCACCTAATCAGGCGCAGCTCTCCTGGGCTTTAATTAGTGCGCACAGCTGGGGGACCTGGCTGGCTCTCTCCCCAGCCCAGGTAGCTGGGAGAAGGGGAGTCAGCAGAGGCATTAAGGGGCCCTGCTCCTATCACTCTGCTACACACCTCATTCCCCAAACATCTACTTAGAGAAAGGGGTGGTAAAACCATCTCCATGGCACCCCCTTTCTCAGGTTAAAGCATCCATGGCTGGAGGAAGGGGACGGGACCTGGCCTGAGTATGGAATCTCCCCAGGCCCTGCAAGAAATCTGTGCATTAAGTAGTACAGCCTGAATACTACAGGATAGCTATATTACAGAAGGGCTTACACCGGTGACCGGTTACATCTTGGTGTGTAGGGGGGAGCACTCCAGTACCACTGTGATAATGGACACCAATAGAAGAACCTAAATAGCTAGGAAAGGAGACTGAACTTCTAGGCTAACGCGGCAGAGGGCAGGGGACAGGAGATCTCAAACCCTCGTGGAGAAGTTGTGAGACTGAACTAATTGAAGCATGCAGTCCTTTGAGATCCCAGGGTGGAACGTGCTACAGAAATAAGTCCAAGGTTGTGTTATTAAATCTTAGACATTAACAGTGCAAGAAAGCTGGGATTATCTAGTCTGTTAAAGTGGAGCACACAGGGTACATTTCACTCTCAAATGCTTACTTCCAGTGGTGTAGTGGGGGGGCGGGGGCGGTGGGGCGGCCAGGCCCCCGGGCGCTGGGCTGCAGCGGGGCAGCAGGCCAGCCCTGCAAAGACCTGATTAAAGGGGCACCAGCCCAGGCTCCCTACTTTCGGGGTGTCACCTGGCACCCCGGCTCTACCCCTGTGCAGGCCAGAACAGTGGGGGGTCAGAGGCCACCTCCGTTCTCAGCGCAGCACCCTGGCCCACCCCCATCCAGCTGGTCTGCCCCGGGGACAGGGAGAGGTGGCATGCGGCTGCTGTTCCCCAGGGCCTGGAGTAGGCTGCCCCGTCCCCTGGGGTGGACCAGCCGGATGGGGGCGGGGTGAGCCTGAATGCTATGCTGACAGCAGTGGCCGCTGGGGGCGGGGTGGCCTCTGGCCCTGGCTCCCCCTCCAGCGCCGTGGCCACGGTTGCCCCCCTGCTGTTCTGGCCCGCACAGGGGGAGGGCTGGGGCACCAGGTGATGCCCCAAAACTGGGCAGCCCAGGCCAGCAGCCCACTAATCAGCCCCTTGCAGGGCCAGCCTAGGGCCCCCTGCAGCCCCTCAGAGGAGCCCCCTCCCTGGAGCATGTGAGGGTGGGTCTGAGACCCTCTCCATTGCCCTGCGGGAGGGGCAGGGAAGGAGCCCAAATGTGGGCTTGGCCCATGGGCGCCGGCCACCCTCGCTACACCACTGCTTACTTCTTTGGCTTGATTTACTTCAAGACAACCTAACATATGACTGCACACACTCCCTGGAGGGCACTCCGTAATAAAGGAAGAATTTCTACTCCAGTGCAGGGGGGCAACACAGTGCCTAGATACCATTAAAGTCTACAGCAGACTGAAAAGTGTTGCATAAACCTGGATTCTGCACAGAGATGAACTGTATCCTAAGAAACGAGTTGTTCTGTGGCACTTTTAAAGATAAATACATTTGTTGATCACATGAGCTTTCATGGAAAAAAAGATCCGACTTCACGCAATACATAAATTTGTTAGGCTTTAAAAGTGCCACAAGACTCCTTGTTTGTTTTGCTGAACTATTCTAACATGGCTCCCCGCTGAAACTTGTACCCAACAGAGTTCTCAATCGTTTAATCAAATATTTCTACACACACACACACACCTGAAAACGACAGCTGACGTTTTGATATCTTACACCAAAAAAGAGCTCTGCCTCGTGGCCTTGAAGTAGCTGTTAACGTACACAAGCTACGCTCCGAACTGCAAACACTCACAGATCCCAGCAGAGCTAGTGAACAAACATGGCAGCTTACAGATCACAGCAACACTGGCTTCTGCTCCACTAAGCACACAGGGAAAAAAAAAAAATCAATCTTTGCTAAACAGAAAGGAGGACAAAAAACTGGTAAGAAAAAAAAGAGAATACTCAAGCTGCACAGGGAGCATTATAAAAGGAGGACGAACTACTAAAATCTTCTACCAAGGGCACCAAACCTCCTTAAAAGTTAAACACATCTAGAGTACACTGATGAGTAAATGCTGGAGAGAGTGTAACAAATTCCACACAGGGTGGAATTGTCCAAAAATTAGGACATTTTGGAAAGCAGTTGGGTACTTCATTCCAGAATGGTGTACCAGCTGTCATAATCCACTGCTGTTTATCATATTGTCCTGAAAATCCTGCACGATACAAGAGGTACAAAGAACTGATTACTCATTTGTTAATTATAGCAAGAATCTCAATCATAAGGTGGAAGAGACATGACTCCCCTAAATCAACTAACTAGTTCCACAAATTATGGGAAATACCATTACCAAAAAGCTGACCTGTTAAATCAGAGCTCTAAAGGGAAGAAGGAAAAGGATTACCCGGAAATATGGTGGCCTTTCCTGGAGTTTGCAGGGAAAGAAACATTCCCCACCATAAAAGCCAACTGAAGACTTTCTCTGAACACTAAGGTGGGATAAACTGTTACACTGGTATCCTCTTAGATGGCCACCACTTTAATGTTATAGACTTCTGAAGGCCTCTTGACACTTCATCATTTCTGCATGCACCAGATCTACTCTTTGTGAAACAGTAAAACTGGCAGTATTAAAATATTTCTGTCACAATTTTTAAGGTCAAAAATAAAATTAAAAACAAAATGATAAAACTCAATTATAATAATAGCTGGTGTTTATTAAACTGTTAAGAAATAATGCGAAGTTACTAGCTCGCAACAGTTTAAATTATTAGGGAGTAAAACCGTATTTGAGCAAAACGTGCATTAGAAGTCACATCTGTGCATCGTGTACAAACCATACACAGCCAAATAAAATGGCTACAGTAATAGTCTCGAGTTCAAACAATACACTTCTTGGTGCAGAGATCCTGCCTATTTCTTAGTAACGGTTTTACTTTAAAGAGACTGATTAAAACAAAGTCCCTGCCCCCAAAATTGCTATTTTCTACAGAAATAAAGGCTAAATTCTGAGATTTTTCAAGAGCAAACTTTCAACTAAAACAAAAATGTTTTTCAAGTAAAGGCTGCAGAATTTGATCCTGAATTTCGACTTTATTGCTCATGCTTTTCAGCCTTATTTGTCATTAGTACTAACATCCAGAGTCTCGCAGCGAGTTCAAGGTCTCATTGACCTAGACTTCGCACAGGCACGCCTTCTAAAAGAGTCCCTGCCTTTAAAAGCTGACAGTTTAAAAGTACATGTTCAGCAGTGGGAGATAGATAGTAAAATGCCCACTTTACAGCTGAGGAACTGGTACATAAAGATTGAAGAACTTGTTCAAGGTCCAACAGACCACATCTACACAGACAGCAGCAAATTTGCCACCCTCAGATTGATCTTTCCAGATCAACTTAACAGTTAGTTAAGACCCGCTAAATCGGTCCAGAAATTGACTTTCTAAAACCACCCCCTCAAGTGCCATAGCGCTGCGTCGACGGGAACACATTTCCCATCAGTGGAGCGCAGTGAAAGGAAGTTAGGACTTTGACGAGAGTTTTGCAGGCCACTCTGCATAACTCCCATCAACTGCTGCCGAATTTCACTGCCAGCATGGATCTGGCCAGACTCTGTGGCAGAATCAGATTTTGAAGCCAGATCTCCCAAGTCTAAGACCAGTGTCTTAATCAAAAGATTATTCTTATGTTCAATCATTTGTTCTTAGAAATACCACTGAACTAGCCTGTACTATGTCTTTTAGATCTCTTCTCTACAAGGGTATATTTTAAACAGAAGAATGAAAGTTAGATCTTACTTTGTCAGTTACTGAAAACAGACAACCTGTTACACACAAATCCAGCACCTGAAACAGGACAAACCGGCTTTCACGAAATCTCCCCTCTCAAACATTTACTAATGCATGAATGCCATTCTTAAAACGGTATAGAATTCTAAACAGGCAATTAAATCAGTCTCGTTAAACATTTGTTATCCTGATGATAAATTAGTTAAAATGTTTAATAAGCTCTCCGTACCATTCACTGGTATTATTTACTTTATGTATCGCATACGGTGTTGACGATAAATAGGTTAAGTACTGCACTGAACGATTTTTTGGAATCCTTTAGGTATTTTACTAACATTTGGAGAGTAATGTGTTCTTCACAGTGATTTCAGCCACTTACATCAAGTCATTCAGCAATTATGGCTTTCCCTAACTAAAAGGGCACCAGAGCCACTAACACTAGACATTGGTGACATAGTTTATTGTTTCTATGATCATTAGCACCTGAAAGGTGATCCGGGCCTACACCTCACTCCATGTACCTTCATGAAACGATAGGTCAACAGCAGCTAAGCCTGAGGCCGTTTCATACATGAGCAAGAAGATACAATGAGGTACGGCAATAGTGCCTGCCCTGGAAATGACGTGAAGGGGGGAAAAAAGATCCAATGGCTGGAAGAAGATATTTCTAGTCTGAATTTAAGGTGTCCCTTTTTAACAGTGACTATAATCAAGCACTGAAACAACATATATAGGAATGTGGAGTTGTCTCCCTCACTTCAAGTCTTTAAATCAAGACTTACCTTCCCAAAACAGCCAGAGTTCAAGGCCCGAAAGAATGAACCATTTGATCAGACAGCCTGACATCCTGTACATCACAGGTAAGGCTATGAGAGTGAAATCTTTGCATTCAACTGTTGCTGGTTCCCACATGGGGGGGGGGGGGGGACAAAAAGCTGTCATGGCCCTATGCGTGGAGAGACACTGAGAGAGTGTGCACCTTGTCCCTCTCTAGTGCATGGTCTCCTAGTGGATAAAAGCTTCCTACTGCTAAAAGCTAATGGAGTTCCTCCTCCAGCCCATCTGACAGAGGTCTTTATGGTGCAGTGCTGAAAGTCAAGGATTCAAATACCTCTGAAAACCAACCTAGGGAGTTGTGATATACGTACACAAAACTGCAACAAAACACAGCTCCTGGGGGTCTATGCAACCACGCAGTACAGTCTTTTTTAACTGTGGAGTTCTGCTTTTTTTGAGAAGAAAAAATAATCCCATGGCAGCTGTCAGAAGGATAAGGATATTCTGCAGGTACCAATTCATGTTACTACAAGGCATGGCACCTGGGCATTTCCACAAAGAACACAGAGGTGTTTAGACAAACTAGAGAAACCTCCGATCCATTTATCATGGTCCAAGAGACTGCCACACACTTGTTTTTCTCATCTAAGGGCAGGAATAAATATAGAGCAAGGAGTTGATTTGCCAGAATACATATTTTAGAAAATATTGGAAATGTAAGAGCATCCACACAGGCTCAGACCAGTGGGCCCTCTAACCCAGTAAGCAATCTTCTGACAATGGCCAATGCCAGGGGCTTCAGAGGGGCTGAACAGAACAGGCAGTCAAGTGACCCCACCTCTCTTGCTCCATTCCCACCTTCTGGCACTGAGAACCTACATTCCTGATCCTCTTGGCTATTTGATGGACCTGTTTCCCATGAGTTATCCAAGTCTTTTTTTTTAATCCCATTATAGTTTTGGCCTTCACAACATCCCTTGTCAAAAGGTTCCACAGATTAACAGTGTTTTGTGTGAAGTACTTCCTTTTTCTCTTGTTCTAAACATGCTGCTTATAATTTCATTGGGTGACCCCCCCCCCAGGTTCTTTTGTCATGTGAAGGAGTAAACAGCACATAAATAATTAGGGGCCTGCCAACTTGCGTTTTATTTGGACTTGCACCTCTATTTTTTTTTTTTTTTACGGGAACAGCCAGTATAAAATAGTTTAGATTACGAAGATGAGCCTGTGTACTAAAAGAATTACAAAAGGCTTCATGTTTGCAATGTAGTTGTCATTGCGTTGGTCTCGGGACATTAGAGAGACAGGGTGAGTGTGGTAAACAATCTCTTCCACCTTCTATCTACCTGCAACTCTCTGGGTGCATTTCCCAGTCCTGAAATAAGCTCAAAGGTGTCTCTCTCACCAACAAAAACTGGTCCAATAAAAGAGATGACCTCACCCACCTTGCCACTCTGAAAGGATTCATGTGATGTTCTAGCTAGCAATTCTCTGATGCTTTAATTCCAGCCTTGCATTTAATGGCCATACAGCTACAGTACAGCTCAAAAGTAAAGAAGACAGAATAGCGATGGTACCTTAAACAAGAGAACGGCTGAAGAGTGTTTTCACTTGCCCTTTTTTAAGACCTGCATATTACCGAGTTCAGTGGCACTATTCCTGACTTACTCCAAAGTACATGAAAGGAGATTTGGTGCACCAGACGTCCTTTTCCTCTCTTTTTAAGAAGTCAGGACACATGGTCTGTGTTTTGGCACCTGGATTACGCAGTCATTGACTCTGTTAAACCTTCTCAGATGTAACTCCAACTGGTAGACAGCGTTAGCTTCTCTGGAGGGAACGCAACAGAAAGATGCAAGGGTTGAGGATAGTCCCTGCAGAGGCTGAATGATGTCAGGGCTGTGGGAGCAGCTTACTTGAGTCCATGAAGAATGAACTGGAGCCCAGGTCACACAAAACAACATCACAGAGCAGGAATATTGACCTCCGGGAACCGAATTCTGGCATTCCTGCCCACCCTAGGACATTGTTCTGCCTTCCAAGGATATGTTCTCTGGGAGGTTTAGACTTCCTCTGAGATTTCCTACCACTGAGGACCACGCAGTGAAATTATACCGTCATTTTAGGATGTAATAAAGTGGTCTTTCTAGTAGGAATTAATTTGATTAAACTAGGCTGCAGTCCACTAACGTGATTGTTAAACAGAGTATTTTATCCTGCTACATAAGGGTTGTACATATGCAGTGATGGCAGTGATTCAGGGATTTTATTTTTTATGTCCTTTTGCCACTCAAAATATTTTCATTTTCCTTCAGGAACTGTCAGCAGAAGCATATCGATCTTATTAAGAGCGGCTCTCCCCCTCACTTCCATAGTGCTCATCAAAATGTCTGAGCGCCATTAACCACATACACTCGCAAGACTGCACTGCTTTTTGGCTTCTTTTCCTAGTGACCAGTCTTTAAACAACGATGTGCAGATTCCACTATTTAAATTCCCAGTTTGATGCTCCTGTACAATTAAGAGTTAATAATGCTAGTGACATCTGTCACGTTCCTGAATGGCTTCTTCTTGCACAAGAACATTTTAACCTGTTATAATTATTTGGGTGTTACTGCTCTTGCAGCTTTTAAAATGTATTTCTTGAATTGCCCGTGTTAATGTTTACTGCATCTCTGCAGAATCTTTGTGGCTCCATTAATCTCGAAAACATCTTCAAAACAAAAGATGCAACTTTATTTATTTTCTATTTCCAGAACTGTCACAGTTACAGTGACAAGCATTTTAAAGCCTTGTTTTAATATATTCCTGATACTGTCAGGATTTTATTCAAATATCTAAGGAACTGATTTTCCCTTAAGTTGTTATATTCCAAACTGTACGGAAATTGCTTGAGTGCATAAATCTATGGCTTTACTTGTAATGTTAAAAGATCCATTATCCGTCTGATACGCTGTTACTTTGTTGTTAAAATTTACTCAGTCTACTTTTCACTCTTCACCCATTGGGTTGGGGGTGGTAGGGAGATACTCTATTTCCCCACAGGTAAACTCAGTCCCCTTCTCGGCAAACTACTCACTCTTCTAAAAGAATGTGCGTTTCTCCCTGGTGACATTGCGATATGAATTATAGCAGGCAAGAAGGGCAATTTTCCTTTGCTTCTGGAATTCATTTCCAATGTCTCGAAATATATTTTAATGTACATTTGCATGCCACACATCCACAGCTGTGGTTTGTGATGGCATTATTACATAAGAGTATGTCTTTCATTCTCTAAAGGAACTCTAGCATCACAAGGCAAAGGGGGACCCCAAAACAAAAATCACACTGAAGCTAACCCTTTCATTAACCTGACAAGACTTCTTTGAAATCTGCAAGGGGAATCTAAGGTTCTTTATGTAAAAAACTATCAGTTTACGAACTATTCCTAACATTTCATTGTCTACTGGCAGCAGTTGGCCCTCCTTACCATAAAGCTCAGGTATCTAAAGGGAAGTCCATGGAAATACATGAGACGAAGCACAGGAGCTGAATATTAATAAATACTCGGTTTTTTAAAGAAATGGGAGAAAGTCATTTCAAACAAACTACCTATAAACAGAAGAGTCGGCAAAGTTATGGGTCATCAATCATCCTGCTGTCAGTAATCCCTGGTGAAATACCCCTCTACGCAGAGAGCCAGCACAAATTCTTACGTGCTACTTACACTCCACTTGATCGCAGCATTACCTGGGTCTTGTTCTGGTCCCCTCACATGGCGAGAATTTCACCCAGGAATAGTGCTGGACCCAGAGCCAGATTAAGACATGCTGAGACCCTAAGCCATGTCAAGATTCAGAGGCCCCATACCAAAATTACGCTGGGATGATGAAGTCAACATCACTAAATGACAGCTGGGTCAGAGAAATACAGCAATGTAGTCAAACCTGCCAGCAAATGCTTTCATGACCGTCTCTTTTCTACCACACAGAGTAGTAACACACAATGGTTCCCTACTCGTCAGGAAAGGTGGTTGGTAGAGTATGTTTATTACAATTTGTACTGTACCTTCAGAAAACAAGAACTACTGATAGGCAATGTTCTTCTGCAAAGGCCAATAAATACACGCTTTCAGGATGAAAAGACCCAAGCCTGTCTCTAAAAACTATTCACAAATAACTTACCACATGCCTGGGAAGAAAATAATCACAGTATCATGAAATGCAAAGTTACTCCTAGGAGGGTGAAATTTCTCATGCTTGCTCTCAACCCAGAGGGGAGTGTTTTTCAAAAAAAAAAGTCTGTGGAAAATCCTTCCAGTCATTTAAGAGTTGCTCGAGAGTGAATCAAAACCATCTTTTCAGCAGTAAGACTTTTTTGCTCACTAATAACTGAAAACCACTATACTACACAAGTAAATAGTACTTCCTGAGGAGTCAACTTCTTTGTTAAATTTACCTTCTCCCAAAACTTATCAAAAAGTTACAAGCCACAGAAAAACGGAAGTGTTCATTTGTCATCTCCTTATTTTAGAATGGGCTAATCTGGCTTCCCCCTCTAACAATAACTACTGTCGGCTCATTATGGGCTCAGGAATTTCTGCTGGGGATAAATTTTCAAGTGGAACATTGCAAGAGTCTCTCGGGGGGAGAGGGAAACAGCAACATCTTCCAGCAGGCACAGACTAAGAGCCCAATTTCCCACACAGTTATTCTTAAACGCACTATTTATGGGTTTACGCACAACACTTAGAAGTTTCAGTCTGGGCCTTAAGATTGTATCTTTCTCTTGCTGTTGCCATCAACCCAGCCTTACAGAAAAAGGTCACCAGCCAAACATTAGCAGTAAAGATGGAACTTCATCCCCCCTTACTCCAGCAGTTCCTTGTTGTAACAGCATGATAGCCCTAGAGGCTCCAGCCAAAATCAGACTCCAATTGTGCTAACCACTGGACACATATCAAAAGACAGTCCCTGACCCCAAGAGACTTGCCCAAGGTCAAATCATCCTTCCGAATAGTTTCTACACTTCTTCATACTGTGGACAAACTTTTTATTCCTATCACCTGCAGCAATAGTAATTTGCTGAATTGCACATGTGTTGATATGGAGAGCCTTAACACTGAATTACCTTTGTTCAGTTATCTTTACATGGAGATTGCACAGAAAGACGAATGCCACTGAACAATTAACTATGGTAACACACTGAAAAAAACAGCCTGAAGAAACGAGAGTTTGGCTATTTTCAGGGCAGTTAGCTTGGTTGCCAGATGGGGGGGATGTGGAATATGTGTACCCTATTTCCAGGGAAATGTTATTTTCCTTGATTCACATACCATAGTATGTAGCAGGTTTTCCTTATTAATAGGGAAGAAAGTTCACAACAATAAATGGCAAAATACTGAATTTCAGCAGTTTGCACAAATGAATTTAATAGTCAATCTCGAGGACAGAATTAATTTTATCCTTGAAACTGACTAATGTTCACAGTTTGCAGCATTTTCATGATTTCTGTGCCCTCCCTGAAACCATGATTTACGCAGAGCCCCATTTATGAAACTTAGGGGATGAGATGAATACAAAGTCTAAGCTGGATACTGTAGATCTGGGGCATATACCAAGAGGTTATATGAAGATTCAAGTGTGCTGGACTACAATATCAACGTTCTTGGAGAATTTCATATTTGAAAATTTCCCCAACTTTGGTCAATCAAAACATTTTGGGTTTTTTGCACCAAACCAAGCCAAGACAGTAGTCTTTTGGAATCTATGTCCCTGCCAAGTTTCATCATTTGGCTTTTTTTTTTAAAAGCACAGCCCTCTTCTAAAAAGCTTAGCTAATTATTTTTTAAAGAGATTAATTTAAAGAGGAAAATTATTTCCCTCGTGAACTCCCCACTCTTGAGCCATTGGCTGAAAATATAGCTCAAAGCTTTCCAAACCAATTCATCTAAGCACAGGGGAAAAAGTCCCAAAGATTAACACTTTGGAAAGCCATGACAGCACAAGCACATTATACAAACACAGGGTCAACGGACACTACTACAAACAGTTCTGGCTCCGGCACGTAACGCACGTGTGCATCCACATCTGGAGTCCACATAGGGACCATCATTCTCAGCAGTAGTTATGGATGCAGTTTTACAACATTCAACATAGACGCGAAACCAGCGCCATCCCCAAAGTAACGAAGAGAACGGAACAGAACTGAACATATTTTAGAGGCTTGTCAATAAGGGTAAGACAGAGAATAAATTCCCACAACATACTATCAGTATATTATTAATGTGAAAAGTAGAGCAGTACAAATGTAGATGGAAGCAATAGAGAAGGGAAAGGAAATAAGTACCGATTTATATCCTACTAATGTCCACAGGAAGCACCTTTACAACAAATACTGCATTATGTGAAGTGTATTGAATCATTAAGTCTAGAAAAGATATGGATTGATTATTTAAGTGTATGGCTTTCAGTTGTACAATAAATCCTCTTTGTTAGCCCAAGAACTAGAAACTCCTTGAGGAAAACAGAAAATCCAGCAGAGTAAAAAGCCACCAGTGATTATCTTCGAAAAGTGATGGAAGATGGGAGAGATTCCAGGGGACTGGAAAAGGGCAAATATAGTGACCACCTATGAAAAGGAAAATAAGGACAATTTGGGGAATTAGACTGGTCAGCTTAACTTCAGTATCCAGAAGGATAACGGAGCAAATAATTAAGCAATCAGTTAGCAAACAACTAGAATATGGTGATTAAGTAACAGTCAGCATGGCTTTGTCAAAAACAGATTGTGTCAAACCAACATGATAGCTTTCTGTCACAGGTTCACAAGCCTTATGGATGGCGGGAAGCAACAGATGTGTTATATCTTAACTTTAATAATGCTTTTGATACAGTCTTGCACAACCTTCTCAAACAAAAGAGGAAAATGCAACCTAGATGGAGCTACTGAAGGTGGGTGTCTAATGGCTTGGAAAACAGTCCCTCAGAGTAATCATCATTGGCTCACAGTCAAGTTGGAAGGACATATCAAGTGGAGTCCCTCAGGGATCAGTCCTGAGTCCAGTTCTTTTCAATATCTTCATCAACAATTTAGATTATGAGAGAGAGAGAGAGAGTACACTCAGAGTTTGCAAACGAAACCAAGAGGGGAGGAGTTGCAAGTGCTTTGGAAGATAAGATCAGAATTCAAAATAATCTGCACAAACTGGAGAACTTGTCTGAAGTAAAGAGGACAAAATTCACTAAGAATAAGTGCAGAGTATTCCACTTAAGATGTTCCAGAGGTGTAGCCGTATTAGTCTGTGTACAGCAAAAACAACGAGAGTCCTGTGGCACCTTATAGACTAACAGATTTCTTCAGGCATAAGCTTTCATGGGTTCCAACCCACTTTGTCAGATGGTTGGGTTGCAGTGGGTTGAAGCCCATGAAAGCTTATGGCCAAAGAAATTTGATTGTCTGTAAGGTGCCACAGGACTCTTGTTGTTTCCTCTTAGGAAGGAAGCTAAATGAGAGTCAACAGTGTAACACTATTGCATTAGCAAGCATGTTTTAAAGAACAAGAGACTTATTTCTTCCACTCTACTCCATGCTGATTATGCCTCAGCTGAAGCATTGTGTTCAGTTCTGGATGACACATTTCAAGAAAGATGTGGACAAATTGGAGAAAGTCCAGAGAACAGCAACAAAAATAATAAAAAGCCTAAAAAACATGATTTATGGGGGAAGATCGGAAAAAAATGTGTTTGTTTAATCTGGAGAAGAGAAAACAGAGGGGACATGATAAACAGTTTTTAAGTATATAAGAGGTTGTTACAAAGTGGAGGGAGAAAAATTGTTCTCTTTAACCTTTGAGGATAGGACAAAAAGCACTGGGATTCAATTGCACCAATGCTGGTTTAGATTGGACATTAGGAAAACCTTCTTAACTGTCAGAGAGGTTAAGCACTGGAATAAGTTGTCTAGAGAGGTTGTGGAATCTCCATTACTGGAGATTTTGAAGAGCAGGCTGGACAGACATCTGTCAGGAGTGGTCTAGATAAAGCTTGGTCCTGCCGTAAGCACAGAGGACTGGACTAGATGATCTGGTGAGATCCCTTCCAGCTCTAAGATTCTATGAAAATTTTTAGCATCATTTATGATGATGCTGGATGCTGATTGTGACTGTGCTGAAAACAGTTCAACCCGTGTATTCCACAGACCAAGTTCTATACAGATAGAGAAGGCTGAAGCAAAAAATCCTGGCTTGAACATCCCTAAGTCAGTCAACCTCTCCGGCCTCAAGTGAGGAAGTAATGTTTTATAGGACATGCACCAATAGCAAATTAACACTAGTATTTTTTGATCTGAGCAAATATTTGAATACATAGAGAAACCTATATAGGTTGCATAAAAGGCAGTAAAAGGTTGTTTAAGAACATTAAGTGCAACAGAAATATTAGAGAAACATGGTGGGTGACGTAAAAGCTTTTATTGAACCAACTTTTGTTTATGAAATAGACAAGCTTTCAATTTTAACAGAGCATTCTTCAGATCAGGGAAACATACTTAGTAGCAGTGGAACAGAACATTTTTCATAAGTAATTCAAGGGACTATTCATGATGAAGCGGCCCTGTTACCTCTCAAGTCATAGAGGGAGAAGGAGTATTAATGTGGGTTATAGATTCTTGTAAGAAGTGACTGCTTTATGGAAAAAGTTCGACAGGAGATATGGAGTTTTGTCTTTTCATTTTTCTGAGAGCATTCATTTCAGGGTGCAGGGATTAGCTCATTTCACCCACTTATTTGTTATTGGAGCTGTTAGTGCACAGGGTTAAGGTACATCATGTGCCGTGACTGTCACATGTAGGACACATGGATATTGACGGGTATGTTGGGGGGGTTGATCATTGTAGCAGTGGAGATATGTCTACAGGTTTCGCATCTGTTCTGGCAGGGTCTGATGTCGCTTTGAGTTGGTGTCCCCTGCTCTGTGCTTGCTTGTGACAATAAACGTGGTGAGGCTGGGTCGTCTGAAGGCCAGACAAGGGGGATCGGGAAAGATCTCTTTCATGATGTGGTCACCACTGAGTATTGATTGTGACTGATAACCTGTATGGCAGGCCTCGACAAATCTGCTGCACACCTAGGGGTCAGCTCAAAAAGTGAGGTGCCTCGGTATGCAGCAGTGAAGGAGCCCCCCACTGCCAAAAGACCCCTGCCACCAACAAGGTCCCTTGCCACCACACAGGGCCCCCGCCGCCAAAAAAAGCTGCTGTGCGACGGATTAGGTGGGAGGGAATGGTGGGGGCACTGAAAACGTCAGCGCCACTGGCTCTTTTTTTAAGGCACATGGGGGCATTCGCCTCCCTAGCTACCATGGTGCTTCTAGGCATCAGGGGCAAAATCTGGGCACCATGGCAATCTGGCGCCCAGGATTTGTCGAGCCCTGCCGTAAGGATTCCCTGGGTGCTAGGATGGCTCCTTAATGTGCTAACTTCATAACTTTGCTAGACACTAAAAATCATGGACTGAATGAGATGCCGGGTGCATGGACACTTACAACAATCTATAAACCACTTAAAGCTCCTGACCTATGGGGAAAAGTTAAGAAAACTTGGCATGTTTAGTCTTGAGAAAACTGAGGAGGGACCTGATAACATATTCATTTTCAAACATATTAAGGGCTGTTATAAAAAGGAGAGTGATCAACATCCATCTACACTGAAAATAGGACAAATAGTAACGGGGTTAATCTGCTGTAAGAGATTTAGATCAGATACTAGGAAAAACTTTCTAACCATTAAGATAGTTCATTTTCCAAGGAGGGTCGTGGAATCCCCATCGTTGAAGGTTTTTAAGAACAGGTTAGACAAACGTCTGTCACTGATGGTCTACGGGTGTTAGCTGAGGGCTGGACTTGTCTTCTCAAGATCCCTTCCAGCCCTACATTTCTGTGATTCTATACAGACTTGTAAGCAACAAATGAGTCCTAGCTATAAATGAGGTTGCTGAAACACCTGAAGAGGCCTATAGTTTTCCATCTTCTGGAAGTTTTGGTGTCAGTAACCAGAAAGTATTATTTTGAAGGAATATTTTTATTATATTAGTTTCACATATACTGGCCAAAAGGTTACAACTGAGAATTCTGGACAAATTTTATGCTTAAATTTAGAAATTAAAGTTATTTAATCCTTATTTAGGCATTTAACTGGTCTGATTTTCATGGTGTTGAACAGCAAAAGAAGCTTCTATGAGCTTTTACCTTGAGTGTTCAACTTTAGGCACTGCCATTGAACATTCTGGCCTTTAAGGCTACAATTAAATTTAAGAAACAGAACAAAATCCTGGAAGTGTAACTAAAACAAGCTACTGTAAATGAAAATGTTTCTCTCCCATAATTCCCATTCCAGAAAGTCTAAGGCTATGTCTACACTGGCAAGTGAGTTCGAATTAAGGAGGCTTAATTTGAACTAACTAAAGCCATGGCTACACTAGGCTTTAGTTAGTTCGAATTAAGGGCTTCCTTAATTGGAACTAATAAGTTCGAATAGGGCTTCAGAAGTAAGGCTTTAATTCAAACTAACTAGCTCGAATTAGCCAATGTGGCCATGTTAATTCTAATTTCTTAGTTCAAACTAATCGGCCATTGAAATGAATGGGGATCGCTAATTCGAACTAAGCAAGTGCCATGAATGGCACTTGCTTAGTTCGAACTAACTTTTTCTAGTTCAAATTAAGCTAATTAGAGACAACTAAAATAAGTTTGAATTAGTTAGTTCGAACTAACGAATTTGAACTAATTTTAGCAAGTGTAGACATAGCCTAAGATTTTACTAGCATGTTTGTTTTCTCTATCATATATCTGGCATCCCATGAGTTGTTTCTCCACCCATCTTTGAAGCTTTTTAGTCTTTAAGGTGATCTAAGTTGTACAGTCACCTCTGATTTCTATGAATTTAATATCAACGTGAAAAAGAAGAGTTGGTCTCTTCAATGCTAACCAAATTATGTTAATTGATTCTGCAGCAGTCCATAGCTAAACAAAGATCAAAGTGTCTTTATCTAGTTAACATTTGAACACTTTTAATAATGGTGCTTTAACAACATCTTTGGCAAGTTATTCCAATCAATCTTACTGTTGGAAATCCTTCCTTAATATGAATTTTTTTCTAATGACAGCAACAAAAAATGATAGTGTCTCCCCAACCAGCAATGTACTTAATACTCTTTATTTCTGCAGATGGATGACCACAAATTCCATTGAAAACAATATAGGAACAGGTTAGAATGGTCTCCATGTTTAGATCTTTAAAAAATAGTGGTACACGTTTCCAAAGAATCCTTTGACAGAAAATGCCATGCCACCTGAAATATCTTCTACAGGTAAATCCAGCAAAACTAGAGTCCTTTCTTCAGGCACCAATCCTACGGTAAGAATCTTATACAAAACAAGCCCTGTAAGATGCTAAGTCCCATTCCTGCCTGAGGACTGAAATGGGAATTAAGACTTTCTTTGGGGGGGGGGGGTCACCACACTTGAAGAATTCAACAAATAAGTCAGGCTTCTCTAAATGACATTATCAAATGGCATTCTTTCTATTCACAAGGTAACTTTTCTAGAGCAAATCATAAATACTCCCGATGAGTTTCTCTAACAGGAATATGAAGAAGACACATGGTCTTCAGTTTTATTCATTCAAAACAATTCAAGTCTGACTCTCCATCCATGATATATACATATCATGCATAGTTCAGCAGTAGCATAAAAAACCCTTAATTTTCAATCTCTTATTTTCAAAAAACAAACTATTTTAATGCTTGACTATTAGACACTTCTTATACTTCTGGAAAAATTCTAGTAAGGAAAAATCTAATGCGGATCAATAATATAATGGTCTTCCACCGCCAAGTTCTGTACATCTCTGCTACTTTTTCCCCAAACTGATTTTTCTCTTGACAAAGAATATTTGCAAAAGACTTTTTGGTATTAGGGTGACCATCCATTTTATTATATTGTTCAGCATGCAACGTTGAATTGTCAGATATCAGCCTGCCCCCCATTTACTTCAAAGAGAAATAGCACTTGTCTTTCAGAGCAAGCCGGAGATTACACTACCAAGCTTTATAATATAACCTCAGATACATTGTACAGCAGCCACAAAAGCAGCCAATAGTATAATATTACTTTTTTCATCTGCATGTGGCAGGAAGTTGCAACCATTTCTCCCACATGAGAAGTTTGCTAGAATGATTCATGCCTTTGTTGCTGAGATTATATTACTGAAAGGCACTTTACGTGGGCCTGCGTCTCCAGACAACTGGGAAACTGAAGCTAACAGAATGCAGCAGCTCGCTTATGAAATGGAGCTTCTCGCTCTGAGCAGGTGACTACACCACACTGGGATCTCTACTGTTTGCCAGTTTCGGAGTGGAGTCTAGGCTTTGATCGGAAGCTCTGAATGGTTTGGAACTTGCATACTGGAGCAGATGCAACATGGGGGGAATAAAAAGGGGAGCAGGGACATGTTCCCTTCACCAGATTTCCGGCTTGGCTCCACTCTGCCCCCCATGGGTCGTCTCTGCTGGAGGGGCACTTCTCCCCATGTAATACTGATGCAAGTCCAGTGAGTGCAGGCTCTAGAGCCCCCACACACTAAAAGAAATAGAGATGGGGCCTCTGGTCCAAAGCAGCCCAAGCTTGTTGATATTCTGACACACTGTCAAGCCCATCATTTCTCCCGGCTTCAAGAAGGCCACAGTGAGCCGGTGACATTGATCTGTACCTTGAGAAGTGGCTGTTCATAGCTGGGTTTGGGTTTTCTTCCTAGGTGTGGTAGGGCTGCTGCATGTGTTTTTGTTTGTATTTGGGTGTCTGAGTTTTAAATCCACAATGAAGGCTTGGAGCCCTCAATAGTCACTCTGTTGTGCATAGATCTTCAGTAATCTTAGCAAACTCTTTTTTAACATGATTACATTTTTGCTCCTTTCACTTTCAAACATTTTTCTTTTAATTAAAAACACATCAAAATGGAAGGGTGGAAGGAGTCTATATGTAAAGCCCTGATCCCGCCCTGACAAGACAGCGGTCTAGAAAATAAGCAACATAATGGAACAGTGAAGTGAAAACAGCGTGCAGAGTCATGGGGCGAGAATACGTGCTAGTATAACCAAATTCTGAACCTCTTTTTATTGAAAAACAATATATCCATAGAAATGTCTTTGAACTCAGTGACTAACGAGAAAGCCACAGCCCTTCTTTGCAAAGGGAGTCTGATACCGGACAAAGGAAGTGAAATAAAGCTAATCATAGTTTTCTCTGGATTCACTCATTTTACTATTAAACACTGCAAGAGCTTTACAATGGTGGCTAAATACAATTATCCTCAATTTACAAATAGAGAAACTGAAGCATAGAGGTCAAATGATACCAGGGGACTGACTCAAAAGACCCAGAAGGTGCCTTTCAGGCCTATGTTCCTGTGGCTCCCCCAAAGCCACACAGGAAGTCTATGGTAGAGTCAAAAAACAATATTTAGGGTTCCTGAACCCATTAGCCATCTATTAACCCCCACACATCCTTCCAGCAACAAACACAGCCTATGAAGGAGGAGACCATTAACAGGATCACACTTCTAAACGGCATCAATATTCTATTCAAGAATAATATTGGACATTCCAAGCCAATATAATAGATTCAAGAAATTCTAGTTTGCGTTCCAACCTTTGTGCAAGATGGTTCTAGCTAACAATCTCTAGTTGAAAGCTTCTCAGGAAACTCTTGGAGAGTGAAAAATCAGCTGTGTTGACAGGGTACTGTAATATTGGCAATTAACTGCTCACCTTGCGATAATAAATGTATGCTCTTTTCCCCCATGTGATTTTTCCCCATTGTCTGGCCAATTCTTCACACGTTTTCAACATCTGTCATGGTGTGAATAAAGGGAAGAACATTTGCATTCCACATTAAACTTTCCAGAGCTGATTACTGTGCGCACGTCCTAGAGAAATGCCAGGGCTAAGATAGAAATAGTAGAGGAACCAGAGACATCCAATAAAATTAAAGCAAACATGAAAGACCTCAAGCAGAGGAAGACTCCTGTAGTTGACAGAATTTAAACAGAGGTTCTGAAGGTCGGAAGCAAGACGTTGACTAAGCAGCCAACAAAACTCTAGCAAAAAATGGATGAAAGAACAAGTGCCATTTCATTGCTGTGTTGCCAAAAAGGAGCGATCTTGCTCAGTGCACAAACTGCAGCGGTACTGGACTGCTATCCGTCCTGGGCAAAATAGTAGCTACATTTATGCTGGATAGAATGAAGACAGCGGATGAAATATTAAAAGACGAACAAGCTGGGTTCCATCCGGGTAGATCATTTTGTAAACTGACGACTGTTAACTCTTTGAAAGAGCATCGAAAACGCTACTGGTTGGCCAAAAAAAGCTTTCTTATTCAACTTGAGTGACTTCAAGGAAGTACTTGAAGTCCAGAGCGCAACATGGTGGAATATTGCCAGAAACGATGGAATCCAAAGAAACTATCCAACATAATAAGGAGTTTATCTGATGGAAGTAGATGCACAGGAAGATCATATCCATTCCTGGGCGAGTGGTTTGATATTGTGACCGGAGTTGGACAGGGCTATGTGTTATTACCAATCCTCTTCGCATTACCAGCAGAGTGAATCATGAAGCAAGCAATAAAAGGCATTGTGGACAGTACAGAGTGTGTTAGAGGAGATGAGTTATATGACTTTGCCTTTGCCAATGTGATTACTTTAAAAGGTGTGCCATGGGAAAGAATGATGAAGAACAATCAGCACCAAAAACTGGATTGAAAGTAAACCCAAAGAAAAGCAAGATTATAAAGGTAGGAAACTGGGTAATAGATGCAGAGATGCATGCAGATGGAAAAGAAAATCAAATAGGTAAAATTCAGCTTTCTGGACAGTGTGATCAATCACATCTGAAGGGGAATGGAATGAAGATATTCACGAGGTCAGGAGTTCATCCTTCCAAAAGTGGTATTCACAACATCTGGCCAAACTGAGCTTTCAACACCAAACTAAAGGTCAGATTATATCATGTGAGTGTCCTGAGTACTCTACCGTACAGAGACGAGAGACAGTTACTAACAAAAAGGCACTGGAAATTTCCTGTCAGAGATAGCTGAGGAAGATAGCACACATTTCATGCAAAGACAAAATAAATGAGGAAGTAAGGGAGCTGACAGAGCAGGTCATAATGGAAAATATCAAAGAAAAAGCTCAGGCGGTGGAGAAACTTCGACAATATAGAAGATGAGAGCGCTAACCAAGCAGTGAACTGGATATCCAGTGAGGAAAGAAAATGATGCAAGGCCAAAGGCAGCAACAGTGACAAAGGATACTGAAGGGGATGGCACTGTTGGAGAAAAAGTACCATAATTAGTCAGCCAGTAACCAATGAAGGAACTGGACCACCCTGTGTATCAATGGAACAGGAAGAACTAAGGTCTAAAGTTTGGATGATGTTATCTATAGCTGCTGCTATTTTTAGCACTCTGCTCATTTTAAAGTTTTCTATTCCCTGTGGTTCCCAACCCATTATGAATATGGGGAGGTCAAGGTTGGATATTAGGAAAAACTTTCTCACTAGGAGGGTGGTGAAGCATTGGAATGGGCTATCTAGGGAGGTGGTAGAATCTCCATCTTTGGAGATTTTTAAGGCTCGGTTAGACAAAACCCTGGCTGGGGTGATTTAGGGGGAGTGGTCCTGCTTTTTAGCAGGGGGTTGGACTAGATGACCTCGTGAGGTCCCTTCCAACCCTATTATTCTATTATTCTATGATCAGCTAATAAGGGCTACAAGGGTGCCGACTCTGCACTGTTCTTCGACCAGAGACTGTATTTAGTCCAACTTTAAACACTCAAGCTTCACAAGCTGAACACTTGGGGGACACGCTGGTTATAGATTCAAACTTCCTACAGAGAAACTCTGAATGCTGCAGGTCAAACCACAACAGAACCATTAAAGCCACCACACCAGCCTTGAGTATCCTGCCTGTGCATTTCACTCTGCAACTGTAGCAACTCGCTATTAAAGCACGCCATGCCAACGTGGTTCACGTGACAAGATGAGTCAGCAAAAGGCATCTCTGACATGTTTAAACCATTTTTACCTGTGGTGGGGGGAAAAAAAAACCCTGAAAACTTACCTCTACCTTTCCAGAGGTAGATGACGACTCATGGAAAAAACTGGACTCTTCAGTAAGTTAAACAATACAGCAAAAGAATCCTAGAACTTCACCAAAGACAAGCATCGATCATCCATGGGCAGTCTTCAGTTGAACTCTCCCAGCAGGTGACTGACATCAATTACTGAATTCTGGCGAGGAAAAGGGGAGATAGATATTTTGTTACATTACTATCTCCCAATCAGCCAAACGACACAGCATCTTAAGTGAAAAAGAAGAGTTAGCTAATTCCAATCATTAATGTGTTGTTTTGTCCTATTAAAAGCATGTTGGTCTTAATAATTCATACACCAAAGCAGATCATTTTTTGGCTGCATTACAAAAGGTTCAAACGATTAGCATAGGTTTTCCCACCTCTAGTGACTTCGAAAATCAACATTTAAAGGCGAAATTCATGCTAAAGAATAGCAGTTTTACCGTCCAAGAAATCTAGTTTTTAGCAAGCACTTGGTTCAGCATCACTAACAGATATGCCATGCCCACCTTCTACCTCCTTTCCTCTCTGATACAACTCCTAACACAGAACACCCACAGCAAACAGCAGCACGGATCCGGAAACAGATCGATTACAATTTGCCACAGCCAGACATCGCCCACTAAGGTAAAAACAAACACCAAAAACTTTAGTTGATGTTCATCAGCACTAGATTCATCACTGAATTCATTATGGATGAGGCCCCAGATGCAAGACTGTCACCATCTGAGCACCACCTCACAGGGTGTGAGTAGTAATTTCTCTCTCTTATAATTCAAGAGGGATCATCTAGTCGAGCACTAAACCAGGACTTGGGAAACCTGGGTTCAAGTTCCTGCTGTTTCACAAACTTCAGCAAGTCATTTGGCTTCAGTTCCCAGTCTGGAAAATGTAAACAAACAGTCCCTCTGTACTTCACTGGGGTGCTGAGAATAAATGCATTAAAGATTGTGAGGGCTCAGATAATATAGGAAACGGGACCGTACAAGCACCTAAGAGACTGCAAATTACTATCCGTCTGGATCAAGAGGAAGCTAGACAGCAGTTGTGGCTCCCTAAGCCAGTGGTTCTCAACCTTTTTTCCGTCGCAACACACCTGACAGATGCTGCTCCCCTGCGTGACACACGACGATCTGCTGGTGGTGGTGCCCTTGGGCTGGGAGTGCTTGGGAGGCTTGGGACACTCTGGAAGATGCGGCGCTCTGGGACCTGTGTACAGGCAGAGCCAAGCCAGCTCAGGCTGGTGCCCTGACGGTCTGGCTTGATGGGGCAGGTTTTTGTGGGGCAGGTGGTGTCCCGACCCTTTGCCCCCCAGCCCAGGATCTCTGGGTTGCAGCACCTAAGTCCCTTGACTCATCTGGCCCTGACTGCCATCTGTGTTGTGTGGCAGGAGCAGGCTGTTGAGGGCAGCAGAGAGTGGCAGGAGCCCCAAGCTGAGCTCAGGGCTGTCCTTGGGGGCGCGGGAGGAGGGGGAAAACGGGGTTACGTGCGAGGCCCGCACTGCAGCTCTCCCCCACAGCCACCCTTCGCCCCGCTGCCATTTTTGGCAAGGGGAAGGCAGTGGGGCAGGAGCATTTTGTCCGGCCTCTGGGCCGGCCCTCCCCACCCCCAGGGAGGAGCACGTGTGTGGAGCCTGGCCCCACCCAGCCCCCCTGGCCAGGCCAGCCTGCCCCACGCAATGGTCCCTGGCCACAGCCAAGGCCGGCTCCTGCTGGCGGGCGGCCTCAGGTTCCCGGAAGGGGCCAGTTCCCCGCCAGCAGGCGGCCTCTGGGCCGGCTCCTCGTCCCCAGGTGGCAACCGGGGTTCCTGGGGGGCGGAGTGGGCCAGCCCACCACACTCCCTTCCAGTATGGGGACGTGGGGGCCCCGCCTAGGCCAATTGGCCCTGGGCCCCGCGCCCCCCAAGGGACAACACTGATCTGCATAGCTTGCATAACTCTCCTCGACTGCTGCCAAATTTTGCCCGCAGTGTAGACCAGGCCCGGGTTGTGTAAGTGCCTGGATTTCTAAACGGAGTCCCTAGCTGCTCCAATATCAGTGGTCCACCTTGTCCCTGCCAGACTACAAATCAAATATGGCACCAAATAGTAATGGACACTTGGTACTTTACAAGGGCCAGCGTCCCAAAGCTTAAAGCAACTGGTCAGCATAATTTACAGCACAAATTTAAAGAGCAAAGTTTTAACAAAAACTGGGAATCACACAAAGCCATCTCATTAGATGCCCCCAAAAAGTATTTGTACAAACATGAAAAAAAATATGCTAGTCAAAAACCTATCTTGATTAGTTCTGGAGGGGGAGCCGTGTTAGCCTAGTCCGCAAAACAAACAAGGAGTCCCGCGACAATATTAAAGACTTGCAAATGTAGTTATCACATGAGCTTTCATGGGCAGAATCCCACTTCCTGAAAGGGGAAGTATAAATGCAGAAAAGGGTAAGTCACAAGGTCAGTTCAGAATTATTTCAGCAAACCAAGTAAATTGTTTGGATTCTAACAGTTGGAATAGCTGATAAGATGGTTAAAGGACGGGAATCATGTTTTGTAATGAGTGAGTCAGCCCATCTCTATTCAAGCCTAAGTTAATGGTGTAAATTTGCGTATGAATTCTAACTCTGCAGTTTTCCTTTGAAGTGTTTCTGCGGGTGCACTGTGACGTGTCTTTCCCAGAATGTGCAGGGAGGTTGAAGTGCTCCCCTACTGGTTTTTGAATGTTACCATTCCTGATGTCTGATTTGTGTCTATTTATTCTATTATGCAGAGACACTCCAGTTTGTCCAATGTACAAGGCAGAGGGGCACTGTTGGCACGTATCACATTGGGGGATGAGCAGGTGAACGAGCTTGTGATGGAATAGCTGGTCTGATTAGGTCCTATGACGGTGTCATTTGTGCAGATGTGTGGGCGGAGTTGGCAATGGGGTTTGTTGCAGGGATATGTGCCTACCTTAGCGTTTCTGTTGTATGGTGTGTAGCTGCTGGTGAGTATCTGCTTAAGGTTGGGGGCTGATTAAAAGAAGACGTGAAAGCAGCAATAAAACATGAAAAAACCCTCAGTGTACAAAGAAAAACTGGGAAGATAATGGCAATAAATATAAGTTAACAGTTAAAAAAGGCAGGCAACTGATAAGTAAAAAGAGTCAGTGAAGTATGAAGGGCCAATAGTATTAAAGCCCACAAGGCATTTTTATTCATATTAGGAACAATAAGAATCCTAGTTTAAGGCATAGGTTAATTGCTAGATTCACAGATGGAAAATCATAAATAATAATGCAGATTAAGAAGAAATATTGAACAGGTATTTCTGTTCTATATTTGAAGTGAAAAGATATATCTATCCTATATGTTGTCGTCGATGGAACAAAGTTTATCATCTAACAAAAGAATAGTTGGGCAGTATGTGCCAAAATTAAGCTTTTAAATCAACAGCGGCAGATAACTTATACCCAAAAGTCATAAAGGAAAATTAGCTGAGGAACTCACTGAACCAGCCAATGTTAATTTTTACCAAATCTTGGAAAACTCACATTAAAGAATGGCCAACATAACGCCAATATTTAAAAAGGAATGACCCAGAGAACTATAAACTGGTTTGCCCTGCTGTGAACCCCAGGCAAAATAAATGAATGATTAATTGAGAACTCTACCAAAAAAGGAAGTCAAGGATGAAAGTATAATTAGTGCCAGGCAACATGATCTCATGTAAGAAAACCGATCCTGACAAATAAATGACTTTTTAGAGGATTACCGATCTGACTGATAAATGCATGTATATTTCAATTTCTCTAAAACATTTGACTTAGTATCACATTATATTTTGATTTAAAAACTTGCTTTATATGGAACTAACAGGTCACACATTACTTGAACTAAAAACTGATTTACTGATAGATCTCAAAATTTAGCTGTTAATGTGGAGCTACTAATAAGTGGAGCAGTTACTAATGGAGTCTCCCAGGGATCAGCTCTTGGTATAATATTAGTCAATAACTTTATCAGTGATCTAGATGATAAAGTTTGCAAAGGATACAAAGATTGACTCATAGACTCTAAGGTCAGAACGAACCAATATGATCATTTAGTCTGACCTCCTGCACAATACAGGCCACAAAATCTCACCCACCCGCTCCTGCAATAAACCTCTAATCTCGGACTGAGTTATTAAAGTCCTCAAATCATGATTTAAAGACTAAGATACAGAGAATCTACCAGCAAGATAGCGAAAAACAAGGACGACAAGATATTGTTACAGAGCAATCCAAGTTAACAGGTTACATGCCTCAATCCCACAATGTGTGTTTAATACAGCAAAATGCAAGATAACATTCAGGAACAAGGAATGCAGCTACAGGATGGGAGACAGTCTTGAAAAGCAGTGACTCAGAAAGACTCGGGGTCATCGTAGGTAACTGCGTCAACACGAGCGCTCAGTGAAATGCTGCGGCAAAAAAGGCTACTGTAGTCGCTAAATGTACAGAAAGGGAATATCAAGTGTAAATAGGGAAGTAATCTTGGTTTGATACACGGCACTGGTAAGACCCCTCTAAGACTGGACACCAGAAATGAACACACCCTTCAAGAGGGATAAGGAAATACTGAAGGAAGTTCAAAGAAAAGCCACAAAAGCAATCCAGGGGGCAGAAAAATAAGCCTTACACTGTGAGACTTAAGGAGCTCAATCTATTCAGCTTACCAAAGGGGAGGTTGAGAGGTGACATTGTCACTATTTATAGTTACACGTAGAGAAGGCATCTGAGAGCTCCAGAGGGGGAGCCGTGTTCGTCTAGGTCAGCCAAACAAACACGGACCCTTCGGCACTTGTAAAGACTAACGCATTTATTTTTCACATGAGCTTTCCTCCACTCTGGGATCTGATGAAGTGGGACTTTGCCCACAAAGCTCCTGCGATAAATATATTTGTTAGTCTTTAAAAGTGCCACAAGACTCCTTGTTAGTTTTATATCTGATAGTGGGGGCTTTTCAGTCTTACAGGAAAAGGGAAAACAAGAGCCAACAGCTGGAAACGGAAGTTAAATAAATTCAACCTTGAAAGAAATGAAGATAATTAAACTTAGAACTGCTTACCAGGGGATGTGGTAGACTCACCATCATTTAAAGATTTTTTTAAAAAAATTAGATGTTTTCCAATACATATGCTTTAATCCAGCTTCTGGGAAAATAATCTATAGCCTGTGCATAAAGGAGTTCAGACTACTAGATCGATGATCGTGGTAGTATATTCTGGGTCTTTGAGCCTATAAAGCTACACAGCATATCAAAGAAGAAAAGAGGGCAAGATGGCAAACAGGTAAATAGTCTCATCTAACCACAAACACAATTAAGTTCCTCCCAACTCCAAGAACTAGGAAATCTTTTGAATTCATTCTTCTGAGAGAGAAAAACACAACCAAGAGCAATCTGGGATTTTCAACTCATTAACTAAACCTGCAAAGCCTCTGTCAGTAACAGCAAAGATGGCTGGATTTGTAATCCTAAGAGATGTCACCATCCATACTGATAGAACCTTGGACACAAACACTCCCAAAATACATCTCCTTTCTTTCCATCCAAAGACATTCACTAATAATTTCCAGTTTAATTCACAGACGTTAGATGCAGACAGAGCCCATCAGAAGCCAGTTACTGGTATGGGTTATACCACCAGCTAACATAAGCAGCACACAGAATCCTTCCTGCCTGTGGGCACCAGGATAGCAATACGACTCCAGAAAGATCATGGACTCACCAGATTCCAATACACAGAGGACTGATTTAAATCAAGATTTCTTGCTTGCTGATTTAATCTCACTTTACATTTACTTTTTACTTATTTTCATATAGAAAGGCTGATTTGTATTAATTGGTAATCATTAAAACGTATTGATTTGCAACCAAATACAACCTTTACACTAAATTTGTCATTTTTAAGCTAACCAGAACTATACGCTATATCTATACGCATCTATACGCATATAATTATATGTTATAAAATGATCCATTCACTTAGATTAAGTTTTTACTTGTAATTTGTCTCAAGCTGCACTTGGATAAAAACTAGAATTTAATTAAAAATGCACAAGAACAGCATCTTAAAATTGTTTATTGCTTAAATAAAACTGCTTGAAATGCACTGGATGCCTAACCAAAGAGCAGGTTTATTAATATGTTTTGCATTTTAGAAAAGCTTTTTAAACCAAAGAAATACCTGCAGTTATTGACTTGAACTGATTGTTTCTGGTCACCATGACCACCAAGATTTTAGAACTAATAGATCTCTTTCACCTAAGGTTTAGTCATATACTGAAGGAGGAAATAAGCTTTCCTGCTTTTTCAACTCTTCATCAGATTCTAACTTTGCATGAACTAATCTTTTAAGTGAAATACCTAAATACACTGAAATGAAGAAAATAGTCTCTTTGAACCTACAGAAGAGACTACTGCTGTCAAAAACTGATTTAGTACTTCAACAAGGCCTAATTCCAGGTGCTTAGCCAGCGACTTCCTCCAGTTCAGTGGTTACTTTAGAACTTTGGCAGAAAACACGTACTGCTTATTTATTATATAATGATTATTATATTTGATACACATTAACTTCCAAATAAGTAGTATTTTCAATAAGGAACATAGGAATCACCAGACTGGATCACACAGGTCCATGTAGCTCAGTGCCAACTGCTTCAGAGAAAAGTGCACAAAGTAGTAGGTAGATGTTTGAATGCCTCGTTGTTCTTGTGAATCAAGGAAAATAAAAGTTTCCAATCTACTCTCTCTGCCATTCATAATTTGTATGTCTCCTTGTCTCCTCTCCAAGATAATCAACCCTTAGCTTTTCAATCTCACTTCATATGAGTTTTTCTATTCCCCTAATCCAGGAGTAGGCAACCCCCGGCACGCGGGCCAACAGTGGCACACAAGCCCATTTGGAGCAGCACTCGGCATCCTCTGTGGCGCCACAGAAATTGCCACTCCTGCCACCTAAAGACACTCTAAGTGGCTCCTTTCAGGGGCGGCTGCTGTGTAGAGGTCCCTGCCATGTTCGTGCCCCAGGCATACCATGTAAAGAGGCCGCTCAGAGCGGCTCCTCTCTGTGGCGTGCCACCACCAAAAAGAGTGACTCCAGGCAACTTCTTTCCATGGCGTGCCTGGGGATAGGGGTCCCCAGGAACGCTGCTGAGAGGAGTCACTCCAGGTGGCTTCTTTCCAGGAGTGGGTCATCGGCACCAGCTGAGGGTCGAGGAGGAGGGGCCAGCACAGGGGTCGGCAAAGGTTGCCGATCCCTGCCCTAATCATTCTGGTTGCCACTAACTGATCCATTTAAATTCTGCACTATTCTGTTTGAGACGGAGTGAGTCATTTTAGATGAGTGTGAACCATTAATTTATATTATGGTATTCTAATATTATTCTCCATCTCATTTCTTATGCACCCTAATATCATTTGTTGCTTTGACTGCACTTGAACTTTGAGCAGATGTCTTCCCTGGACTATCCACAGCACCAGCCAGGTTCTTTCCTGAGTTGATACAGACAATATAGAACCTAGTAACATTAAATTTTCCCTCCAATGTGCCTTACACTTTGCCTCATCCTCCTTGACCCCTCGGCCACCTATGACAGTTGCCCACACTGTTCTGGAAATCTGGTCCTCTCTTGGCTTCTGTGACTGTACTCTTTTGCTTCTTCTACCTACTTCTTTAAATGTTCCATTCAACTCATCTTCCAACTTTTGGCAGAGGTTCCACAGGACTCTCTTTTGGGTCCTCTTTCCTTCTCACTCTACCGCTTATCTTTTCAAATCTCATCCACAAAAATAAATTCAATTACCAGTTCTATACAGGTGTTTGTCTTTACTTTCAAGGCACGTAGTCTATCATCTCTCTTTCACCATTGAGCTGTTGGCTCTCCAGTCCATGA
Source organism: Pelusios castaneus (assembly GCA_007922175.1). Classification (NCBI taxonomy): domain Eukaryota; kingdom Metazoa; phylum Chordata; order Testudines; family Pelomedusidae; genus Pelusios; species Pelusios castaneus. The sequence goes on from ML685822.1 coordinate 1,031,462, forward strand.
CACCAGCCTCTCTTGCCCTCTTGTTACATTTATAAACAAGCTCCTTCATGCTTTCACCCACGCCTCAGGCTTGGGTAGAGCGCGTCACAAACATCTGCAAAGATGTTTCATCCACCTTAAAATCTTGCCTTATAACTCAGCTTTGCTTTGATCCCTACAAAAAAAATTGACAGTTTGGATGCTGCTGTGCTGAGACCACAACATATCTTGCTGACCAGTACTGTCTCATTGTTTCCTTGTACTCTCCCTTCAGTCTGAAACAATCAGTTGTTGCCTCTTATTTTAAACTTAGACTGTATGCTCTTTGTATCTCCATCTTTTGTACTGCATCTGCCTCAGTCGGGTCCTCGTCCAGGATGGGGGTTCCTAGATGCCATGGTAATACAAATAATAGTTCATTAACAACATTAATTTTTTCTGCCATTGCATTGCATTGCCCATTCATCTAACTTGATCAGATCCCTACAAAGTTCTTCACAGTCTTCTCTGGACTTAGAGCATAAACAAGAAACATTTATGTCTCAGTGAGAGTCTTGATATGGCCGTGGACACGTCTTCAGATGAATAACTATAATCAAGCTGTTTTAGAGAGTGGACTGGGTAACAGCCCTGGGCTGTTGCTAGATGCTGGTACCCTATCTTCCCAGCCAGCTGTTCTCAGCCATGTCTGTTGGACTGCTTCCTTCCAGGTAAACGAAGCCTTAGAATGTGAACAAGCCTAATGAGAATGTTTCTACTATAAAAATTTTAAATAATATTAATAGACGAGGGTTCTGAAGTATTGCACGACGCAGACCGCATCTCAGTGAAGCGATTGTAGACAGGGTGGAAGTGATGCACACCAACTAACACGTGCCATCTTCTTCCATTCACGATTGCATAACATCTCTGTGACTACCAAAGCAATGACATATGCGGTAAAGTAATATTAGAAAAGCAGTTCATATTACGGATGCTCTGTTGACCACCCAGAAATTAATAAGCAGCCAGCTCCCTGCAGATCACCACACTCAGGCGCACGGGTTCTGACAATGGGTAAGAATGCCAGTTCAGCAAAATATTACTCTCTGCTTACCCAAATGAGCTGATCACCTTTAAGTTCAAATATATTTTTCCACGCACCTGTAGCTTTTTTGTTCTCAAGCTGATTGTTCTTTGCCACAGTGCCTTGAGATGATAATGAAAGGCACTTTGTACAGAGTTTTTATACACCAATGTGACTCCAGGTAAGTCTACCGTTTCAGATATAAAAGATGTTTGGAAGACAAACGGTAGAATGAAGTGACCACAGAATACCTCCACCTCACAATTTCTTTCCTCCATCAGAAAGCTTCTTGTTATTATACGGAGTATGCACTAGAAAATTTTCAGTGAAAGAAACCCGGCCCTTCCATAAAGCTTGCACTGGTCTGAGACACTCAGTCCTCTCTAGCTGTTGCCTTCCCTAGTCCAGTATTCAGTATTTCACGCTCAACTCTTGTCAGTGAAATGTCTGAAGTGGTTTGCTTATAAGTGCTGGGGTTCATTTTTATCCTTTCTTTCTGACAACTAATGAAGCCGTCTTGAGAGGAACAAATATTTGACACAAGATGATGAAGATGAATGTTGTTTGGTTTTTACGCAACCCACACCAAATAATTATACTTTCCACACAGTGGCGGAGTGAAAGCAGGCTGGAGGTTATCTAAGGTCTTTTTAAACATGTTCTTTTAAATTGAATTCTTCTAACTAAACTTCTTTTAGAAGACCTCATTATAAAGCAGATACATCTAGTTTGTATTCTATTACTGATTATAGCAATTTTAAGCACTCTTATAATCCATCTAAAATGTACTCGAAAATATATTAGGGCCAATCATGCCAGTGTCTTTCAATTTTCCATTACATACTCCTATTTTAAGGTTTTATAAATTAGCTGTAAAAATTCTTTGGGGGCCACAACTTGGCACAATGTTTTAGCCCAAGGGCAACTGGTATGAAATATTTAAGTAAAATTCATTTGCTAATTTATTTCACATACCAGCAGTCATCAGACAAAACAACTTCCTCTCATTTTTAATCTGGACTAGATTTCAAAGAGAACTTTCTTTCATCTTTCGTTTAGTTATCTTTCTCCATTTACATTCCTCAAGCCATGTGTTCCCGACAGATTTTTCACCCAGAGATTTAAAAGGCGTGGTCTCTATGCAGTTAAAGTCCTCACAACAAGCTAACATGCAAGAGATTTACAGCACCTTTTAAACAGTTATGGTCTAGTCCAGGCCATTCAACAACTCCCTTGTTACATTTTACTAAGTCCAGAGAATAAAATGAATTTCAAAACTCATATATATTACCAATGTTATGTATATGCAGTAGGCAATTTGGACAACGCCAACAATGATTAATTACTTTAGCCACCACAATTTAAAACCATCTTCAAATATAAAATGTATATCAATAATATGAATCTAACAGAAAACCAAAGGACTTTAAAAGATAAAAATCTGCCTGAGTACTTTATATGTCACTGTAGCCTTGATTTCTGACAGACTAGTTTATGTCTAATTCTTCAGTCAGGGTTTTCAGCCATACCTGGGAGTCTCTTGTCTTTTTGATCTGTCCTTTGCTAAACAGAACAGTAAGTGGTAATACTTTCTACGGAAGCTGCCATGGAAAGCAAAGATTTCAAAAGTGATTTACAGACATTTCTAAACAGAACAGCGAGTAGTCTGCATTTACTTCCAATACTGCAGTATTTACTGCATTGTAAGGAGTCAGACATTTCTAAACAGAACAGCGAGTAGTCTGCATTTACTTCCAACACTGCAGTATTTACTGCATTGTAAGTAGTCAGACGTTTCTAAACAGAACAGTAAGTAGATACTTTCTACGGAAGCTGCCATGGAATGCAAAGATTTCAAAAGTGATTTACAGCCATTCTTAACCCTCACCTCTTTGTCATTCAGGGAAATACCAACCCATTTTACATATGGGAAAACACACAAAGGGTAAGAGACTTGTGTAAAGTCACAATGAAAATGAAGAGTCGGGGGCCAGAGTCCCATCTTAGTTACCCCACTGTCACTCGTTTGATTTCAATGGATTTACCACAGACTAAAATGAGAGAGGAGGAGGAGGAGGAGGAGGAACGAAGCTCCAGATTTCTCAATATATAATCCTGCCCCTCAGTCATAATACCATTCCTTCCTTTCACAGACACTACCTGCCTAAAATACTTTTTGAAAGATGTGGGTAGTAAATTAAATACAACATGTATGCTGCAGATAGAAGAGGTTAGATGTTTTTATACATACCACCAGAACCCCAGCATTATAGTACACGGTGTGGCATGGATTCTCCATTTAGCATCAGAGGTACCAGTTAAAAACACAAGATGACAACTCATGTAAGCTTTAAGGAGGAGCAATGACAGATGCCAAAAGAGGTGTAATTGGCTGGAGTGGTGGCTAGTGAGTGACAAACCCTTCCTCCTCCACGCTTCCATAGGCAGGGAAGACTGTATTTCTAACTGGGAGCAAGACATCAGTGCCAAGTACCTAAATTGCACCTCCTCCAAGCCTTTTTGGCCAGCATAAAATTCATATTTCTCAGAGACACCTTTTGCCTTCTCTGGATAAGAATATTCAAGCAGCAGTACCGGTACAGTATTATTTGACAGAACAAACAAGGAGTCCTGTGTCACTTTCATAAACTAACAAATGTATTTATCGCACGAGCTTAGTAGGAGAAAATCCCATTTTGTCAGGTGCTTGAAGATGGAGAAGCGGTGCTTTTTTTCTGGCGGAACGCACCGGAACGGCGTTCCGGCACCTTTTTTTCCTTAGACTCCAGGGGTCCTCAAACTACGGCCCACGGGCCGGATACGGCCCGCCAAGGTTATTTATCCGGCCCCCGCCCCTGCTGCGGCCTGCCCCATGCGTCTGGGGCAGCGGGGTGGCCGCGGCCAGGGCAGGCTGCCGGTCTCCCATCCACCGGCCGCCTCGACTTCCCGGCCCAGAGCCGACCCCGCCCCGCTCTGCCGACAGCGTCGGCCTCCCGGCACGGGGCCAGGATCAGGCTCCGTTGCCGGGGTCTGTCTGCCCTGCCGGGGCCGCGTTTGGTCCCCGCCGGTGCTCCCTCCCAGCTGTGCAGGCTGCGGCCGGGCTGGGGAGATTTAAATCTCCCGCCCTGAGCATGCGCAGATACAGCGTGCTCAGGGCGGGAGCGGCCTGGCCGGCAAGCAGTTCTGCCGGCCGTCTCTGTAGTTCCCAGCCTCCGGCCAGGTAAGGGGGCGCTGGAGGGAGGCCTGGAGAGGGGTGGGGGTGGGGACAAGGAGACGGCCCGGGTTAGAGGACATCAATAGGAGTTCCGGTACCTTTTTTTTTAGAAAAAAAGCACTGTGGAGAAGTACAGATGTACAGCAACGGTACTTCCCCATCTTCAAGCGTCTGACAAAGTGGGATTTTCTCCCATGAAAGCTCATGCGATAAATAAATTTGTTAGTTTATCAAAGTGACAGAGGACTCCTTGTCTGTTTTGCTGAACTAGACTTAACACGGCTCCCCTTTTGGAATTTGACAGAACAGTTTTTCTAAAATTCAGCTCAAAAGGTATGATTTGGATTTAATGCATTCATAGCAGAAAGGAAGGAATGAATTCTGCAAGTAGAAAGAAATAGTTGCCTATCAATAGGGCACCTGGAATGGATACGTTTGTCTATATCTACTTTATCAGATAGCACAGCTCTGTTTATACATGTTATGAAATAATATGAAATAATCAAATTGCGGAAAGAGAAAGACCTTTCACCAGAGGATCAAATTAGTTCCCTGTCAACAAATCCAAATTAAAGGTTAAATGGTCACCGCTGTATTTTGAGAGACTCCAGTTTTCTACAACTAAGAATTAAAAAATAAAGAAATTATATGGGGTCAAGTAAACTGAGTTAATCTTTTGTCGGCTCACAAGGAAGTTTAACAAACAATTTGCTGTACTTTTAAAGCTGTTAAATGTATGCTGAGCTTTTAGTGAAGTTTTTGCTTGTCGTAGTGGAAATTAATGTACTTCACATGCTTCACACATTCCAGTTTTCACTTCAAGGTGTTAAAAAAGCTGAAAAAGTGTCTTTATTCTTTGGTCAAAGTAACAAAAACTTCTAAGTTAACAAGAGGCAATATAGTTTTTAAAGAAAGTAGAATCCGTGGTTATTTCTATTGTGGTAACCCTAACAAATATGCTCTGGAGAAAAATAGTTCCTGTCCTAGAAACAGTTCATAATCTATAACTCAGCCAATACCCATATGTGTAAAGACAAATAGAGAAGGACAAGATAGTCAGACGTATCTGCCCAGTGTAACCAATGCAAGTAGGTTGAAGTGTTCAAAAGGGGGATTTGGTGGGTTAAATTTCAGACCCTTACACAATTTAGCCATTGATGACTAATAATTATTTAACACAAAGTCATGAATGCAAACAGTCAACGTTTTACAGAACGGCTTGGAAAACTGATATTGAATCCTATCTGACATATGTAATGAAAGATCATACGTAATAAACAAAGAAAGGGATATTAAATATATTTATCCTTTACTTAATTTCATTAATAAAATAGTGTATTAACTGACTGCAATTGCTACTACATTGTGCTGTACAAGGCAGTGAGAGCTGAGAAATACAGAAGATCAGAGGGAGAAATATGGGCAGGAAATGAAGCAAGACGTGAACTAGTACCTCTGTCAAATGCTACTAAAAACGGGGGGGGGGGGGGGTTATAATTACTACTTTTAAACTAAGACATGGACATTAAGAGTCACTTTTCCATCCACACACAAAAATGGGGCTACAATCCCCATCTATATTTTTGCCAGTATTTGAAGATTTAATTAATCTAATCTTTGCCCCAGACAACCATTTTAAACTGAAATCCTAAAATCAGCTAAAGTACTTTTGTTGTGTATTTTGTATTAAAGATTTATGGCACTTCTTCCTCTCTAAATTAGATCAAACTTATAGTTTTTAAACCGTGGTCATCCCCAGAGTTTTGAGCTAGATGGGAAGCCCTGTTCATTCTTTACCACTTTACTGATATAGGAATTGGTCCCAGAACCTCTCAGATATTGTCTTTTGGGGAAGAAGAAAACAAACAAACAAACAAGGAGTCTTGTGGCACTTTTAAAGACTAAAATGTATTTATCGCATGAGCTTTCATGGGAGAAAATCCCACTTCGTCAAAGCTCATGCAATAAATAAATTTGTTAGCCTTTAAAAGTGCCACAAGACTCCTTGTTTGTTTTGCTGAGCTAGACTAAGACGGCTCCCCCTTTGGAACGTGTCTGTTGAAAGAAATTAATGACCATCATGCTGAAATCATGATACACTATACACAAGTAATACACAAAACTAGGACAAGGAGAATTTATACCAATTTTTTCAAACATTTAAATGCACGGACATCTTCCTTTTCCCTCTTTGTAGCACAATCTAAGATGTTTAGAGTAGATTGATAGACTATCTAAGAACAGAGTATTTTCTGGACTACCACATCCATGCCTAGTTCAGAGAAGAGTCAGGTTCTCTTATTAGGACAACACACACTTATGGCTCACCTAGTCTAGTTCAATACTCCTATTATGCCGGACCTTTCATCCCTTCCCAAGGTCCATCAGTTTTCTTAAAGTGTTTTTGTCATTTGCAACTATTCTTCATCTGGAGGCCAGACAACATGAGGAAGTGATGGGTATATATTTTCCTGATTTCACTGGGGGGGGGGGGGCAGGGAAGATGGATAAAATTTTAGACTTTCCCACGCCATCGGTATTCGTAATCCAGCAGAGGTGATTAATTATGGAAGATTATTAATGGTTCTATGAATTGTCAGTGTTTCCATGAGATGGAAAGGAAGTATGCAGCTGAACGCAGAACTAGTGACTGCTGAAAGTTTTATGTTTAAAACAATATCAGCCAATTCCTGGGTGAAACAAACTGTTCTGCACTTGCAGATTTCAGAGACGTACGTCATGAGAAAATTCGTGAAAGCACTAATAGTCATAAATGTACTAAACCTGAGAAAAGGTAGTTTTCTGTTTCAGTACATTAAAAGCCACATTTTCAAATCATATTGATACTTTATCTACTTCAGGGAAGTATCTTCTTGTGCTATAAGTTAAGATGGACAAAACACCTTAGCCATCTATTTTGTTACTGTATTCAGAACTAATGAAAAGGCCTAAAAAGAGGTAGGGTATGGTCAATCAAAACTGGACTTCACTCTGTACAACAGTCCAACAAGACCTAACCCTGCTTAACTAGGATTTAAGTAATGCATAGTCCTACATGATGAAATTTACCCTTGATGAGAATCTGAGCTATATTTTGAATTGCAAAAACATGTACCTCAAGTAATTCAATAGATTACTTTTTTGGCTCTCCCTGTTAAGATGTGATATTTTACAAAATGAATCTTGACTGTCTGGAGATATTGTCATCTTTTTCCCCTGCCAATGGTCATAATTTTTGATGGAGTACACTTTTACAGATTCTAATAAAACTAAAGAATTACTGGATAATAATTTGTTAAGACTTTGAAGTGTACCGGAACCTGATGGAGGTAATTTTACTGGATGTTAATTATTGTTGGCTTACATTTTATAAAGAGGTAGTAATATCTGAAATGCAAATCAACCATTCTACAAGGTTTTAATAGCTATTTATACAGACATGAAGTCATTTGAGATCATAGCAAATAACAGGATCTCTTTTCTTTCAGTGGAACCAGACCTTTCCCCAACAAGTTACTGGAGCCTGTAGAACAGGCTCCAGCAGAAAAAGTTGTGAGGGGTATCTACAGAATCACCTCCCTGCAGCGTTCCACTTCTACGGTTCCACCAACAAGTGAGAGGACAACCGAAAACTGGGAATATGGACCTTTTTGGCTGAGGCTGACTACACTGGCAAATTCTTGCCTGGTAGAATTGAAGGCACTTCCTTAGCTAGTATATATTTGCAAGGAAGTCATACACATTGCAGCAACGCCGAATCAGGCCCTGAGTCTCTGCCTCCATTTCCAATATACATATCATTCTGGTACTGTCTAGTGATCTGGCACTGTCTTCACAGGACACACACGGCCTATTTAAAAGCGCCTATGCAGCTAGCTCAACGGGTTTAACGGAGAAAACTAATCTTTCCCTAAATAACGGTGGCAAGTCCCTTAACTAGTCTCCAGCATCCCGTCCAAGGATAAACTAATACTGGGACCACAGAGAACGGGGGGCTGGAGCCACTTAACAGAAACTGAATGAAGAGTGATAATTCCTCCCCCTTACAATTATTTGGACACTATTTAAAGCATTTCTCTGACAGATGCAAGACACAGAAACTCTAGAGTGGCTAGAAACACAGATCAGCGTTATGTTTATTATAATCCTTGAACGATAATTAAATGAGACAAAGCAGATTAATATGAAGTAAACAAAAAAATAACTCCAAGACCACTACTGTGGCGTATGCCTGTAACCTCGTACATACAGAGGGGAGAGAGAACCACCACCACCAAAAGGCTAAAGTAGAAGCTGAAGTAACCCTTCACATACAACGGTACTCTGAGTGCTTCACACACTGTGAACTCATCCCAGATAAAACCCTACTGGGGATCTTGTTAGAATTCAGATGGCACCAGACAGCAGATACTTTCTACAGACTCCTAGCTGTTCCAAATACTCTATGGTACCACCAAGCCAGCCAGCTCAAAGCAGCGGTACATAAGGGGTACTCTAGCCCAGCCAAATACTGGGTCTTTATTGAAGAAGAAAATCACAGCACCATAAACATCACCAAGCTACCATCGATTTAAAAAAAATTCACTCCCAGCAGAAATTGACATGCGTCCTTTAGCAAAAGTACTCAGAGTCTGGGATGGAACTAGAGAGAAGATCAGTTCTTTTCCCTCTCCAGTGACAGCCATGGCAAATAAGCCAGATCTTAACCCAAACTGCACACTGAAGAGCTTCAAAGACTGGGAGAGCCTTGAACACACACAGCAAGCGAGCTATTCAGTAAAGAAACTTTTCTGACTTATTTAGAGATCAAAATTAACTTTAACTGGCCCATTCTCTCCCTGCTGGGATCAATACTTTCAAGTCAGCTCCTATGTTTCTCAACTTTCTAGAAAACCTGTTTAACACAAGAAACTTAACTTTAAGAGAAGCAATCTCTCAATCCCTGGGAAAATCATGGAGCAGATCCTCAAAGAATCCATCCTGAAACACTTGGAGGAAAATAGAGTGATCAGGAACAGTCAACATGGATTCACCAAGGGTAAATTGTGCCTGACCAACCTGATTTCCTTCTATGATGAGATGACTGGATTTGTGGATGCGGGAAGAGCCGTTGACGTGGTATACCTTGACTTTAGCAAGACTTTTGATATGGTTTCCCACAGCATTCTAATCGGCAAGTTAAGGAAGTATGGGTTGGACGAGTGGACCGTAAGGTGGATCGAAAACTGGCTAGATCAACGGGCTCAGCGGGTAGGAATCAATGGCTCGATGTCTGGTTGGCAACCAGTAACGAGTGGAGTGCCCATGAGGTTGGTCCTGGGGCCGGTTCTATTCAACATCTTCATTAATAATCTTGATGATAGAATAGACTACGTGCTTAGTAAGTTTGCGGATGACACCAAGTTGGGGGGAATGGTAGATACTCTGGAGGGCAGGGAGAGGATCCAGGGAGACTTGGACAAATTGGAACACTGGGCCGAAAGAAATCTCATGAGGTTCAACAAAGACAAGTGCAAAGTCCTGAACTTAGGACAAAAAAAATCCCATGCACTGCTACAGGATGGGGACCGATCGGCTAAGTAGCAGCGCTGTAGAAAAGGACCTGGGGGTTATGGTAGACGGGAAGCTGGATATGAGCCAACAGTGTGCCCTTGTTGCCAAAAAGGCCAATGGCATATTAGGCTGCATCAGTAGGAGTATTGCCAGCAGATCGAGGGATGTGATAATTCCCCTCTATTCAACACTGGTCAGGCCACATCTGGTATACTGTGTCCAGTTTTGGGCTCCCCAGTACAGAAAGGATGTAGACAAATTAGAAAGAGTCCAGTGGAGGGCAACAAAAATGATTAGGGGCTGGGGAACATGACTTATGAGGAGAGACTGAAGGAACTAGGCTCATTTAGTCTACAGAAGAGAAGACTGAGGGGAGATTTGATAGCAACCTTCAACTACTTGAAGGGGTGCTCCAAAGAGGAGGGAGCTAGGCTGTTCTTGATGGTAACAGAGGACAGAACAAGGAGCAATGGTTTCAAGTTACAGCTGGGGAGGTCAAGGTTGGATATTAGGAAAAACTTTCTCACTAGGAGGGTGGTGAAGCATTGGAATGGGCTATCTAGGGAGGTGGTAGAATCTCCGTCTTTGGAGGTTTTTAAGGCCCGTTAGACAAAACCCTGGCTGGGGTGATTTAGGGGGAGTGGTCCTGCTTTTTAGCAGGGGGTTGGACTAGATGACCTCGTGAGGTCCCTTCCATCCCTATTATTCTATGATTCTAATGGGGTCTGGACAATTATGTAACAAAATATCATAACTAACCTAAAGCAATCTTTGCATACAGCTTTCCTAATAAAAAAGGTCTCCATCTAACACATTACGAAAAGGATATGGCTAGGCAAGTCACCCTAGAGGAACGGAGTTTGATCAAAAAAAGGACCAGCAACCTCAGACTGTAGCAAAATAAAAAAAGTTTTTTAAGTTACTGTTTCAGTGCTACCTCATACCCGTCAGATGAAAATATATCCGTATTAGATCATATATAAAAATACATATAGACTGAATGGGGTTAAGAGTGGGAGAAACTGTGGTAAAAGTGGGGATTTTAATACATAGATGATGAGGTCCAATCATGAGAGAGAATTCTGATGCAATATGGAACAAAATATCACAAATTGCTGGATATTTATTACCAAATGAACCTTTGGTAATCCCCCTGGGGCTTTCTCCTGCAAATGGTCACACAAAAGGAAACAAAGAGTTAATTTCTCATCTGCTAGTAGCTGCTCAGCTATTAGTAGCATCTACCTGAAAAAAGAAAAATAGCCCAACCCCTAAGAAAGGTTCAAATAATATAGGATGTTGTGGTTATGGAAAAATTAACACATCAATCAAAAGAGAGGACAGAGTCACACACTGAGGTATCTCTCTTTTATTCTCTGTTCAGACAAAGTACATTCACCTGCAAATAACCAGCATGTCTAATTTTTTTTAATATTAGCATTTGATAGACACACCCGAGCTCTTAAATATGTATGTAGAGATTTCACCCAATTTAATATCATCACTAGAAATGCCATAGGTGTTGGAATAATACTCACTCTGTGACATGGTAACACCCCATTAAATAGAAAGATCTGGTGACTATACGCCTGTGCATCTCTTTTAAAAAAAAGCTAACAGGATGGGAACATTCAGAAACCAGTAGGGGAGCAAGTCAGTCTCCCCTGACATTCTGTAACAGACATGAAAGTCACAGGACTTCAGCAAAAAAAAAAAAAAAAAAAAAGTCAGAACCAGACTTCAACATGAAACTGCACAGCTAGAATTCATACGCAAACTTGACACCATTGGATTGGGTTTGAATAGGGACTTAGAATGGCTAACTCACTACCAAAGGTAATTTCCCCTCTCTTTACATTCTCATCTATTGATTATACCCACGAAAGTTTATGCGATAAATCAATCTGTTAGTCTTTAAAAGTGTCACACAACTCCTTGTTAGTTTTAATGATTCTTTTATTTCTGATATTTACATGACCAGGATTTGCAAACTTGTTAACACTTCCTCAATAAATAATTTAAAAATATATATAATACAGCTAACCATCAACAATTTTTAAATGAATACCATATTTTAAAAGGCAAACAACATGGCATTGCTAACCAGGATGGGGGTTTTACATGAGGCAAGAATGCTTAAAGGTGAGAATATCTCTAAAAGGCGAGATTATCTGTGAGAGTGAAGGGCTGAGGTGGGTGTTATTGACTAGTGAACACATCAAAGAAAAGTCAAAAACTGATTTATCTAGCAAATTATGGTGCAACAGGGATGCCCCTGCAAAACCAGCAAAATTAACGCACAGGTTCCATCCAGGATAAGGATGACTGGCTGATCTTGAATTTAGTCAGATTTTAAAAGAAAGGTTTACTGGGAATGAGGGGTGGCTGTTTATTCAGAAAGACAACAGAGTCCTGTGGCACTTTTAAAGACTAACAGATTTATTTATCATTAAGTACAGTATTCTAATGATGTTGCAAACTGATCTATATTTACAGCCTTAATTACCTGCACAAGTCTTATCTGGGAATTTATCCCTGATATAAATCTGGATTTTTTTTCAGAAGCTATTTGAACCAACCAACTTCACATGGCCACAAACTGGATTTAAAAAAAAAATAATGATTTTTTTTTCCTGGGGGGAAAGAGGGGAATTTTTTTATTTAAAATTTATTTTTGATTGTGTAATTTAAAATGTTTGTCTTTTTTAAATAAGCCTGTTTAAAAAAAAATCTGAATATAATACAAAATATGTTAAACAATCTTATTATGATTCAGTTATAAAGGTGAAATGTTTTGATAAGAAAAGATTCTGTATCTAAAACATTAAAAATTTTGTTTTATAAAATTTAATTTTATATGCTCTTGTGTAAGTTAGTTGCCATTCTAATATAGCCTGAAAATGAGCAATATCATTCACCATTTTCTAACATTAAAAATGTTCAATTAGTAAGAATATAAAAATATAAAGTTATATAATTGCTTAAACGGACATATATACAGGGCTGGTCCATATTATGGGGGGGATTTCAGCAGAAGTCGAAGGGAGATACATAAGTTATTTACAGAAACTTGCCTATCTCCCTTCGACTACCTAACGCATACTTACCTCAGCTTCTCCACTGCACTAAGGCAACAGAAAATGGCTGGTTGGAAAGACCGACCTCACAGCAGCAGATTTGCTGCTGTATATGAAGACCTCCCAACTGTTATAGTGTGTAGAAGCCTAGGCAGCAAAAAGATTTAAAATATCTGCTGTAAAGGATCTTTTAATTTGAAAATGAACGTGTTTTTCTGGTTATATTAACCGGTGACAATGTAACTTTCTTTAACAAGTAACTGGTGTACAAATGGAAAAGATGGTTAAAAACGAGACTTTTAACCTGGTGATTTAAATCATGATTTTAAAAGCTGATACCTTGATAGAAATCAACATGCCATGCCTGGCAAGATATATAAACCATGCCCACTTTGCATAAAGGATTGAACATGATGTGTATCCCTTGGCAGTGAACCAGCTAGATATGTTGGGAACAATGAGGTGAGGGGCAGGGCCCTGTGTAAATCACAACAGTTTTTAGAAAATTCACAACAGCATAAAATGACAAAGAACTGAAATCCATGGAGTTTCCTCAGAATGAATTTTCAAACTAAATTTAATCCATTGCAAGGATTCAATGAATTATACAAGTAACTAAAGTCAATTTTGACTGACTACCTAAGGTACATTTTTGGTATAAAAGACTGTTGGGGACATTTTCCTTTTTAAAAAAAAAAAAAAAAAATCATTAAAAGATCACAGTTTGGATCACACAAATTTCAGTGTTCTCAATGGAAATGAGATGGCTCAACTGAGGGTTAACTGGGTAAAAGTCTATGGCCTGGATTATCCAGGTGTCCAGAGTATACTGTTACAGGCTATATAATCGAATGGTGCCTTCTGGCCTTAAAGCCTACAACATGCTGAATGTTCCCCAGTCTGCTGAACTTCTTAGATGTTCCATAACACCCCAAGAATAGCCATGCTTTGTCAGATCAATGTTCCATCCAGCCCTGCATCATGTTGGCATTACTAGATGCTTCAAGACGCATGAACAAGTCCGGTCAGTTACTGGTTGACCAATATCTTGTCATACAGTCCCAGCTTCTGTCAGACAGAGACCAGGGACATCCAGAGCACGCGGTTCATCCCTGAACATCTTAGCTAATAGAGACGAACATACCTATCCTCCAGGAACATACATCATTATTTTTTGAACCCAGTTATATCTTTGGCCTTCCCAACATCCCCTGCCAACAAGTTCTACCGGTTGACACTGTATTGTGTGAAAAAGTACTCCCTTTTGTTTCTTTTAAACCAGGTGCATGTTAATTTCATTTGATGACCCCTCGTTCTTGGCAGATTTGAAGGGGTAAATAACACTTCATTATTCACTTTCTACAAACCAGTCATGAATTTACAGACCTCTAGCATACCTCCGTTAGTCAGTTCTTTTCTAAAATACAGGGGTATATAATACTTCCTTATTCACTTTCTCCACAATATCCACTATTTTATGGACCTCTATCATCCCCCATCCCCCAGGTGTCTCTTTTCTAAGCAGAAGCATTCCCGATGCAAGCTGTGCCATACTCCCTAATCACTTTTGTTGTCCTTCTCCATAGTTTCTCCAATTCTACCCTTTTTTTTTTTTTTTTTTTTTTTTTTTTGAGGTGGGGAGACTGGAACTGGATGCAGTATTCAAGATGGGGATATACCATGGATTTATATAGTAGCATTATGATACTTGGTTTTATCTATCCCATCCCTAATGCTTCCTAACATTGTTAGCTTTTGATTGCCTCTGTATATTGAACAGATGTCTCAAAGAAATATCCACCATGAATCAGAGATTTCTTTCTAGAGTGGTAACAGCTAATTTAGACTCATCATGTTGTATGTATGGTTGAGATTACATTTTCCATATGCATTCTCTGTTGCATTTTCTTGCCCAGTAATCCAGTTTTGTGAGAGCCCGTTGTAACTTTTCAGTTTTGCTTAACAACCTTGAGTAGTTTTGTATCATTTGCAACTTTGCCACCTCACTGTTTACTCCTTCTTCCCTATCACTTCAGAATATATTGAACAGCACAGGTCTTGGGATGGATCCTTGGGAGACTCCATTCAAAAATTGGCCATTTATTCCTAATCTTTGTTTCCCGTCTCTTAACCAGTTACTGATCCATAAGAGAACCTTCTCTCTTATTCCAGGACTGACTGCTTGATTCAAGAGCCTTTACTTCGGAAACTATCAAAGACTTTCTGAAAGTCCAAGTACACTCTATCCACCAGATCATCCCTGTTTACATATATGTTGACACACTCAAAGAATGCCAAACAATTGGTGGTACAAGACTCACCGACAGTTGAGTGTAGAAAGCAACTTTCATTCGTAAGTTAGAGGGGGAGTCCAACTTAGTGCTAGAATGAAAAGCTGGTTATAAGCTAAGCTGTAGAGTCAATACCATTGCTCCATATTTCCTCCAGATGTCTCTCTTCCAATACTTAAACTCTTTTCTGTGCAAGCTTGTTTCACTGGCAAAGCTAAGGGCCCCTCTGAAGTCAGTGGAGTTACACCACCAGAGGATTTGGCCCATAGTTTCTACCTTTTGGCCCCTGGCATTTTGAACATTTCACATCTCTCTGAAGTTTCTTAAATTAGTTTTGAGCGGTTGCATTTGATTTTCAGAATTAAAATTAGATGGCAATTGTATCAAAGCTCGGTTAATGAAACAAAGTTAACTAAGCAAGTATTGGGATTTACCACACCTCTTTGAAAGTGTGCCCTCATTACCTTATTGAAATCTTGTTTGGGTTTGGTTTGGTTATTTATTTTTTTTTAGCACTTGTGCTCTCATTTCTGTTTGATGAGTTATTTCGAAACAATTGGGGTAGCCGTTTTCTTCCTGCTTTTCTAAAGATCTCAGTAATTCCAGTGGCTTCGGCAGTTTCTTAGCCTGTATCCCCCTGGAACAGGGAACTAGATGTCACATGCCCAAACTAGGGGTCGTGCACAGAACTGCAACTGGGGAGCATGTCTCAGGGACTGCACCTTTTCCAGCTGTCCCTTGTATCAGCAAACACAACAATCTTGTGTGGTTAATGGCCTGAGAGCATAAGTGAGAAGTCTCAACTCACAACAGGGACTGCAGTCTATTTATCTAAGGGTTTTATACTGCCACCGATAAGTGTAGCATCAGAATTCCTTCCACATGAAATCCATAGCAAAATCCTTAGAGGATGTAATAGAGCCATCATGCCTGGTCCTTACTGGGAGGGATGGGAAAGCCCTATCCACTAGAAAAGACTGCCCCAAAATTTCCATTAGCCAGCAGGATTACACGGTTTCCCTTGTGATAAACAAGTCAATCGCAGTGGTTGGGTGCAAACCTAAAAGTGCCAGCTCCTAGTTCTCTGCTCTTTCCTTTACACTTTACATAAATTTGTAAGGTAAATGCTGTTCCAACCCCAAATCAAGACAAACACATTTGCTTTGTTTATGATTACTTTAAAAATACAGAACCAGCTGTCTTCAAATTTAGCTAGAAACTCATATCTCAAAGAGATCTTCCATCCAGGATGGGTTTGAAATGTTTTGCCTCAACTATTTTTGAATGATCAAAACATGGAGGCAAAGTGCAAGTTTTTATTCTTAAAAACCAGACTACATGAACAGGTTTTGCTCAGGCTCTTCAGACAGTCACCACTGACCACAGACTGCACGGATAATGTAGAACTAGAAGAAATTGGTTCTCATAGATTAAGTAAAGAAAGTATCATCATCATCCAGTCTGACCTCTTGCACAACACAGGCCATCAAACTCCTGCATCTGGTGATGCTATAGCATATTTTGTTAACTGGAAAAAAAGTCTAGAAGCAGAAAATCAATCTTACCTAATATACGCGCACTATTTAATTCACATGTATAGATTTTACAGTGTTTATATTTTAAAATGTTAGCAGTGGCATAATTTACCTTATTGGAACAGAACCACTTTAAAAAAAAATCAGTTTCACCTGAAAACTATATTCACTTTGATACATGTAATACCAGAGGTTCCCTAAAACTGACAGACTAGAAAATTTCTCTGTATATTCCCCCTTTACCTTGCACATTTGACAGCTCTTCACACAAAAGCAGGGTTGCAATTCCATCCATCGTCAATTACATTTCCTGTGTCTTGCACCATTCTACCTACTATTGACCATTCTGCATTCCAGATGTTTGCAATTCTTCCCACAGCCGCCTTGTGCCAACCATCCCTCCCCCATCTCAATCATCTGATGGTAACATCAATCAGCGGCTTCACTGCACAGTCTTCCCGTCACATGCGCAAAATGCAAATAAACTGAAATAAAAACATCTGCGTTTAAGCAGAAATCCTTTCGTTTATCAGCAGCTAACATTATCGGACCCTCCCACACACCCAAACCAGGAGAGAAGGGAAGGAGATGAAGCACTCCAGATCTGAATGGCCAGCACCAATGTTTGGCAACATGCTAGGAAGACTGTTGCACACTGGATTACAGTGCGGTGGTTAAAGGATTTCAAAGTGAATCATTTGTGAGCCAACTTTATATCATTTCCATGGATTTCTCCATATAAATCCTGGGAGTAGATGGGATGGGACCGGGGATCAATTTTCCAAGCCTCTAAGTATTTCAGGCCATTAGTTACAAAGCATTTCTGATCAGCCACCTGCCACACTAGACATTTATTAAGGTTTATGTTTTATGCAGTAGAAATTGCTTATTTAATCAGAAGACATTGAATATCTTGATCTTGGAGATGCTAAATTAATCTCGCAAATGAGCAGACTCTCTGAATTTGTGAATTAAAGGCTATGAAGAGGGCAATGTATCATTGTCTGGACTGTAATGCTGTTGAATTAAAGAGATCTATGAAATGCTACAGAAGACAGAGAACCTGTAAATAATAGCTATCCTAGCTACGCAAATGAGTTCAATTACTTATGGCTAGCAAGATTCTAACCTGGGTTAAACTACCTCTTGAAATGAGATGATCATTCATTTCCATGGCTATCTAATCTTCCATTGATGTTCTCATATGAGCTGGAAGTTTGGTAAGATGTGGATACCATCCACTGGAAACTGATCAGAATAACCAGCTCATTTCCCAAAGGCTGAACAGCTATCAGATGGTAAGTACGTTCACCCAATGTCAAACCTGGGAAATTTCAGCCTCTTTCTTAGAGGGGAAATGTTCTGTACTCCATTCTTTTTCCATTGAACCATTTAATATATTTATCCATGACACATGAGTCACTATATTGGTCCTGCTATTTCAGTTCCCAATGACTCTGAAAGTCGCAAACAATAAGAGGAATTTGACTTCTGAAAGGCATTGGACAAAGTTCAGTCTGGGGGGAAAAAATGGTTCAGACTCAAGTCACCTTACTGATAAATACTACTATGATAAAGAGATCTTCCAGTGGAACTAAAGACTTTACATGATTTAACAGTTATCTTTAACTGAAACAATAGGCCACAAAATGTCAGCGTATAGAAAGCAAACATTAAAACCAAGACTCTTTTATAGTATCCAAATTGAAGAAAAGTAATTTCTCTACTTCAGTAGAGTTTCTGAAAAGGAAAAACGAAGCAAGTGGTTTTAAAAATTCATTAATGAAGAGTATTGTATCCAGACTTAAGGATAGATACAAAACGTATTGCACAGAGACCCATGGCTGCAGTCAAAATATGCAAGTTACAAGAAGGATAACATTATGGTTGGAGGAGGGGGGTTTGTTGCTGGTTGGGTTTTTTTGTTTGGTTGGTTTTTTTGGTTATT
Source organism: Pelusios castaneus (assembly GCA_007922175.1). Lineage (NCBI taxonomy): Eukaryota > Metazoa > Chordata > Testudines > Pelomedusidae > Pelusios > Pelusios castaneus. Next base: position 1,050,125 of record ML685822.1, read on the forward strand.
TGAAATCATGACAATTAAAAACCATACAAACAGGACAATAAGCTGCACTAAACTCTAAAAATCTCAGAATCTAGATAGATGAAAAAGGTCAACAAAATAGTCAACCTGCGGCTGAGTGTTTATAAGTAATTTTACAATATTCATACATTTATCAGTTCTTTTAAAAGGTCCCAAAATGTTACATGTAAAAATTGACACAGGGCTGGTAGCAGTACACAAGTTGCCCAAGCTAGTAAATGAAGAGCAGCAACCGATGCCAGAGGATGACCTTGACAATTTGTTCTCCTTGACAATCTGGCTTTTCAGTTAGCCTCTTGGCGTTTCTATGAAGCTACTGTTTGTCTCACCGCTTTGTAAGACAACATATGCATCGTCTGTCAAGTCTTACATTTCAAGAGGTGACCGTGTTTGAATAGTTGCATGTCTAAAACAAAATTATGTCATAACCTGTTTAGCTGCTGAATATCTTAGGAGGCAATGATCTACAAATGTTTGATTTGTATTTTCTATCGTGTTACAACAAATTAACTCTCTAGTGTTTGAAGTCTGAAGTGAACTTGTTTCATCATAATTACCACTTTTTCATATACAAGTAGCAGCTTGTGCCCACTAAGCTTGCACTTGCTTTGGAGAGAGAATGAGCTGAAGGATCGCAGTATTTCCATGACTGTTCACATTTATGGAGATACGTCAAAAACTTATCTGCTTCAAAACACTCCCCTCTTGTTTAGTGTGTAAAACTGCAGAGGGTTTTCAAGGCTAAGGAATTTTTTTAAAACAAAACACTGACTATTTTAGAACTTCCCTGTGATACAAGCATATATTTACCCTCAAACTTCAAGGCATCTTTAGGCAAATTATATACATTTATATATTGTATTTCACTGGTTTAAACCTGTCTTGCAATAAGGCAGTAAATACCCTGCTACTACAGCAATGTAATTTTTGGAACTAAAAGACAGCACTTTCAGACGCAAGTGCCCAAAGGCATTTAAATGAGAACTTTTTTTTCCCAGAGTTGCTGGGCACCCACTGACTTCAATAGCACCCATCGATCATCATTTTGACACGGAGCCCACTAGACTTCGGTGCCCTGCAGGAGGTACACAGAACAAAATTCTGGTCACAGTACAAAGTCATTTACCAAGTTGTATGACCAAGAAAAAGTAAAGCATTGAGACCCGACAGAAATACTAGTTTGGCAAGATATAATTCAGTTTTCTAAATGAGAGGTGCTGAGGACACGCAGCAAATTATATTAAGTATCAGAAACTCAACAAAAAATAAGTCACTAACAAAAACTTTACATTTTTCTTTCTTTTCCCAAGACTTACTCTCTTATTTCCTTTGCATCTATTCTGTCTGTTCCTCTCTGAAGAAAAAATAATTCTTACTTTAATAAAACCAGACTGCTGCTGTGTTTTAATTCCACACTCACCCGCCTCCCTGTGTACTCTGACACCTTTATTCTCTGCATCATGAGTTGTACAGTGGTGCTTAATAGCTAAGAGAAATTCAGTGTACTGATTGTATCGCCACTCATCAGAAGATCTCCAAAGTAGTGTATACATTAGGTCCAACAGATCTGCGAGTAGCAATACTATTTTACAGGCCCAGAGGCGTAAGATGTCTTCCCTAAGGTTACCAAATATATCACAGATAGAGCCCAGTGGCCATGATTCCCAATCCCATTTTCTAACCACTTAATACTCCCTTATTAATAAGTTTGACAGAACACAAGAAAGGGTAGAACAGAGAGAGCTAGATTTAAGCAGAGGCGTGATACAGTGGCAGGCAGAAATTGATTCTAAAATAGCTTGAAGAGAACACAACTTGAATGTTTTGAAATTGACCAGTGTATGCAAATTCAATTTCTGATAAGTTTAAGTGTTTTTCTTCTCATCTGTTTTCTTCTTATGCTGGCAGAAAATAAAACTGACTAGAAGGAAAAACAGTGAAACTCTTCCTACACAATACGTACCAAATGCACAAATGTAAACAAATGGGAAAAAACGAAAAGAAAAACAGTATTTCTTCACTAACATCTTTCATTCCCAGTCACTCCAATTTTTATTCTTTTTTACCTACCGTACTTAAGTAGTATTCTTACGTTGATGGTGTTTCTTGGAAAAAACTGGCACACTGGCTGATCACGCTATGTGCCCATTTGACAGGTCCTTGCTGTAATGATTCTCAGGGTGCCCAGAACCAAGTGTCCCTTTGTCACCCCCGCCTCAGTATGTGTGACTGTGCTTCGCTCCCTAACACCATCAGGATGTGAGCTACTAAAGCAAACTCCTCTGGCCTATGCCAGCTCTCTCTTTGCCTTGCAGATTAACAGTAGTCACAACCACACCGCAGTCCCTGAATCCCTATTAAGTGTTCCCTGTGATACCCAGCCACTGACCATAACTACTGACAGAAATACTAGCCTGCTGTTCCCAAAAGAAGAGGGTGCACACCATCAGCTCAGGACTAGCACTTTGCTTAACATCACAACACTTAAATATTCTTGATTTCACTATAAATGTAAGTGTGTCATCAAAAACCAAGATGGCACTTTGTCCTGCTCTGAGCACAGGGGACTGGACTCGATGACCTCCCATGGTCCCTTCCAGTTTCTAGGATTCTATGCCTACAGATTTAGAAGATAGAAAGGATATTGGAAACAAATGATTATATACAAAAAAAATCATAACGTGCTTTCTAGGGACTAAACCGAACTATCAGGTTAACCTCACGTATATCTTATCCACAGCCCTCTTGTGTTTTCAACCAAGGCTGGCTGAGATCTAATTTTCCTTAATGTAAACATGCTGTTCATTGACTTCTGAGGTGCAGGGCAAGAAGGTGTCATCTTTGTCTTCTAGCTACATGCTACAGTTCACTCATTTGCTTACAAGCTGGATAATGACCCATGGTTGGTTTTTCCTGTGTTCTTCTTTCTTGACATCACACATCTTTGTTAAGATGAGACTTCTTACAAAAAGGTCCTTCCACTCTGTTACCCCACAATGCTTAATTTACACCCTGACAGAGATACACCTTTCTTACCTCCTGTCTGATGGAAAGCCTGTTTTTCACATTTGCTCATGACCAATACCATGATACAGACTAAAAACATGGCTTTCAGTATATATGCACTCAGAACTACGTACACAGTATTTGTCCTTACACTTCCCAATGACATTAATGACCAGTGAAACACCTTCATCTGCAGAACTCAAATTTATATGCAAATTAGACTCAGCTGCCTTGGGGTTAAACATGGACTACAGATTTTTTTCTCATTATAACAGGTGATTTGACCTCACCTTCCTTTATATGCTGTTCCCTGGTGTTTGAATACTAACATTTATTTTGATTTGCTGTTACAGCCTGACCTGATCCTATGTCAGACACTTCCCTGCATTTAATTTCCTCCCATTCAGTAAGTTTCCCATCTTCAAAGCATCTGACGAAGTGGGATTTTCTCCCACGAAAGCTCACGCGATAAATAAATCTGTCAGTCTTTAAAAGTGCCCCAGGACTCTGTTTGTTTGTCTGCAACAGACTAACACGGCTCCCCCTTTGGAACCTTCATTTGAGATTCCTGTATCTCCTTGGCTTTAAGGAACCTAGGATCACACTTGCCAGAAGTCCATTTGGGTCACCATTTGAACACCTTATGTATGATTAGTTCAGCAGCCAGTTCTAACGTCATATTCCACAAGTAACCCCACTAAAATTAACAGGACTGTTCACAAAATATTCAACAAAGTGGAAATCTTCTCCCACGAAAGCTCATGCGAAAAATAAATCTCTCAGTCTTTAAAAGTGCCGCAGGACTCCTTTTTTGTAAGGCAAATTTAGGTGACAAAAATCTATTCCCAGTTGTAAAAGCGGCATCATGTACATTCTACAGATACAACATTCAGTTGTTTAAATACATCACATTTTGTTTGATTTGTTAGATCTGGCCTTTCTAGATGGAGGATTTGGGGGGGGGTTGTTTGTTTGTTTTTTAAAGTATGATCGTCTCATATACTAATGGAGGATGTGGGGAAAGGGTTTGAGGTTTAATTGTTGTGCCAGTATTCTTTTTACATGCATTAGTTTTACAGTACTCTTTGGTACTCTTACTCCAATGAGTTTATTATAAAAAGAATCCAAAACGTGCTTCATGATACTCCAGTGTGGGGAAATTTGCTATTTACATGATCCCTTTCAGATCAGAGCTCCAAGAATACAGAATGTTTTTATTTAACATTTAATTTTATACAGCAGAATGTAATTAATATCTGATGGTTTGAGTTCTTGTGCATTCTGAACACATTAATGACTCCAGGCTGCTGAATGTGTATGCCCAAAATAAGTAATCAATACACTTCCTTTCCCTGGCTTCTTAAAACAAAAAGAGAGATGAAAATATACTTATGTGATTAAGTGGTAATAAGTATAATGAAAACGCAATCCCACATCATCAGTAATTCATAGGGTTTTTCTTTTCCAAAGAGTTATTTCCCTAAAAGGGTGTGAAATCTGCATAATGGTGGGACTGTTTAATAGAGATGTTGAAGTAAGTGCAGGTAACATGAACCTGTAAAACTGAAAGGCAATTGGCAGGTAATGTCATGGTAACTAAGTATTAGAGATATTATTCATGACACCCTGCTTCAGTTTAATTCCGTATCTTAATCATGCATAAGATATACTCACTCTCAGTGGTCAATTACTTCATCAGACAAGAAAGAACATTTTTAAAGTCATTACAGTATATTATCATGCAGAAGTAACCATGATTTCTGCAACCCAATGGCCAATCCTGCAGACTTCACCTGCTCAACGCTGTCAAGAAAGTCAGTGCACTAAAGTGAGAAAGAAAGATTAGGCTTCCTCTTTATAAAAAACAGCCCCTGGAAGTTCTTCCCAACCTCAAGGTTTTGGAATCCCTAACACTGCCCAAAGACCTCTCCCATCCAGTCTCTCATGCTACATCATCATCAGTACATGGTGACCGCAACTCTTCTGCTTAGACGCATGGGAGATGGCATCTCTCTGCCTTGAGTTCCCAATCCATGTCCGGCTTAATGCGTCTCCACCTTCTTCTCGTCAAAAGACCCGTTTGTGGAGTCCCACAAACCATAACCTGCTCTCCACCTCTGCAGACATGCCAACTAATGGATCACTAAGAAACACAAGATGCACATTTTTTTCCACTTTAAGTTTAATGTAAGAAAATTTATGCAGCTAACACGAGGCTCAACAAAACCTGGACACCAGGTCACCATGGCGACTGGGATTTGTAGCCTGGCTCCACTGTGGAAATACAGAGGAGGAGCGCCCTGTGGAACCAAAAACAAAACTGCTGGCACCTAGTTGGGAGCCAATTTTGTCAAGCCCTGCGTTAACAAGGTGAACAACAGCGAACCTTCAAATCATCCTGCTTTCAGTTGTTCATCATTATGTTTTTTTATTATTTATATGGTAAAACTCTGTAAGACAGGTCCCTTGCCTTCCTGCCTATTTACCAAGTACTCAGCATATTTGCAGGAACAAACAAATAATACCCTGTTAGTCTTTCATTCTCAGTGCTGTTTGTCCTGCACCGTTGAACAACAACTCCCTCTAGACAACTAAGATTAAAGCCTAGGTTTGTCACATGGCAGTATACTAACCCAACAGAAGGCTTTCCTGTTCTCTCAGCAGGGCTACAGCAAAGGGCTTTATTACTCTGGGTCAACCTTAAAAAAAAAAGGTATTCCTCTTGCCTCAGAGAAGCAGAGCCTATGCCATCACCTGGAGGTTAATCATTGCCCTGTTAGAGTTCTATTACTACTGCTCCACTCAATGGGAAGAGGGTAAAGTCTCTGAAACCATGATATGATGCGGGTCAGAGTCCTCCAGCTAAACACACACGGGAGTAGAGCCTTCAATGTGAGGCACTTGGGGAACTAATGCTAAAAGAAGTACCTGGCTCATTTATATTTTTATAAACCATCCCTTTTAATATTCATTTTACTAGGGAGCACTACAATTTGGATCCAAAATGTACAACAGGAGCCTCAGACTGTGTACTCCTTTCTATTAAAGTAAGGCTTTCATCCAATTGACATGAACCACTTTGGGCTACTGAGATAATCCGCCAGCGCACATAGAGTAACAGATCCTTTCCCATCAATGTCAGGAGGATTTATCTGGTTAGCATCCATTAATGCTAATGTGAGCAAAATCCTTCGTGCACCAATAGGAAAACAAATTACTACATTCACTGGGCAAAAATCCTTAAGAAATGTTCACCAGCATGCAAAGAAAACATATTTAAAGTGTGATAAAACCAAAAAAGAGTAGACAGTTGTCTCTAAACTACTCCACATCAAATTTACTCAGACTTACAAGTAAAAAGATATATAGTTTTTCTGTTTGCCCTGTAAACTCACGGGATTTAAGTCAACATGGCTTGTGCAATGTCACCAGTAATGAAGAATCTGCAATTAGAACATTCCTTCCCGGTTTTTATTTAATGTAACCTCTAATGTTGCTTTCGGTTTTCTTGTTCTGGAATGTCTTTATGGCTTGTGTATCACTATTAAATAACACTGAAAATCATTTGCTCCCAGAGACCTTGCATTTTAACATATAGCAGGAGTACACACTTTAAAAAAACATCCAGAGCAGCCTCAAGGCCACTGGGAATGTAATGCAGTTCCACAGGTAAAGCAAGACAATCCATACTTTCAAAAACAAGTCGCACACAAGACAATGGCTGTTATATAAACATGGTAATGCACTGTAGAATCAGCTACTGTATTTTGCCAGTAAGTGCTTTTAAGCTCATCCAACAAAAGGAACTGGTTTGCTTTCCTATAAATGCCAGGACCTCAAGTGCTTGCCCATTGGCATTCTAATTGAGTCAGCAATTGGAAACTTTAATTTCTGAGGACCGGTCTCTGCAGCTAGCCTTGATTTAATTTCCCATAATCTTCAGCAATAAATTATTTTTACACGGGTTTTTGCCTCTGTGCAATTACTCACAGAGGCAAAACATTAGAAACAGTTGAAAACTAACTTCTATGGGAAAGTCAGCAAACATATTTGAAAGGCTTAGGCTATCACCCTACAAATGATGCTGCAAAGAATCGTACCAGCAATCAGCAGATGTAGGCAACGTTGCTTCGAGAGTTTTAAAGCCATGATGACCAGAATGAGAACTTTCTAACAGCCCCTGCTTTTTAGAATCTGCTTACAAATTATTGCATTTCAGGAAAATCTTTGGGTTTTTGTTTTTCTTTACAGCTTCTTGGTTCCCCCTTGGTGCCTCTCAAAGAAACAAGAACATGAGACAAGTTGAGAAAGCAAACTATTCAAGTCAGCATATTGTAGCATCCAATGACCTCGTTTAGGAAATGGCATACAGACATACAACACTGTTAGATAAATTAGATCTTTATGGAAGCCAGACCATATTCTATCAACAATGTTAAAGAGAAAATCCACATGGGATTTCCAAATTCGTATCTCCATTTTACAGACTGCGGCCTGCAAGTTAAGTAGTTATAGCAAATAACTAATGACAACAGAGTCTTGTGGCACTTTTAAAGACTAACAGATTTATTAATCGCATGAGCTTTCGTGGGAGAAAATCCCACTTCGTACCCCTTTGGAATTCAAATAACTAATGTATAACTTTCTCACCTGACCAATTTTAAGTTTACAAAGTGAGCCAATATGCTACAAAGAACAAATATGCCATGCGATCAAAGAAGACATTGCACAGATCTTCAAGTCATGCTACTTTAGCAAGACACTGAACAAACAAACTCTTTATTTTATACATTAAGCATTTAAACCTGGCATGGAGCTAAAGAACTCTGATCACCGAGCCAACAGCCCTTTATCCAGGGGTTTATAGTTCCTAACAGATTAAATTACATTTTCTACTCCTTCCCTACACCCATTCTCTAGCTTTTGCACATAAGTATTCAAATCTTGTTTGTCTACATAAGAAAGGCAAATAACTTAGTAAGCATCTTACTGTATTTACAAAAGGCCTCCACATTACTGCTCAGATATTATGTAAACTAAGCTTTGCAGAGATTCATTTCAGAACAGAGAACAGATATTTCCCTAGGGAACCGCCATGTCCAAAACACTAGTTTAAGATAACTGTATACTATGAATCCTCAATACACACAATTAAAAATGGGCACAGAGCAGGCTATATGTCAAATTAACAGTAGAAAACGTAAACTAACTGCAAAACGTAATGTCAACTTTACTAGCACCCTTCTCTGCATTTATATATTCCCTTCCATACGGTAGCTTCCATTTCATGCATCTGATGAAGTGGGATTTTACCCACAAAAGCTCATGCGATAAATTTGTTAGCCTTGAAAAGTGCGACAAGACTCCTTGTTTGTTTCTATGAAAAATCTTGGAAGAGACGAATGCACAAAGCTAAAATAATGTCACTGGAAGCTTTAGTCTGACAGAATGGAAGAGCAAAATAAGAGAGGCAAGTCACAGAACAATCATAAAAAAAGCAGAGTGTCGATCCAGAAGCACATGGGCCCACGCTTGAAAGTTAGGAGATTCCCATCAGGGTTGAGGGCCATTATAAAAAGATAGGAATAGCTGCAATCGGGGGTTTTAAATTTTCCCAAAGCTTGGATCAGTTTGACCACAAGGATTTGGTCACTATCCGCCTCTATTTACAATAGGTATTAAATAAGACCTTGTTTTTTAGATTTTTCCTTTGCTTGTATAAGGGGGTGGGAGGGAGGGAAAAACCTGTGTGATCAGAACAATATATTCATCCTGGGCTTTTCAAGTTTGACCAACATCTCCTAATTTAAGCTCTGAGTCAACCTGCCAGGACAAAAATACAACTGTCCCTTAAGCTTTGGACCCTGTTATAAGCGAGACCACCTCCTACAGGGTCTCCCACTGGTCAGCTACTCTCACTACTGGGTCCCAAAACTCCAGTTGGCCACTCGCTGAACCCTGATTTCCAAATTAGTGCAGCATCCCTTAAAAATTAACACTCTTCACAGCCCACCACAGTAAATGCTTGATGTGCCCCCAGCCCTTAACCTGGAACTGTATGACTCCATATCCATAAGCTGTGCATGGCTTCACTTGAATCGTCAGACTGAAGTACTTCTTGCAGGCTTCATAGCTCCAAGACAGAGTTTATGGGAGCTCATTTCCATGGACGCTCCTCCATCCAGCCCCCCCAGCTATGCAACTCATTTGACCTTACCCCATAACCATAACATACGAATCTTTGGGACTTTAAACAGCAAACTGACCTTTTCTCTGCGTAAGTATATAAGTCTGTGGAGTCATTTCTGAGGGTCTCCTAGACCAGCATGATGATACTTTCTCGTGGATTATGCTCTTTACAGCTACCTTGGGTAGCCTTTTCTATATACATAGCTCCACTTGTTTCCACTTCCTCCTGTTTTAGAGTTAGGTACCATCTCAGAAAGTCTGCTGGAGCAGCCTTATTCTGGGTACCTCTCAACATTTCAAAAGCCTCACACACGTTCCCTCAATTCCTTCTTTGGTAATGACAGGAGGAGAAACCGCCACTACTGAAGTAAATGCTGCATCATTATTTCCATACTCATCCCTTGCTATCAGTTCCTCTTATCTTTCTGAAACTTAACTTTAGGGCTCGAATATTTCAACCCTCATCTTTGCAGGAGGGTGAATTTAAAAAAAAACAATTAAAAATTGCCATCCTGCTTACTCCTTTATACTTTTTCCAATTCTTAAAACATAAGAAAAGCCATACTGAATACGACCAATGGTCCATCGAGCCTGATATCCTATCTTTTGTCTGGTCAGGTCCAGGTGCTTCAGAGGGAAGGAACAGAACAAGTATCACCAAGTGATCCATTCCGTCGGCCACTCCCGGCTTCTGGCAAACAGCAAACCCTGACTATCATGGCTAATAGCCATTGATGGATCAATCCCTCCATGAACTTATCTAGGTCTTTTTGGAACCCTGTTAGTCTTGGACTTCACAGCATCATCTGGCAAGGAGTTCCGCAGGCTGACTGTGTGTTGTGTGAAAAATACTTCCTTTTCTTCATTTTAAGCCTGCTGCATATTAATTTCGTTTGATGACCCTTAGTTTGTATGTTATGAGAAGAAGTAAATAACACTTTCTGTTTACTTTCTCCATGGCAGTCATGATTTTATAGACCTCTATCATTTCTCCCCTTAGTCATGTCTCTTCCAAGCTGAAAAGGCCCAATCCTATTAATCCCTCCTCCTATGGAAGCTTTTCCATACCCCTAATCATTTTTGTTGCCCTTTTCTCTATCTTTTCCAATTTCAGTATATCTTTTTTGAGATGGGACAACCCGATCTACACACAGCATTTAAGATTTGAGCACACCATGGATTTATGAAAAGGCAATACGATTGTTTTTATCTTATTATATCTCTCTTTCCTAATGAGCCCCAACATTGTTAGCTTTTTTGATTGCTGCTGCACATTGAGTGGATGTTTTCCGAGAACTCTCCACAATGACTCCAAGATCTCTTTCTTGAGTGGTACCAGCTAATTTAGACCTCATCATTTGAGATGTACAGTTGGTATCATTTTCCAATGTGCATTACTTTGCATTTATCAACACAGAATTTAATCTGCCATTTTGTTGCCCAGTCACCCCGTTTTGTGACACCCTTTGTAACTCTCCACAGTTGGCTTTGGAATTAACTATCTTGAGCAGGGCCCGGTTACCGCAGGGGCTTAAGCCCTGGGCTAAAAGGGGGCCCCACACCCCTGCAATAATCCAACCCTGGTGGCCCTGATTCTGGCCGCCTCGCTGCTACTTGCTGTAAAGCCCTTCCCTGGCCACGGCGTTCAGCCCAGATACTCCCAAGGAGAGGGGAAGGGATGGGGAGTCTCCAGTTCACCCCTGGAGTGCTGCACCTGCAGCATCGCTACTCTGCCCACCCACCCCCATCCCCACGCAGGGCCTTAATCCGGCCCTGATCTTGAGTAGTTTTGTATCATCTGCAAATCTGCAACACTATTTACCTCTCTCCATTCTGAAAATGGATGATTTATTCCTGCCCTTTGTTTCCTGTCTTTTAACCACTTACTGATCCAGGAGAAGAACTTCCCTCTTGTCCCATGACAGCTCACTTTGCCTTTGAGGGACCGTGTCAATGGTTTTCTGAAAATCTAAGTACAACATATCCACTGGATCACCCTTGTCCAGGTGCTCTTTGACCCCCACAAAGAATTCTAGTAGATTGGTTAGATACAATTTCCCTTTACAAAAAACCAAGCTGGCTTTTCCCCAACAAATTGTATTCATCTATGCATCTGATAATTTTGTTCTTTACTATAGTTTCAACTAATTTGCCTGGTACTGCAATTAGGCTTACCTACCTTTAATGGCTAGGATTGCCCCTGGAACCTTTTTTAAAAATTGGCTTCATATTAGCTACCCTCCAGGCACCTGGTACAGAAGCAGATTGAAATGATAGGTTACAGATAACAGCTGGCAATTCTGCAATTTGACATTTGAATTCCTGGGCCAATACCACCTGGTCCTGGTGACATTACTGTTCCATTTATCAATTTGTTCCAAAACGTCCTCTAATGACACCTCAGATCTGGGATAGCACCTCCGATCTGTCACCTAAAGAGAAAGGTTCAGGTTTGGGAAACTCCCTCACATTCTCAGCCATGAGGAGGGATGCAAAGAATTCATTTATCTGACCAAATGGGCTGCAGCCACAAAAGCTTATGCCCAAAGGAATTTTTGTTAGTCATTGAGGTGCCACAAGATTTTTGTTGTTTTGCTATATACTGACTAACGCAGCTACCCCTTTGGAAAGAATTCATTTAGTTTCTTCGTAATAGCTTTACCTTCTTTAGTCCTCCTTTAGCACCTCCATCGTTCAGCGGCCCCACTGCTTCTCTAGCAGGCTTCCTGCTTCTAATATACTTCCAAAAAATTTGTTATTTTTTGAGTCTTTGGCTAGCTGTTCTTCAAATTCCTTTCTGGCCTTCCTAACTACATTTTTATACTTCATTATCCAAAATGTATGCTCCTTTTATTTTCCTCGACAGCATTTAATTTCCACTTTTTAAAGGATGCCTTTTTGCTTTTAGCTGCTTGTTTTACTTTGCTTTTCAGCCACAGTGGTACTTTCCTGATCCTCTATGTTTTTAATTTGGGGTATGCATTTAAATTGAGCCACTATTACGGTGTCTTCAAAAAGTTTCCATGCACTTTGCAAGGCTTTCACTTTTGGCACCAGACCGTTTAATTTCTCTTTACCTAACTTCCTCAGTTTTGTATAATGCTCCTTTCTGAAATTAAATGTTATCATGGTGGCTGCTTTGGTGTGCCCCCCCCCCCCCCCCCCCGGGGATATTAAATTTTACTATGTTATGGTCTGTTACCAAGCAGTGCCACTATATTCACATGTGCTCCACTTGGGCCTAAATCAAGAATTGCCTCTCCTCTTCTAGGTTCCATGACGAGCTGGTCGAAGAAGCAGTCATTTGAGGTATAAAGCACCCAATCAATACAGGGATAGCTGAAATTCCCCATTATCATGAGTTTTTTATCTGTACAGACTCTCTAATAATGTCTCTGAGCAGTTCACAGTCACTAACACCATCCTGGTCAGACAGTCAGAAATACACCCCTACTGTTATCTTCTTATTCTCCAAGCATGGAATCCATCAAGATTCTCTGGCACTGTTTGGTTCATTTATGATTTTTATTTCTTTTGACTCTATGCTCCCTTCCACATATAGTGTCACTCCTTCCAGTACTATCCAACCTAGTCTGTCCTTTGTACCCTAGTATTACAGTGTCCCATTGATTATCTTCAGTCCACCACGTTTCAGTGAGGCCTAGTCTATCAATATCCTCACTTAATAGGAGACACTCAAGTTCACCCTTCCAGCATTTGTATAACCACTTTAAAAAATTGTCCCTTTCTAGCTGTCTGCCATTACGTGATGAAACTGAATGGGACTCTTTTCCATTTGACAGTTTCTTAACAGATACTACCGTATTTTATCCTCTGCTCCTTACTAGGACATGGAGAATCTCCATTAATAATTGATGGGATGTCTCTGTTCAAACCACATACTCCTCAATATCTGTTGCCTTTCCCCCAGCTCTTAGTTTAAAAACTGCTCTATGAGCTTGGTAATTTTACGTGCCAGCAAACCAGCTCAATTTTGGTTAGGTGAAGCCCATCCTTTCTGAATAGACTCCCTTTCCCAAAAGGTTTCCCAGGGCTCTAATAATCTAAACCGGTCCTCCCTCCAGCATCATCTCATCCATGCACTGAGACCCTGCAGTCCTGCCTGTCTACGGCTATGTCTATGCTGGTGGCAGTAAAATCGCCATCATCAGGGCCCTCTTCCGGGTGCGATTGAGCTGTCTGTGTAGACATGCTCAGTCGCTCCAGAGTTCACCCTAGCAACTTCTGCCCTGGAAGTGGAGTATTTCTAAGGCAACAGGACAGCATTTCTAGCAGGGGGTGGGGGATTTGGAGCCAGGGTGGTTGAGGGGAGAGGAAGAACCACCCAGTCGCACTGCTCCTCTGCCCTCCTGCCCCACCTTTGACAACCCCCCACTTTCCGCTATCACTCTCCTGCCTTGCCAGCTCGCCTACCACTCCCACCATCCCTACCCTGCCCACGCTCTGCCTTGCCACCCCTCCCCTGCTTCTGTTCCCCCTGCTCTCTCCTCCCTTACCTAGCCAAAATTTTCTCACCAGCCCCCAAGTGAAAAAAGAATTGAAATGTGGTCCCAAAAAGGTTGGACACACCTGTTCTACAGTAAATTGCAGAAAACCGTCCTGTTAACTCATGCCTTTTTCCTCTAGATGTCTTTTTGGACACAGTATCACAATTGGGTTAATATTTTATTATAATTAAATTGGTTTGTCTCACTGGAGATTTATAGACCTGGCTACATAACTAATCCTGAAAGCCAGTGATACAGTTTGAATATGATTAGGGTCAGGTGCCTGAAACATTCCGCTTGCCACCTCCCTCCTATAAAAATCTGTAAGCATATACTGCCAATTTTATCCTTCATCTCCTAGCCTTTTTTAATCCAACCGTGTCTCATAATCGATACCACAGCCACTTACATTACTGCATCAGAGACTAATGTCCAAGAGATCTAAAGCCTTCTAAAGGATTCAAGTCAATTATTTCTACTCTTTCACCATCATTGTTACTTCCCCAAATAAGTTAACTAAGCTTGGTGAGCAAGTATGACTTCTTGTACATCTATGCTGAATCTTTCTAACCAATTTTCCATTATTGTGCTCATTTTTTTCCTAATCACTTGATACATGTGAAACTTATTTCATTTGATAAAATAAATGTCATTTCATAACGTTTAGTAACTATTTTTTTACAATGTTGTACATGTTCCTAACAAATTTTTTTTTTAAAAAGGGGGATCAAAAGAACAGGATGACCCCAAATCCAGGCTTCACCTTCATAACAGGAATATTCTACAACAACTCTTTACTCCTTTATTGGGATCACTGAGGATATTTAAATTACTCTGGTAGCTTCTAGGGTGTTTGTTTTTTTGGGTTTTTTTTTTTTTTTTTTTTTTTTAAGTGAAATTAGCAGTTGTAAAGTGTGGCTTTCTCTCTCCTTTAACCAAATAAAAGTTTAGCGCAGGTGGAAGCAACTCAGGTTCTCTCCGAATGCTCTTAAATTATTTTATCAGTGACACTATCTATATATCTAGGTAGTTATATGCCCCTCATCACGACAGAATCTGAGCATCTCACAATCATTAGTGCACTCTCCCTCAGAACACTACTGCAAAGCACCATCCTCATTTTACAGAGGGGGAATAGATGCACAGATCGTGTGTCCGACATGGATCTGTGGCGAAGCCAGGAGACGTGGCATCTGTTCCTAAGTCCCAGTATGAGTGTACTATGCACAAGACCATCCTTTCCTAACTCTGAAGACAAATGGTTGAACTCAGGCTCCATGGCCCATTCAGCCTTTGCTCTGTTTGCAGAATTGCGAAGCAAGCTGCCAAATGGAATGATGGCCTTTTTACTTTGAGTATTTATCATACCCTAGATTTTCTGCAACTCTGAGCACCAATACACTCCTTCTGGCCTTCAAGACTTGATCACTTTTTCTGTAGGAGTTCCAGACCAGCACTGGAAGGAAAGGTACATCAAGTTTCCAGTAAGTTAAAAATTTCTGTGACATTGGTTTTGCTCCTACTCCTGGCCTCCTACTCACTATCTTTCAGAATTTTGGCAGGCTACTCCTCTTCTAGTCCACCTAATCACCTCTTTGCACGATGTTCTGCAGGCAGGCAGGCAGCTGAATATGCTTTTTTTCCTCATCAATCTAATGTAGTACAATTATTTTTTTTAATGTGTTTTAAATTAGTTACTTACGTAACTACAGAAGTTGATAAGAAAATAAAATATAGGAGACTGGTTGTGCAGAGTGAAATCTGTCCTTTTTTTTCTGTTTTGGATATAAAGGATAGCTGCAGATAAGATTTTTCCCCAGAAAGAATGAGTTTCTCCACTCTGAGCCGGAGACAACTGGTGAGCTAAGAGGTTCTTTTCATCTGAGTGGGACAGTTAAATGGAAACAACTTTTAGGTGATTTTTTGCTCTGCAAGTTTCCCCTTTATTGGTAATTTAGTTTTCATTGAACTGTCTACCTGACAGGTCACGTAACCTCCAGAGGTCTGAATTTAGAGATGGAAAAGTGTTGAGTAATTCTATTCAGCCCACAACCAAGCTATGATTGTTCCTCTAAGACTTAGTCTCCAGTGCTTTGTTTACTCTCAAAATGGAGCATCTCTGGTGAGTCTATTCCACTGCCCAATACGCCTTCCCACGGGAAACATTTCCAAACACTCAGTGTAAAATTTTTCAGTCTGTTTCATACCATTAGATTTAGTGATACCACTTTGGACACCCTCTTCCTCCTAATATTCCATAACAGATGTTAACACCCTTCAAACACAGAGGATTACATCTAAGTCTCCCGTTTTCCTTCAGTTAGTTATGTGTTTACTCAGTCTTATGTCACAGTTTAGCTCACCCAAACTTTCAGCCAGTTGCTGCTTCTTACTAACTTCCTCCTGGTTGGCAACTCTGCTCCTAGGGTAACCATAACTTCATACAATAGTCCAGGTCACCATTGGGGTTCAGAAAGGGTCTATCACCTTCCTGATTGGTACGATCTCATGAAGCCCACAATCACACTGAATAGCAAGTTCATACCCAGTGAATCCCACACCTTCTTTTTGTTAATTAAAAAAGGTAATTTTTTATTTTCAATATTCGTTGTTTTACTTATCAACCAATAATCCTCAGCTGGTCTCCTTTATCGTGAAGATACCCCATGACATCATAAAGGTGCTCTTAAATTTGGTGTTTGACCTATGCTGCTGGTGTTTCAAAACAACCAATCCGTGTTCAAACAAAACCCTCTTTTCGTCACAGTTGTCTATACAATTCTCTTGGGGTTTAAAGACAATATTCCAGTACAGAGAGACTTGTTTTTATTCTGAATTTGCCAGAAATATCTAGTAGCAAATAGATGAAGCTGTCAAATATTCATCTCCTATTGAGTTGAGTGCATTAGAAGTAGTTGTTACCCCTTTCAGAATCTTCCGCATCTCGTTTGTCTCCACAAAGTTACTCACTTCATCTCTTTGCATTTTCTACAACACAATTAAGGGCAATGGCAGAGGGAAGGTTAACGGGACCCAAGAGTCTTTGCTGGGGGACAGAACTGCATGCCCAAGCAGACGTCAGCCAACTATAATACCATCCACACAGATACCACATTATTGTAATTCTCAGATAGCCTAAACGTCTTAAAACAAGGCATTGGCAACAAAGATCACTCATTCGTCATCTAAACAAGGAAGGTCACAAATTCCTTTTATACTCCCCCCCCAAATAAACAGAAAAGAGGAATAAACCCTTGTGTAACACTGTGGAATCCAGAGATTCAATATCAATTAAACTCACTAGCAAATCAATACTGCTGCTCGGGATGACCAACTTTTCATAATATAGGAGCTTTTATCAAGGCTTCAAATTTGCAGGAGGAGGGAAGAATGCTACATGTTTCTGCAGTCTCCAGTTTAAGTATATTTTTCTCTTGCACCACCAGGTAAGTGACATCCAGCCTCGTACAGCAGAGAGATAGACAATTCCTCTCCCCTCCCCCTGATTGCTAATGTGTTCAGCCACATTCTTCTTGTTTAGCTGGCTATACTAATGGCATATCTGCATTATTATTGTATTCTCTGTCAACCATAAAATTATGTAATGGTTACGACGCCAACTGGATAATCTAAAGAGACCTGTCCCATTAATCTAGTTACATGCCTGACTTGAGGGAGCGATAGTGATACAACAGCACCATGCTAGACTCCTCTTCCGACGCAATATAACAGCTGTCAGAAGTTTTCTAGGGAAATGGAATAAGCAATATAAGATGTCTAAATCAGTTACATTAGCTTCAACATCGGGTAGCTCATTGCCTTCTCTTTACCTTTTTTCCATTCACAGCATACTCTTACTCTCCCTCAGTTGCCCTTTTTCCATTTCTCTCGTTTCTGCCTCTCCTCTTTCCCTGCCTCTCCTTTACTTTCACTGGAAAAAAAGACAGACAAAATATATGGACTCAGAGTACCATACCTTTTCTGTCTGAAAACTCCCCTGACTCCGCCCTGCCCGCCAGCTGGCTTTTTACAGCTTCTCTTTTTACCCACTCTGTGCCCCTGCTACAATGATTGCTAGGTGCTCCTGAATTAGGGGCTTTTTAAAAGCTAGGTGCTGACACAGCTCCTGCCCAGAGGAACCTAACAAACTCTGAGTGCTGAATACCCATGATATGCAGCAAACTTTGCAAAAATTCTGAACCTGAATACCAAAAGTGACAATAGTCACAGAATAAATTAGAACTGACTTTAAAATGCTTGCATAGTTACTGACTTGATGTGGTAATGATCCTAATTGAAGGCGGCAAATTGTGGTTCAGCAATTCACAGAGTGTGTGCAAGGTGAGAAGAAACCTTTTTCTTTTAGCATCTATAAATTTCAAGTTGTCTTCTAAAAAGTGGAAGGCAGAGAAGAAAAAGAGACTTCCACAGAATCTGCATATTTCCAAGCAATCGGATTTCAAAACTGGCCAGGGTCATGCATGTGGACATACTCAATCTCTTGCAACTGTGCTTTTTTGAAAAGTTAACAGAGCACAGATCACCGAATATCATTTCAGAACAAAAAAAATTAACTGCAAACAACATTATCTGTGCACAAAGCTATTCGTTTAATAGATTTCTGCTGAAACAGAGGTGCCCCAACTGGTTTAGCAAAGCATTCAAGGAACTGCTGGATCATGTTACAGAGAGCATTTTTATACTTACATGCAATAAAGATTGGAGTTGAACCTTAACATCTACTTAAAGCGACAGCTATTCTTTTAAAGGTAAAATTCCCTGAACAGTTTCCCTTGTTTGCAAAAGCTTCCAAGAGTCTGATGGCAGTGCCTTGTGCTCCTGGGCCAAGCATCGTGTTCAAGACCAAACCTCCAGCTCTGTGCTGACCTGATAAAAGAGGGACACGTCTCATGCACCATCAACTGTAGTGATTTTCACCAGCCTGTCACACTCATTTAACGTGCTAACAGCAGTCTGAGTTGTGCTCCAACAGCTTTCTGCCTGTGTCAAGCGCTCGTGCATCTATATCAGCCCAGTTCCTAACTGCGTTTGTAGCTCTGTATGCCGGGAAAATGTAAGCATCTCACACACAGGCCCACCTATGCTGAGAAATCTGCCCCCAAAAATTCCAATTGTTTTTCAATCAGTTCGGCTAACCAGAGTTTGCTGGAGCCGAAGGGTGGCCCAATTTGCAGTGGTTTTGAGACTCATTCAAGCCACTGAATTCTCATCTGCACTACAGTTCCAGCCAACCATTGTCACTGATGCTTTCAGCATCGGCGTGGGGTGAGGAAGCAGGCCGTCCAGGGCTGGGCTGGGAAGACAAAAAGAGAAGAAGAGCAGTGGTGTGGTGGGAAGAACCAATGTGAGCTCTGATTTAAGTGCAATGGTTCCCAAAAAGTGTGGTCCGTGACGCACTTGCCGGTGGTCCATGGAGAGCTGTTGGGTGCTGGTGCCTCCTCTTGCTTCTAGCTACTCCATCAGCAGAGAGGAAAGCTAACCTACATTGGACCGGGCAAGTGCGGGGAGAAACAGACACTGCAAGTAACTAAAAATCAAATGAGCAGTGCTAGGAAATGGTACCAAGTGATTTGGTGCGTAGCGGGGGTACCCAAAGCATGGCTCTTCAGCCGCATGAGGCTCTTTTACAGTTAAAGAGCAGCTCAGGGAGCCTGCAGTGTCCGTCCATCTCCCCCATTCTCTGGGGTGGGGAGCTCAGAGCTTCTGCCCTGCAGTAGGGTGATGGGGCTAGGGGATTCTGCCCAGCAAAGGGGTAGGGGTGTCTCAGGAGTCTGTAAGATTGCCCACTCCCTCCCCTAGCTCCAGCAGACAGCAAGGCACTCTGCTTGGGTCCCTCAGTGCTGGAGGCAGAGGAGGCGAGCACTCATCTCCTGTCACCCTGGCTGCAGAAGGGCGCCACAGCCTAGGGACCCAGGTGGAGCACACGGGGCTACAGGGCACGTGCTGTTTCCCTTCTGCAGCCAGGGGTACAGATCAGCGAGGAGGGAGGCAGCTTCCTTGCTGAACTCCTTCCCTCTGTCTGTAGTGAGGGTGGGGAGATGTGAGGGGGTCTGCTGGCAGACACAGATGGCCCTTTCAAGTTTTGAAGGTTGCAAACCCCTGGCTTAGCACAAAGGTGCCCTGCTAAACATTGATCCGTAGGCATCACGGCAATACACACACGCCCAGACACCAATCCGTCACAAGGGGAGCTCTCTCAGAAGGTTGGAAGCCACTGAATTCACTCATTACAAACTTGTTTAGAAGTTATAACATCGGACTTCTAAGCAATTCACACAGCTTGACTGGAAGTACCCGTCTAACTCAAATGTTCCTCTTAGCTAACTCCTTAAACAACATCATATCCAGAGGGAGAGTGGCTACGCTGCAAAACCAGTAGATTGGAGGAAGATGTGAGAGACATTGGGAGACGCCACCTTAGCTAAAAAACTATAATACAAGAGATTTACCAGCTGATATTCTGCATGAAGAGGGACTCTTTAATATGCCCCAGTTAGAACAGACTGATAATTTCCTGAGCAGAACTTCCCCAATCGATAATGCATATCATTTGTTTGTAAGAAAACTCTACAAGCTAGATGCTTTAAAATATCTATTCACTTTCTCCACGTGGATGCTCTGCCTCTGACTGTATGGCCCCAAGCATTTTGGACTGGTGCCGGAGGAAAACCCTGCCTTAGTTTCCCCTCAGTCAGGGAGAGGCCAGCCCAAACCAATCTGTGTACCACAGAGTGCCCCCTTCAGAGGCCTTATTTACTGACATCACAAATTAACACAAATATACGCAAGATCTTACTCAGGCACCTGGAGGGCATCCACCATCCCGCAGTCAGTCCAAGTAAGTTTAGACAATGACTTCCAGCTTCTTCCTTAAGGAGCCCTTTTCCTTTTTGCTGTAAACAACCTCTGGTTCCCTCTCTTCCAGATCGGCCCCGCTCTTTCAGCTGGGGGACAGTCTCTGACTCCTTCTCCCTCCTGGATACAGTCTCAGAGCATCTCTCTCATATCTCACCCAAGTAGGCAGATTCACACAAGTACGCTCACTTGACTCCTCGCCCCCCACGCTCGACTGTCCTGAGTGCCAGTGTCCGCACTGCTATTTTTAGCACGCCAGCTGGAGCCCAGGTAGCATGGTTCTGCCTACCCACAACATTCCCTCAGATTTCTTCCCTTCAAGACACCCCTGCTCCCACCAGCTGGGAAACAGACTCTCTCCCTGGAACTCTCCCACTTCCTTCCCCAGGACTACTCCTGTTCCCACCCGGAGGACACGCTCCCTCTGAGGTTGCCTTCCCCTTCTCTGAAGGGCTCTGTGTAAGCTAGGTGTCCCGCTCCCCAATAGCAGCTGGTGCACTAACAGATATTACCTCACCCGCCTTGTTTCTCTTTGCCTCAGTGGCTCCCTCCTGCTGAAAGCACTTTCTTCAACTGAGCTCAGGCAGCTGTTTTATGGGGTGCATGTGCTCATCTATTAATTCACCAGACCAGTCACCTCTGGCATCCATCAAGTTTTCAGAAAGCCATCATGGGCAAGCTAGGCCTTGATTCTCCTTAAAGGGCCAACTGGCCCTTGACACGATTATTAGAACTAGTGAGTCAATACAAGTAAAGTGAGAGGAGATTTTCAAAACTCTTTCAAGCTTTAATGTTTTCTAGGGGAAACACTGGTTAAACCACTAAAGCTCAAAGTTTCCAGCCTCTCTCAAATTCGTGACATGGACTGCATTTCTTCTGTGACTTCCTGTTTGTAAGTTCTCCAATATAAAGACATTTGTTTTAAAAATAATTCACGCTTTTTGTTCACAAATTAAGATTAAACTATGTAAACACTTATTTGAAGGAAAAACAAAAATTTTCATGGGCTTTACCAGTGGATGAGAGGAAAGAGTTGCTTATATTTGGTGTCTTCACCACATCCCTTGAAATGTACATAGTTGCTATTTTTAAAATAAGCAATTCTTTAGCTGCATTTTTAATTGTTCAAAAGGATTTCAGTTGAAGGAAAACTCAATGGATGTCACACATAGTCCAGTGTTACAGTGGAACCATTTCTTAATTTGCATTAGAAAGTAACCATCTGCTGAAAGCTTATGCACATCATTTTAGCAAAAGAATCAATTTTCTTAAGGTCTTCTAATTTTCTTACTTGTTCCTAAATCAACACTGAACACATACTAAAAGGTTCCAGCACTTACCACAAACCTGGATAATAAGAACAAGTTTCCCTTAGAGAAGAAGGTCAGTCACATGGTTAAGGCGAAAAGTTGAGTTCAAAGAGATGAGTTCCACCCACGCGCTGCCACCGACTTGCTGCAAGACCTTGGGTATGTTATTTAATGCTTGTGACTCAGTTTAGTCACCTCTAGCATGGAAATACTGCTTGCCTACCCCTCAGTGACATTGCAAAAGCAAGTCCATGCATGCCTGTAAAGTTCTTGGAAAACTTTAGTCTGAAGGCACCACATAGACATCAATGATCATCAGGTACAGTAGACATGTCTGCAGTCTCTAACAGGGTTAGGCTATAAACTTTTTCTGCCACAGTTACATTTGGTCATAGTGTAATAAGGTGTGGGATGACAAAGTTGGGGTGACAAAAGCCCCCCCTTCTCCTCCTCTCCTTCTCGCTCTTCCCCCCCCTCCCCCCTTAAATTTTTGCTGGTATAGCTTATTTCTGGCCAAACAGTATGCTGGTGTTATTAAGTATACTGAAAAGTGTACTTAATGTAGACCCGGCCTTCAGCTGATTGAGCCACTCTACTCCTCTCTTGGAAAGATACAAAAAGGTGCTAAGAAATTGCTCCTCTGCCTCACAAACACCACAGCATCACCCCTCTCTCTCTCTCAACCATCCTAATGGGCTCACAACCAGGATAACTAGGTGACATTGTCTCCAATATGCCAATAAGTTAGTAAGGGAGCTTCAGTTATCGGTGCTGGCTGATACGGCTTGACGACTCACTCAGTGTGTCCTCTGAGGCTTGGGTTAGCTGGCTGAGCAACAACCCAGACAAGACAAAGGAAGACTCTGACTTTCATGGGTTGGGGAAAAGAAAACTGTAGAAATTAGAGACAGCATATTAGCCCCCCAGAGTGAAGGAATACATTTGCTGATTGTTACTGGCCTCAGTCTGGGGCTCCCGCTAGATCCTAGGATGGTGAAACCCAACTGTTGACAAGGGAGGCCCCTTCTCCATCTGCATGTGGCAGGAAGAGTCAACAATTTATTTGTGATGCAGAGCTTGTTGGCCTTCCCTATGCATTCATCAGCTCAAGATTAGTTGTGTACCTGCCACGGAGCTAGGATTTAAGGTCATTTACAAACTTATGTTGATGTAGAATGTAGCTTCCCACTTAATTAGTACTTCTTGAGAGCATTTACCCCAACACACTCTAGAAAGCTCTAGCTTCCAGGTACAGTCTATGGAACACTAGCATTAAAATTTACACAGACAGGTATTTACCTATTAATTTTCAAACCGAATGTAAAAAATATTATTTGGAATGTGTGCTCTCTCGATACCTGAGGAACCACTTCTTTCCCAGGATGAAAACAAGTCAACATCTGCCAATATAAAGAGAGAAGACTGCTGGCACAATGTTCTTTGTGAGGTGTCCTCATATCGGTCGCTACCCCACTGTCTAGCAATGCCTGAATTGGATAACCCATAAAAACATACTATAAAGCTAATATATTTCTCTAGCATTTTGTTCAAGGGGTATTTAAGGCTTATGGGACAGTCAAATGCAAGAGGCCATTTTGTTAGTGATCTGTTTTGGCTTGGATGAGACAAGCAAGTTATTGTATTAGGCGTTTGAATCTTTAGTTTTGTATATTAAGTGTCTGTATTGTTGACCTATAGTGGGTACCCAGTGACAGATACCCAGATGCAGCAAGGGGCACCCACTATAGGTCAGGTCACCAACAGTATAAGCTCTGGAGCTCCAGGCTAGGTTGCTTGACAGACAACTGGAAGAAAAATAAAGATGTGTTATTCAGCACTATAATGAAAGCATTATTTTGGAGCATTTTAGGTTCTGCTGCTGGGATGTTTCAGGAGACTGTACTATTTTCGCTCACCTCTCAAAGAAGGTAAAACAGAGCATTTGTACTACTTACTAACCCACCAGCCCACTATAAAAATACTGACTGCAACTACAGCAACAATCTCCTACATTTCACAACAATGCAGGTAATTAATTTCTTTTAAAAATGCGTGTACTCAAACACCCTGGCTTTCCTCTAGGTAGAATAAGCAAATTAAAAGCTGCTCTTTTAACACTCTGTTGCAGCACCAAACTTCTGACAACCTGATAAAGCTCCCTTACCTTGGCAACGCAAGGTGTAAAATTCTCGCATTGATTACATAGAGCATGCCACATGTTACCATGACTCAGTAGCCGCAGAAACACCCTAGTTCAAGGCACCTCACACTCATGGCTATGCTTAATATGGACTTTGGCTTCAAAGCTGTGTGCAGTTTTCATCTGACATTTTTCTGTGTAAAGCTCAATCACAGAAATAAATTAAGACAACAGAGTCGTGCCACAGGACTCTTGTCTTTCTACAATAGACTAACACAGCTACCCCTTTGGAAGAAATAAGTTAAGACATCCTTGAAATATCAGTTATATCCTCCTGATTTTTGTCCACAGATTAGAATGTGGGCACTCCAACCTGAACAATAGTTTGATTAGTTTCTTCTTGTTTTAATCTACAAAACAAGTCTGCTCCTTCCCTCTTTAATCGCCACCCAGATAGGCTGCAAGGGGCAGTGCTGATGGTTTATGCTGAATAGAGCACCGTACGAGAAGCTCCCTCCCAACCAAAGACCAGGTTAAATGCAAAAGTATGTATTTTACATCCACGTGTGAAAGCAGCATTACAGCTGGCATTTTAACTGCACAAAAGCCTGATCATTCAGAGTCAGGTTTCCAACAGGAAGTGGCTGCTGAAAAGAGTGAGGGGCAGGTGTTAGCGCCACTTCTCCAATTCTGGGAGGTTTGTCTTGGTACCACATGCTCCATTCAGTATTCTGCCTTGAGCAAGGCAAGGTAGGGCATGAAGTACTAAGTGGCAGAACGCAGCAGAAAGGGAACAATTATCTCCAGGCTAGGAAAGGTTGCACTTTCAGGCCCACCAGGATGACTTGGCAGGTGACGGCAGGACAGAGCATTCTCCAACTGCACGTTGGGGATCCTGCAAGTGTTTCCCTATAAATGGAGTGTTATTTTCTTAGTCTGAGATCAGGTACGGCAAAACACCACCATTGTTTAATTTGTACAAAATAAAACTGCAGCGCATTATACAATCCATCAACATCCAGTAAGCTTGGAGCAGGAATTATATTTCCTCTATACTAAGCAGCTACTAGCAAGAGAATGAAAGCTTACGATGTCCAATTAAATTCAGCTGTTTCTAAAATATCTGAAAAAGAGGCAGGCCTCAGGTATTTGTCAAAAGCAGGTACACCCCACCCAGGGAATGGTTATCATAAATAATAAAATAACTGATAAATAACAAAGCACTGCATTTTTCTGACAAGCCTAAATAGACTACTATAGTTCTTGTAATGACATTTCCATTGGTACTGTCAAGGGACTTTACAAAGGCCAGAACTATAACTGGTTTCAAAAAAGAATTAAACAAGTTCCCGGAAGACAAATCCATCAAAAGCTATGAGTGACACAACCCCATTCTCCAGGTGTCCCTAGACTGTCAGAAGCTAGGTTTGGATGAGAGAAAATGATGGATCATTTGATAAATTCCCTTACTGGTGATTTCCATCTTCTCACTGTCAGAAAAGAGGATATTGGGCTAGCTGGACCCAGCATGGCCCTTCTTATGTAACAATACCCTAGTAAGTGATCTAATCAAGAAACTGGATTACTCATGTAACAGCAGCCATATAAACTAAGTAAATAAATGGTTTTCAAATTCTAGGAGAAATACAGAAAAAACATTTTTCTGGCAGCTTTTTGACTTGAGATACTTCACCTTAAGCTCCTAGCTGCATCTACAATTGCCCTATTATATTAGGAAATCCAGTAAGGTTCCTTTCTCCAATCCTACAGCCACAAGAACAATGCTTAAGACCAGCTATAAAGAAAGTAGAAGGACAAGTTCTGTTACCATCTCAACTATTTGACCATAAAAGCTTTCAGCACTTTTTCCTTGAATAAACTATATTATACTACAGTCCTCCAATTAACAAAACAACTATATTATGAACTAGGCCATTGTGCTTAAAAGCAGATTAAAAAAAAAAGAAGCAAAGCCCTTTGGTCTTTGTTCATTGTACCTCAACAGTTATGTCACCTATTGCTGTGAACAACTGGAATTACAGCTGCAAACTGACTATATAGAATCAGCCATACACAAAGAACAGTGCAATTACTAAAACTGAAGAGCTTGAGAAAAAATTAGAAGTAAGTTTTCTAAATAGTTTGAACATTAGCAAGCCCGTTAAGCGAAATTCAGGGCTTCAGCACACCACGTTCACTGGTCTCCACCTTTTCTCATTTCATTTATTTACACAGAGATTACAGATGTTGGAGGCGGGTGTCCTTCAGCTCCGGACCTCAGTACAGTTGTTTCCCCTCTCGTTACTCTCCCCGTCAGACCTGTGCACTGGGAACAAGCCTACGAGGTTTGTGCTTAGCAGTTTTAGATACAGCCTCACAATGCTACAGCTCTGCTGCTCTTGAGTCGCAATGGATGTTTCTAAACCATGAAACATTTGCCTACCATGAATATGATAAAAGTGCTCAATATGCGAAATGAACCACTATGGGGAAGCTCTTTGGCACATTTCCCCCTTTCTGAATCACTCTGCTGATCAACTTTACAGACACTCCAGGTAAGAATGGATTTTTTCTTTTCTTAGGGTAAGTCTATACTGATGGCGGCAAAGCTGATTGAACCATCTGTGTAGATGCACTCAATCGAAAGCGGAACCGGAGCTGTAACACCAGCTCCATAAGCATAGTACCACTACGCCGACTGGACGCCATTTCCGGGCCGTTTACTGTAATATGTAGGGAGCAGTTAAGAAGTTGGCGTTTATGTCCCTTGCGTAACTCCCATTGACTGCTGCCGAAAAGCACGGCGAGTATAGACTAGGGCTTAGAGATCAGTTCCACAGTTGCAGTAAACCCAGCATCCGTCTGTCTTAATACAGCAAAGTCAACATAACTATGGCCTGATTGTCAAAGATGCTGAGCAGCTACATCATCTTCTTGATTTAAGTGGCAGCTGGTGGTGTCCTGCACTTCCAAGCCAGATTAAGGAAAATTAACAGTTTTCCTTTCCCTATTCCACTTCCCTACAACCTAGAATAAAAGAGTGGGGTTTTGGTTTGGTTTATTTTTAAAATATAGTGCACCGGGCCAGACCAAAAATAAAAGAAAAACAGAAATATCCTGGGTAATGATGCTGTAAATTCATGGAACTGAGATAAAATGTCTATTTTAATTAGCACATATTTTAGGCTTCTGCTGATTACATCTACCTGGGGCTGTTTCTCTTTTTAACAAAAGAAAAAGAAAGACCACCACAGAGAAGCAAAGGGGTTTTGCTAACTCTTATCCGGATCTACTACAAGCTCTAGATCTATGTACACAAACCTGGACTGTAAATTTAGACTTCAGTACTATCAAGGAAGGATGGTCTTGTATTTCAGGCAGAGGACTGCAAGTCAGGATATCATCTCCCAGAGATTTTACTGACCAGAGAATAATCTGATCACTATTCTAGGGGACAAAATCTTGACAGCAAGAGAAAAATTCCACATCCTGTCATCTCCCCCCCTTTCCCACCTCTCTAGCTGGAACTCACACGTCTGCAGCAATAGTGACAAGAAGAAACAGAGATATGAACTAAAAACAAACTGGACAACATAACTGAACAAAAATTATTTCAGCAGAATTTTAAAAATGAGTTTTTTAACTTCAGTAAGAGAAATGCAGAGGTAATTGTGACTCCGATTAAGGACAGTTAAGAAAGTCATCTAAAACCACACTCTCGTGTTTTTGTTAAAAACAATGAAAGAGCAAGATGTGCAGAGAAACCGTAAGAGACTTGTGAAACTATCACTGTACAGAATTCTGGATTTGTAAAACATGTCTCACTTTGGACTGCAGCTACTCTAGAAAAATTAGGAAGCTCAATTCATCATCATTCATACCACTCTACTCCTGCCAAGAACAGTGAAGGCTATAGTCTAGACAAGACAGATATTCTTAACACTCTGCCCTACACCTGGCCCAAATCCTGCCTACCCCTCAGCATATGCTACGCCTTCACTCCCATCACATTCCCAACTTACCTAGTATTACAGAAGTTTTGACTTTTTCCAAAATATCTTGTTTTAAAAGTATGCTTAATGGGGTCTAATTCTGCAACCTTTACCTTGAATAGCATTTACTTGTGCAAGCAGCACACTGATTGCAACAGGATTGCTTGTGTGTATTGTTCAATGTAAGCAAGGGCTACAAAAATTAGGCCCTGGAAAATTAAAGATCTAAATACAAGAGGTGTCACGCATCTAGTACTAGACTGGGCTGACACTATGTATCAAAGAATATGAATTACGTTTGTAAAATGTTAGCACACACCAAATGGGTCTGAATCAACTGTTAAACTCAGTTTATAGATGCAGAGCATTATTTCAGGTGACTTTCATACACCATTAGTGCTTCGGTTTCCATTATTACCTTTGCAGTTTTATCTTTTCTATTTGAGTTTTCAGATTCTATAGTCGTTCGAGTCACTCATGTTTGGTGATCATCCATATTACTCCTAGTTAACAGAGTTTAATTTACTAAGCTTTAAACCCGGCTGGAGTACAGCAACACAGCCTACCTGGGCATGAAGACTTCAGCATTTAGGAAATCCCAACTAATACAGAATGCTGCAGCACGTCTCCTCAGCCAGACAGGCTATGCAAGTACATCACATCTTTCCTTTGCTCTCCCCACTGCCTCCCATGGAATATTAAATCAAGTTCAAGGTCTCAGTCCTTATTATCAAGGCGCTTAGTGGCCTGGGCTCAGAATATCTAAAATTTCACTACACTCCCACAAGAGAACTTTCTGCAAAAAGGGTAACGCTCATTTGTGCAGACAATACAGTTTTTCAGAGGTCAGTCCAAGACAGTGAAAGGAACTCCCACTGGATCCCAGGCCCAGCTCAAACTTCATAACCTTCCAACTCTCAGCATAAAATGCTCTTCCTTGACCTTATTCAATTCAGAAGTGACTCTACAATTTTTCCTTCCTACCACTTAGCTCGAACTGCACCTTAAAAACCCAACCTTCTTCCAAAAATTGACCAAGAAAACTGTCACAAATCTTTTTTCCTTCTGAACTGCACGATTCAGTTTCACTCCATGCTTTAGAAAAAGGATTAAGACCATCTCAATTTTCCATAAAGAAAAAGAAAATATTTTTAGGAAACAAATATTTATCGATGCTTTATCATTCCAGACTCAGTAAGAATAAGTTCTTGATTCAGCTTTTCAAGCTCATTTTACTCTTAGACAGTTAATTTCTCTTTTTCATTTCAGGTGAAGTTAACAATCATGGGGAAAGTCT
Organism: Pelusios castaneus; assembly: GCA_007922175.1. Lineage (NCBI taxonomy): Eukaryota > Metazoa > Chordata > Testudines > Pelomedusidae > Pelusios > Pelusios castaneus. The sequence goes on from ML685822.1 coordinate 1,079,461, forward strand.
CAGTCATATTTCAAGCCTCAAAAGGAAACCGTGGTCAAGGTTAACGAGTTACAAGTGTTCCTTACTGAGGGCATAGCTACATAGCAAACTGCACTGGTTTAAATGAGGAAACAGATTTAGTTCAACTACTGAAAACTGTGTGGACACACTTAATTCAACTGAGTTTAAGGAAACTAGGAACAGGTTTAAGAGGCCAAAATAAAACGCTCCTAAACCAAAAATAGACTCTCCAAACAGGAGATGGTTCAGGTAAACCAGTGCAATTTTAGTTTGTACTGACTTCACTTAGGCTTTTTGGCTGTTGTAAAACTAGGCAAATATCTGGATGAGTTGATGTACCCCCTGGAAGACCTCTGTGTACTGCTGGTTGAGAACCACTGATCTGTATGAATGTACATGCAAGTAGTATCAGTGGAAAGCCTAGCTCAAATGTAGGATGGATGACGTGGCCAGAGACAGAGCCAAAGGAGATAATTGCCTGAACCTCATTAGAGTTCATGGATTTTTCCAATCGTGCCTTAAAAGCACTATGTATGGATTTAAAAGAGCCTCCCGATACGTCTGTAAGTGCCATTTGTACAACACTCTTACTTTAGTTGTGAGGGCCTGTGATACAGGGAGAGTAATAGTGTCCCCTGTATTTAGGCTCTAACACTTGACATAGGGCATGCCTGCCCTGCAGTGTCCGGCTGATCTAGTGTGGCATCGTAGGCAATCCCAGCGTTAGTTTCCCTTCTCTGAGGACCCTTTAAGAACTCTCTACATCCATCTTAACTGAAGACAAAAGTCCTTTGCTGGAGTTCTACTTTACTGAACACAAAATACACTCCAATTAATCTGGAGCCTTTGTTCTCAATTTTGGCCTCTCTTAGCTGCAATCCCCCAGTCAGGCTCAGAGGGATGCACAGGCCTCCTCTTGGGGCCTAGTATCACTGGGAGCTCCACTCCCTTGAGACATCTCTCATCTGCAAGCTCCTCCCTCCAGCTGAGGCCCTTATCAGCCCCAGGTGCTTTTTGTTCAATTACCTATCTAAATGGTCCAGTTAACTCATCACAGGTAGCCAATACCCAGACACCGCGTAAAGGAGCTGGCAACCCTGTGTCACCATCAAACAATTTTGGGGGGATTTGGTTTAGTTTTTTAAGCACTTGAGCCCTTTGGATGATTGTAAAAGTTGAATATAATGGAATTTGTTTTTCTCTCTTCATAAAGGCCTAGGAAAATCAGTTGTTGTACAGCACTCTGAATGGACAAAGCGCAATAAAAATGCTAGGTAATCTAAAAAATAAGGCTCCTAGCTCAACCAAGCTGAGTGGCCAAAATAAATCCTTTGTATATTTTGGCTTTGATCTTTCCAAGCCTCAATTCTCCATCTGTAAAATGGGTGCAATAATACTCAGGTCTCTCACAGATAGGTTCATTACTCTTTGTGAGACTCAAATGTTATAGGTGCAAGCACCACAGAAGACACAATGAGGCAGTTAATTCCATATTTACTACAGCATCTGGATAGCATATGGTAAATTGGGCATGAGAACACACACTGAACGATGAGGGTAAGAAACAATACTGAACCATTGCCTCAATCCCTGATCATCATCCACCCTCTGCAATCAGTGTGTAAAGAACAGAATATGATCCGGTAACTAAAGAATGTATCACAGTAAACATGCACCAAAGGGCTGAATTAGGGTAGGAAGGGCAACTTTAATTCTGGCATTCCCCATCTTTTCAGTCCTTCACTTTAAAAAACTATTTATACTGCAGCATAGTTTTTTTAAATAGGTACATATATATATATACATATGAAGCACACTTTGGCATAAATCTACACCACATAATTGGGACCGGCTGTAGGTGGATGCCTGTTTTAATAGACGTCACGAGGCAAACTAATGTACCATTCTTCAAAGCATCTGACGAAGTGGGATTTCCTCCCACGAAAGCTCATGCGATCAATAAATCTGTTAGTCTTTAAAAGTGCCACAGGACTCTGTTGTCTAATGTACCATTAGGCTAAGAAGTGATTATGACCCCTGCTTTAGTTAACAGGACTGGTAAACTGCAAGAAAGGGAAATGTAGTTGATAAGGAAGGAGTTGATAAGTTGGTAAAAAAGGAACTGCTACATCTGCTAAGAAATTTTTTACTGGTAAACTCTTTCCATATCAACTCTATTTCTCGCTATTGTATCTTACTATCAATATCCAATAAATATTTACTCAGCCAAATATTTAACACTGACAAACCTTTTACATCTCTGAAAGTCTCCAGTTTACTTTAGTTTGAGACACTGTGTAGTGATTTAAATCAGATTTTGATCAAAATTTATATCAGCAAATAGGAAACCTTGATTCATACGACCAATTTTAATCTTGTTTTGCATTTGTAGTTTAGTTATTTTCCTAACCAAAGGTTTACTCTTGTGGATCAGTAATCATTAAAACATTTGCAACTAAATTCTTCCTGTACACTCAGTTTGGTATGTGTATATATATAAAACCAGGAAAATATATACAACCAGGAAAATATGTTAGCTCTATAAACCAGGAAAATGTGTTAGCTCTATCCACATTTATATAGTTTAATATTCACTTATTCAGATTCTTAAATTTAATATTTTATTTATGTTATGACAGGGTGAATGGCATTGACTTACCATATGATTATTTTGCTCATGACTTGTGTCAAGCTGCATTTAGATGGAAATTGGAATTCAATTAAAAATGTGCAAACACACCATTTTTAAATTATTAATTTAATAAAATTTTAAACATTCTGAATATATTTAAAGAATAAATTTATCAAAATGTGTTTCACATTTAAAACTGATTAAACTAAAGGAAGCTTTATCTGTAGTTAGTCAACTGAACTGATTCTGTCAACATGTCCTTCAAGATTTTAGAGCTAGTGGATCTCATCCTCTCACACTATTTTATTATTCATAAATGGAAAGTGGAAAACAAGTCCCACTCTCCTGTTTTATCAATTCTGAATTGGTTTCTCAACTCTTAATGAACTAGTCATTGAACTGAACTACTTGAATAAACTGAAATGAAGAAAATATTCTTTTGATACAGACAAAACAGATTATTGTTGTCAAAAGCTGCTTTAACCTTTCAACAAACTCTGGTTTGCAGTGGTTTCATTCTATTTAAAGTTCCAGTTACAACATGAATTGCTCAAATGTTTTAAATTTTAATTATTTTAAAAGTTTAAAGTATATTCCAGTCATAATCCATATTGTCAATTTTAAATAGGTTTGTTTTAAGAAAAATTTACATGAAATTTAAAATTGATTCGTGGTTTGAAAGATACTGATCATGCTCAGACTTGTAGTAACAAGTGTATAGTCCATACAAGTTTATATTAAAAATATTCTCAAATTTCAACTTAGGGTAGAAGAAATAAAGACTGAAAGACATAGTACATAATTCAATTTAGATATATCTGCAGAAAAGAGTTAAACAAAAATAATATACAATATTGATACAAAATTATTTAGCACTTTCTCTGAAAAAGTGTGCTTAATATTGTAAAGATAACTGTCTCAAGGAGGAAAATTGTTAGCATCCTACAAAATTAAGAACATCCCTAATAAAAAAAGATGAAAAAATATCACTGATCACATACATATTTTATTGAGAGAGAGAGAGAAATATGCATTTTTGTAATTAGACTGTGTAAGGCAGAAAAGAGAAAAGATTAAATGATCAACCTTAACTTTCGCAGCCTTCAGTAGTTCTGAGTACTTAATATAATGCTCAGATTGCACCATTAATTTATGTTTTGCATTAAATCACACTAGCAATTCCAAAACAGACACTGTCCATCACAAATTTCAGTATTTCACTAAATATTTCAAGTATCAGATGCAACATGGAGACAAAATTTTGTTTAGTGTACTGGACTTACCTACCCACCAAAAAGAAACACATACTACCCCACTTTTAATTCCTCACATGTAATCTTAATTTATTAGAATTGTATCCTCTAGTACCTCTATATAGTACTAATTTGAGTTTCTCAAAATAAACTAATCTCCCTCCTCCCCCCTGCCACCTATTGCTGAGTCAACATTATATCGTTACATCTACAAAAAACGTGATAATGATCAGGCAGCTGGTGTACAGTGACCAGTTTTGTTTAGTTGGTTCCTTGTGCTCCTTCTGGCTGTTGTCCCTTATCTTATCCATAGACTGGGATCACCTCAGGAGTGGGAATGATGTCTATTCTACATCCATACAGTGTCTAGCACAATGGGGACCTGGTCTGACTGGCGTCCGTGCTATTGCAATACAAACAATAAATATTACTACTAAATGATTAAACACTTACTTAGGTTAGCCCATGACCCAAGCCACAGATGCCTTCCTAAATCTACATTACATGTCGTGGCTCCTGCTGAGGAAGTCCAAAGCATTTAAATTGAAAGATTGAGCCAGCAAAATTTTATATGTAGACTCTGATCTCTCATGACTGTTCTCTCTTTATTTAGAATTTCAGTGCCAGAATGTATCACATATTGAATAAACCAAGGCTGCTGCAATAGCTTTGAAATGCCTATTCCTGTTTGCCTGCTCTTGAAGTAGATATGATCTTTTACTAGAAGAATTATTCTTCAGTAAAAATGCATCACTTGCACCTACTACAGGAAGCAATGCATTCTATCTTTGCAGAATCTGCTGACGACTGTCTCACAGCCAAGTGAGGATAGCATGTTTTACCCAATCAACATTATCACAGTACAGAAAAGAGTTATTTATTCTTCTCCCCTTAATTGGAGAGTTACGTGCTTTTAAATAGCATTATTAATATTTAGCATTTATCTTTATCCCTCAACATCCAAGTGAGGTATTTGTTATCTTACTGCCAATTTAAATACAGAGAAAACAAGTACGAGGGTAATTGACTTAGCAAAGGGAGTCAATAACCAAGTCAGAATCAAGACTCAGACTTGTGTTCCAATAAATACTCCAAAAATTTGAGGAAAAACGTTCACTAAAGTCAACTCGGACCTCCTCCATTTCCATGTTAATAACCAGTGCTTTAATAACCCTTTTGTCCCTTCCAAATATATATTTCAGAATTATCCCAAGAATTTAATTCTGATGCTTTTAAAAACAGATCAGAGGTCAAATATATAAAGAACTCCTGATAACACGTTCACTTAGCTCATACAGAAAGGCCTTTAAAATAGCTAATTTCCCAAGAGATGAGTGTGGGGGTCATGCCCAGCCTAGACACTAGAGTGGGACAGGAGATGGCAGTGGAATACACTAAGTTCAGCTTCATATTAACAAAACAACCACTTCCTGAAGGGAAGTTGACTTCGAGAGAGGAGAAAGACCACCCCCTTTTAGCACTTGCCATTAAGCGTTGAAAAGAAAGAGCAAAAGGTGCTAACATGGATTCTGCAAATGAACAGCTACCACTACCAGTATGGGATCTTTGGCTATGTCTACTCTTACAAAGCTTAGTCGACTTTGTTAAGTCGACTTAAAGTTGACCTTATTAAGTTGATTTAATCTAGCTACACTTTGTCGACTTTGTTAAGTCGATTTAACAGCGGACATAGCTGTTATACCAGCTTTAAGTCAACTTAATAAAGTCAATTTAGCATTAATCCCCGTCTACACTGGGCTTAAGTCAACCTAAAAGAAAATGCTTGAGTCGACTTAAGGAAAGCCCAGTGTGGACGTGGCTTTATTTAGGTCAACTTAAGCATCCTTAAGTCGACCTAACTTGCCAGTGTAGACGCACCCTCTAACTAAATAGTCTAGCCTGTTCAGCAAGCACTGAAGTGTCTTCATTCATCTGTAATCGAGTGCTTCTCTTTTATTCCCCTCAAACATGTTAACCTGCCTAAATTAAGACTACCATTTGGATGGGACTGCTAAACTGGGGATGCAACAATGCCCTCTCTGGGAACACAGCCATCTCCTCCTCTTATATAAAAAGACAAGTGGAGCTTACACTGCATCCTACACTCTTTATTTTAAAAGGGCCCAAAGTCTAAGAAGTATAACAGATAACTAGAACCCTGTGTGGATACAATATTCGTATCCACACCTAATCTGAAACATGGCCCAAAGAGTATCTGCAGGTTTGCAGGACTTAAGAGATGGCAGAGAGTGTTGCCTTGTGACTTACAGTGAATCTTCAGACTTTTAGGTATCGAGGCACAAAGATGCTACAACAGTGAAAGACAACTTTTAAGCTATTATATATTAGAGAACCTGCTGTTTCTTGTTCTGCTTTTCATGTTTACATTCTTTTTCCGTTATGCTCCTTCCTATTTTTGTGCTCTCTCAATACCTTGCACCAAATGAGAAATATAATGGCCTCTTACGTGCTCAGCAGTGGGAAATTCTAACTTCCTCCGACACACATCAGACCCTTAAACCAATTCCTTGTTCCATGCTCAGCGTTCCAGTTAGCCACTTCTTCATTGCTAGAGACAAGTATTGCTTCCTTGTGCAGAAATCCTTGGAGGAACTGGAATATTCTTCACTCACCCATTTATCTTCTCAAGGCTAGAAATTACCTGTGGATTAAGTCCAGTCTGAAGCAAAGCAGAATCCTCTAAATTGCTGCATTGCCAAGGAACACAGTATTCACAATGGCTCTGAATTGAAATACAGGGTTTTGGGGGGTTGAAGAGACCTCACTTGACCTCGTGGTTCTCATTACAAATCACTCATCAGGATGCAAAATAAGCATTTATCACTATATTTGAGGAAACAGAGGCCAGGTCTACACTGGCGGCAAAATTTGGCAGCAGTTGATGGGAGTTACGCAAGTTATATAGTGTAGCTTACGTAATTCCCATCAACTTCCTAACTACCCTCCAGCACGGCATCTTCACTGCACTACATCGATGGAATGCATTTCCATCGAGACAGCGCTATGCCACTTGAGGGGTGATTTTATTAAGTCAATCTCCAGATCGACTTAGCAGGTCTTAACTGAGCACTAAGTCGATCTGGAAAGATTGATTGATGGCGTTATTGCAGACAAGGCCAGAGTAGCACGTCAAGTTGTGTTTGTTTCCCATTCCTGGCATTTTGAAGACCTATCCAAAGGACTCTCTTGCTAAAGAAATTAACTTGCTATTGCTATGATTACAGCAAACATATGCCATACGCTAATCACTATAACTGCTCAAGAATTAAGTAAGTAACTAAACAAGTGATTAAAGTGCAGATCAGAGGCCTACTCTATACCTAAAACTTAGGCTGCCCTAACTATCCTGTTAGAGATGTAAAAAATGTCATGCCCTGTGTGGTATAGATAGGTCAACTTAATCCCCATGATAGATGAGGCTAGGTCAATAGAAGAATTTTTCCACTGAGCTAGCTGCTATCTGTTGGAGGTAATCCATCTCTCCAACAACAGAAAAACACCTTCTGTCAATGCTGGAAGGGTATACAGCATAGCAGCTCTGCTGCTGTAGTGTCAGGAGACCTGAGTTACCACATCTGTATGATTTCCTGTGTGACACGAAGGAAATGTCTACATTTAAAACACTACAGTGGCACAGATGCTGCATTGCAGCTGTACTCCTATAGTGCTTCCGCACAGATGCTACCTGTGGCGAAGAGGGATTCAATCGTAAGCACAGGTAATCCATCCATCAACGGAAGGATTCCTAATGCTTTCTAACGGGGGTTAGGTCAGTATGGTATGAGAGATGTAGCTACACCAATGTAAGTTCCCAGTGTGGACCAGCCTTATGGAAGTCTACATGCATCTGTGAAATGGGAATACCCATCTCTCTCTCACATGTGGTGAGGTTTATTATATTAATATCAGGTCGCAGCACTTTGATATCCTCGGACAGAGAAGCACTTAACTTAACACAACAGGCAAAAGTTCTAACTGCCAAACGATACCTGAGGCATGGCAGAATCTCTGGGGTGGATCTAGAGGGACAGTCCTTAGAGTAAGGTTGACCACAATTCATCATTTCAACAGTCTCTGGTAGCTTTAGTAATACACAAGTCCAACCCAGCCAACCCCGCCTAATGGACATAACAGAAGGAAGTGTTTCCTGTCTAGCAATATTATTTTCTATTCTAAAAGGTTATTTTGTCCATTTTAATAGATATACATAATGAAAGCTTGATCTGATTTAACTAGATTTGTTACACTATTTCTTTAAAAGCCACTTGGATTTTTATTTTTTTTGTGTTTGTTTGTTTTTTGTTTACCAGCTACATGTGGAATGGTCAAAGAACGGTATAAAGAGGTATGGCAACATTTTATTTTATTTTCATAACTTCAACCAATAATATCGTTTATTTTTAAGCTTTTTTTTGCAGGAAATTATAATCATTTAACTCCAGCATAACAATTCATTTTAGATATATTCATGCTGGACTAATTTTTCAAGCAGTGTTTTTATTACTTTGCCTTTGTGTTTTGATCATCATCGATGGAGATGTTTTTCATTGGTGCACTTGTGTACAGTGAAATTGACGTTTTTGGACATTTATTGATAAAACCTAATCCTTCCTAGTCTAAACGAACAGGTATATGTCAGTATCAGGGATATAAATCCTCTTTGAAAGTATCGGAACAATTAAACATGCTTTTAAATTTGATTTTAAGATAAAGACGCATGAACATAATTGGGAAATATTACATTGCTTTGGAAGAGTACATAGCATTTCTGCAGTGGCATGTTCTACAGCAGTAACAACCATTTTCAAGTCTGAGTTCTCCCCACAGCTACAGTGTTATGCACACTTATGTTTTATGTAGAAAAACAGTTTAGAACATACAACAAAACATAGAGGTGGTCTTCAGAATGATCAGGTCCCAGCCATAAATCCATAAGTACCACCCCATACTTGATGGACTCCTTCTGGATCTAACTGTCAAAATACGCTGACTAACTCATGACTAACTTCTAGTTATGCACTGAGCACTTGAGAATATTTCAGTTTGTCAAGTGCCTTTTCTCCTTTGACAGAAAACCCTCCTACATGGTGTGTCAAAGTATTTCCCAGCTCCTGCCACGTAACAGTCCTCCCTACCCCACCCTGGCAAGTCCTCTTCTCTACTTAGCTACTGTATTCCAGCTGGCCTTGGCCTAGGCCCGTGGACCACCCACCTGGTAGGCAGCTCTGGATTAGTGTGCGGGGGGGAGGGGAAGGTCCTGATCCTGGGGGGTTACCTTTGGGCAGGTCCTTTGGTAGGGCTTTTTGGTTGTAGTGGTCCTATCTGGTGAGGCTCCGGGCCGGTGTAGCTCCTTTCTCCAAGCCGTCCTTAGCCTTTCCTTCCTGCGGCCGCTACCCCCTTCTTGAAGGGGTCTCAGGCCTCTGTTTTTGGGGAGGGGAATGTTTGTTGTTGCTGCAGCTGCTGAGACAAGCCTCTCAGGCCTTGTCTCTCCTCTTTTCTCCCTGTGTGCCACAGAGGTGTGGTTTTTATTAGGCCTGGAGTAGCCCCTGATTGCCCTGCAGCTGTCTCTTCTCTGCCTGCTGGAAAAAGGGCTTTTGGCATCCTAGGGCTAACACACCTTCCATCTTCTGTAGCCACCTGGCCTGACTTTATCACAGTGGGTAAATCGCTGGACTTCTGTGCCAATGTACCTCATCCAAAAAATGGGAGTGCTATTTCCTTATCCACAAGGGTATTATGAACACTTTAATATGTCAGGTGTTCAAATAATATCACAATAAGCACCACAGAAAGGCATATACATATTATAAAAAACTATACTAAAAGAACATTATCTAGGTTGCAACAACAAGCACTCAATTATGAAATGCCATATTTACAGTTGTTTGTGCAACCTTAATTCAGCCCTCGTTTACTAATCCTGTACACTGAATGTGGCGGGGGTCCAATGGAAAAATTATGATGTCTCCCAGTGTTTGAACCCTAACACCTATTTTGATTTGCTGTTACAGCCTGACCTGATGCTATGTCATACACTCCCCTGCATTTAATTTCCTCCCATTCTGTAAATTTCCCATCTTCAAAGCGTCTGACGAAGTGGGATTCTCTCCCACGAAAGCTCATGCGATAAATAAATCTGTTCGTCTTTAAAAGTGCCACAGGACTCAGTTGTTTTTCTGCAATAGACTAACACGGCTCCCCCTTAGAAACTTGACTACTCAAGTAAGTAACAAGCAGAATTTGGTCCAGATTTTCCTTGATATCAGGACATGTTACTTAGATGGACTATACTCTGGGTATTATTTTTAAGATTTTAATCTTACTCACACTAGAAGAATTTAAGTTAACATCTTAGGCTATAGAACAAAACAAAATAGGTTGAGTTATTTTCCTAATCTGGGCATCTTAGTTGTGTTCCCCAAATGGTAGGCCCGGACCTGCCAATGGCTCATGGGAAAGATCTACTGGGTCATGCCCCTCACCTGCTCTCCTGAATCTCACTTTTCCTGGGCAGTCAGCAGTGTTGTTAGAGATCTGGCCAGCAATAGAGAGAGAGTTGCCAGAGTCAGCAAGCATACAATCAATGATCTGTCCCACCAGCACCAGCACTCTCCCAGTATACATGCTCTCACTTCCCCTGGTCCAGCAGGCAGCAAGAGCTGTAGCGCAGAGGAAGTGCCTCTGTGGCACAAGCAGGACTGGGAGAAGTTGCTGACTGTCCCCCCTCTGGCTCCAGCAGCTTCCCCCACGCTGCTGCTGCTGCCGCCACCCAGATCCTGCTCTCACTTCCCCTGGGCATCAGCATGGGGAGCAAGATCCAGGTAGTGCCAGAAGCAGAGAGAAAGCAGATAGAGCCACCCAGCCAGCCGCAATTGAACGTTTGATAGCAATCACAACCCAGCCCAACCACAGGATTGCCAATTCTGGCTGGCCATATTCCTGGAGGTTTCATCACATGACATCATGGCTACCCCTTTGGAATTTGAAGGCTCAAGGACAATTTTAGAGGGTTGGCAGCCCTCCCCAGACATGGGGAGAGAGGAGTCAACTGGGCTGCAGAAAGGGGCAAGGTGGCTGATAAAGGTGTGTCCCCAAAAAGGGACAAAATGGAGTTGGTGGGTGGCCTAAGTCAGAAGTTTGGGAACCACTGCTTTCTTTTTCAACATCACTCCCTTTGAAAAATGAAATTAGACCATCAGGTTTACTTTCCATTTACAGTCCTCCATCCATTACATTACAATTTTTATTCCAATATTGAAAGAGAACGTATGAACTCAGACAAAATACTGGTTTCAATGACATTTTTAGAGCCATGAAAACATTTTTATTCATATTAGATTTTGTAAGGGATTCCTGCCATTATCACCTTAAGACAAGACTGCAAAACCTGGGTGCCTAGCCTTAAGGTCTAACAAACTAGCCCAGTTTTCAAAGGGACCAAGTACCCTCAGCTCCCACTGAATGCCTTACATGATCAACACTTCTGAACGCCAGACCAGTTAGGGCTGAACTATGGATCTAAGGTGTATCTGTAGGCACCCAAGAAAGTTGTGACCTAAAATTCTGAAAGCGATCGATTAAAAGGGGCCTTTTTTCTTATAAAGTATAGAGGAGTAAAGTTAACAGAACTTGCAAGTCCAAAGACTACTCAGAATTTTTAGATGAATAAAAATATGGAGGCTATTCAGAAATGCAGGCTGTTTATGCTTTCAGATTATACAATGCAAGCAAGAATGGTATATGATTTATTCGATATTATTAATGATTCCAGAGTGACCAGCTGTTGCCATTCCTTGAATCCTAACACAACATCCTTCATCATTAAACAGTACTTGTGTTTGCTTTTCACCTTTGAGTCAACTGGGTCATGAGTGAAAATGAGTTTAGTGCACTCATCCTACACCTACACTAATGGATATTGGTCCGCACCATAAATAACCTCTCAAAACCACTGGATTAAGACATCCTGCTCAAGAAAGGCTCACCACTGAAACAGAAGTCAGCACTGAGATGCGTTTAGAGCAGGGGGTCAAAGCGGCACACCCAGCCTACACAAGATACAACTCCAGTTAATGCTGTTAAGTTCTTGATTTCCACTGACATTAAATTCACCACAATTTTTCCCATCTGATTTGAAATTTAAAGTAGTCAGTCACAAACAAGTGTCAAAAACCTATTCTGATTAGTCATTTTACATGTGAAAGTTAAAGGCATATCAGCATTTCCATTAAAACCACTACTTTCAGGTATTTAAGTCTTCCTTCTCTTAGAAGCTATATGCAGAGACTCCATTTAGTAACGAAAAGGAAGCTTTGGGAGGGATGAAGGAGAATGTATTATTTTAAAAATAATGCAACTATAAAAATTAATGATTACAGATATTTTAGAGGTTTTGTTGTGGATCCTGCAAAGTCTTTTTTTAAAATCGGGTTGGTCAGCTTTATACAGAAAAGATTGAAAGGTTTAGGGATTCAATGCTTCAATTAGTGACTTTGCTCCCAAGAGTTTTAGATCTTCAAGTTAAATATATATTTAAAAAGTGAACAGAAAAAATAAGAAGTCTCTTTCCCCTCTCAAACGCTATGTTTTAAGTCTCTTGATACATCATCATTCTCTATTCATAGAGCTCTGAAGTAAACAAGATCTGAACCCTGAATCCAAAATGTCGTCAGGAAAGATTTGGCTCTTTTTTTTTTTTTTTTAAAGCCAACAGTTCCTTATTCAGGACATCATGAACACATAAAACACTTGCCAGGCTAGTTTCTTCCCCCTTTTCCACATCAAGTAATCCATGCAATTTCCCAATCAATTTTAAGCATATAATAAAAAATTTTAAAAAGTGATCAAGTTTAAGAAATTCTGTTGTTAGTAAAGCAGCCTGTTTTACAGGCATCTTTCATAACACTTTGATTTCACAGACCAAAACTAAAGATTTGTTTCCTCAAAAGTTACACAGAAGTTCAGCTTTGATTTTGCATCTCCTAGAATCTGTCTTTTTAAGACAGAGCTTTTAAACATTTAAATGTCCTTGTGCCTTTGGGGGAAAATTACAGATTTCTGAAGGCAGAACCTCCCCTGTCTTATTTTAAAAGCTATCTTATCTTATTCACAGGCAATACCCACATTGTGCAATTGAGGATCAATCCTATAGTTTACTCACCAGGAGAGCTCAAGTGACACTGCTAATTTGTATATTCAGTGAACTATTTTGTATTTCTGTAACACCTTTTTTCAGTTTGTCCACACACAAACTTGTACAGGTTTAGTTAAACTGGAGCAAATCCCTATGCATGGGATTAGTTTAAAACTGGTTGTCATTTAACTTACTCTTATTAGTTTACAAGGGCAAGTTAAACCCGAAAGCAAATTTAAACTGATTTAAAGATGTGCTGTCTTAACAAAATCTGGGTTTTGGGGTTTGTTTTTTTTTAAATCAGATTTTTAGTTAAGCAGATGCATTTTTGTGTTTAGAGCAGTCCTCAGAGTCCTGAAAGCACTTTAAAGGCTTGTCTACACAGAAGATATACCTATTTAGCTAGAGGGGTTACGTTAAGCCGATGCAACTTTGCAGAGCACTACTCTTGTAACTGCTTAAGAATCAGATTTAAATAGAAACAAGAACACCACCATGCAAATTTGCACCATTTTAACATTATTCCTTGTAACAGGTGCAAGGTCTGTGTTTAGACCAGGCCTCAACTATTATGGTTAGCTACAATTAATGTCTGTTTGAACTAGTTTTTAAATAAACTACTAGAAAATGCTTAATTGAATTTGTCAACAAATAGCATTTGTATTTGACAGTGAAGGCTGCAGGATGTAGTAGACCGGGATGCATTTGCCCTTTTGGGCAGGCTGGATTTAATATTTACCTGTTTCTCCTTTAAAAACAAGATTTCAATCTTTCTTTAAAAAACTTTTTATTCCTCCGCTTTATAAAAAAGATAAGCATCACTGCTGCAAGGAACCAGGGAACAAGCAAAACCTGTAATATAAATAGTTTGTTTATACAAAAAATAAATTAATGTTCTTCAACTGGCAAATTGCTTATGCAAGAGAAGAGATATTTTTAGCGGCAAAAGCTCACACCTTAACTTCTAACACTCCGTATATGTCTCATGCAAATTAACACTCATGGATTAGTAGCCAACAAGGTGTTGCTCTCCAGTAAATCTGCTCATTATAAAAATGTTTATATAACTAAGGAAGCCTAATGATCCTACAGGCTTCAAATGTTTATAGATGTACCACATAAAAAGGAAATGAAGACACCAAAGTCTCAGCAATGGGCACATATGTTTCTAAACCAAGAGAGTATTAGAAGATAAAATGATAGTATTACTATGCCAAATATTTTACAGTGGAAGTTACATGACTAATTACATGAATTAGTCATCCAGTTGTGAACATTTCTTGCACTGTGTTCACAGCATAGGGCCAGCTATTGGGAAAAACCAACATACTAACACCATATCTAAATCAAACTGTAATGACTAAGAAATAAAGGTCTTAATGATCAGTGCTCTAACCCCACTCTGGATTCTTGTGAAGTGCATTTGTTTTGAAAGCAAGGGTCATGCCGCATGCTGCTTAGCAGCATATTTCTAGACAATAAATTCTTATCTTGAGCAACCAGATGATATCATATCATTTCAATTATGCCCACGGGCTCTGAGACAGGTAGAATATTGCTGAAGTCCTTATTGTTCTCTAGCATCAATAAGTGTATATCTTTAAAAGGAACATCTTGAACGCCAATCTTTTTAAAAATTCAGTTAAATGTAGTTTTTGATACTATAATAGTTCCTAAGACCCTCTAAAAATTTGTGGATTTACAATCACCTTTTCCTATTTTAAAAGTGTTTCTTGCTGCACAAGGGGCCTAACTGTGGCAAATTGAAAAGTACTATAGCCTCTAAATTGTCTACTCACACTTCTAACTGGATTTCATCAGGTGTACCACTCTTGATAGTCACAGTTCGTGCAAGTCCACATAAGCCAAGTTTTGTTTACAAGTTTAAACTATCAACTTAATGCAAGACCTTAAGACCAAGATTTTAAGAACACTGTATGCTAATCAATCACGTTACTACGAGTTCTCAGTTCTATTCTGCTCTTTGCTGGCTTCCCTTTTTGGTTACACCGTATCTGGGTCTGCAAAGCTAACATGTACAAGGTTGATTAAACTTTTACATACCAACTCTTTAGCACTTCTAAGTCCAAAACCACCCCCTTCTTGTTTTTGTAGTATCAATGCAGTACAATCATGAAAATGTCAAACATACAACAACCTAGTAATGGCAAACCAATTCTCAGCTATTGAAAGGTCAACATGCACCTAAGAAACCATAGATTTTAGTTTGTCTCGCAGCCTACACTGGAAGAAAATTACCTTTCAGCCTCTGCTCCCATATAACTAAATGTCACGTTCTACTGGCTATGACCCCATCAGTTGCAACTGGAACTCCTGGGTTGCCACTTCCATATGCTCCCCAGCTTTAGGATTATGCACAATCTGCTTCTAGTCCACATTTCTAGGACAGGAACCTAGAAAATTTAGGGCAACAACTCAGCTGCTGACAGAGGGGAAAAAAAGCAGAGACTTCAAAATCAAACCATCTCCCCGCACACACCCCGGAGCAGCAGTAAGCACCACGCACATCTTTTACTCAGAGGACTGGCTGTTTTTCCAAACAAAATGCATAATGACTGAGCCATCTTTTCAGCTCAAATTACACTAAAAGCTACTGGATCCCTCATTACCATCTTGGTTTCCTTTAACCAAGAAACCGCACTAATGCATTACTTATTTTTCCTCTTGGAAAGGTGACATGTAAAGAACCAACCTGCAGAACCCAGCTCTGCGGGGCGGGGGGGACAATCGCAAACTGAATCGCAACAAACAAACAAAGAGCTGTCACTGAAAAGGCAACACAACGAAGTGTCCTCCCTTCCCCCAGCCCTGCGGCAGAGCTTTCCCCGCCGCTGTATGACCGGGGCCCCCCATCTGTGCACAGCTCCCCCCTCCAGCCATGTTTACAGAGCCCAGACAAAGTCACTCCCCGGGGCCCGCTCCCCGGCAGGGAAACCTGCTTCCTCACTTCTTGCAGAGCAACTTTTTGCAGCGCTGGAGAAAGGCCGGACCCCCGTGGCCAGCGGGGCGGACTGACACCCCAGCCGGGCAACGTGTGCGCAGGGCCCGCCCGCTGCAAGGAAAGGGGGCGCAGGGCCCACCCCCGGGAGGAGCCCCCCAACCCCCTGCAGCGGGCCCCGCCCCCTGGCTCCCCCAGACCCGCGCCGCGCGGGGGGCACCCCACCCCGGTCTCCATGGAGACCGCCCCCCGCTCACCTGCCGCCGCCCGTGACAGGCGCCTCCGGCCTCTCCCCGGCCGCGCGGCGGGGGCGGGCCCAGGGCTCTGGCTCCCGGGCCCCCCGCTCCGGCTGCGCTGGGGCTCGGGCTGCGGCTCCCTCCCTCCCGGCGGGACGGGACGGGGCGGGGCGTCGCCACGGCGGGCCCGGATCCCTCCCCTCAGCCGCGCGCAGCACGGGCGGCCGCCATCTTCCCTCCCCCGCCCCCCAGCGGCCTGGGCGCGCGGCCCCTCCCCCTCTCCCTCCCGCCGAGCGCGGTCCTCCGGCCGCCAGGGCGGCGCCGCCGCGCCGGCCGCCATCTTGGTAAAGGGCCTGAGGGGCCACAGGCGCCCCTCCCCCACTGGCCCTGCCCAGGGGGCAGCCCCTGCTCTCCTCAGCAGCTGGGGGCCCCAGTGTCACCCCAGTGGGGCCTGGGGGTGAATGGGCCTGCCCCCCTCTGGCAGCCATCCTGCCCATCCCACGGCACGCCCGCCCCACTTCCTCCCGCCCACGGCCACGAGGCTCGCCAGCCATGCCACGGGGCTTTTTCCAGGCCCGCCCGGCCAGCCCTCCGGGAGTGAAACCGAATCAAGATTACGGCCCGCCGGGACGGCTCCAGGGACACGTCCAACAGGCAGCCCTACGACGGACACCCACGTGTGAAAGACCCCCTCACGCCCAATGCATTTAGGGTTCGCCCCCTCTACGGCGTGGCTGCTGTGACCCAGGGATCCGGGAGTGAA